>JAHTLZ010003526.1:41013609-41030298 GCA_023846285.1 Phrynocephalus versicolor
GTATTATATTATTTGTACTGTTAAAATTAAGATTGTGTACCAGATGATTAAGATTTGAGTGCTATACTTCTTTATTATATAATAATCAGCCTTACTTGCATGTAAATCTTATTAGAATTTACATATGAATAAATAAGCTTAAGATATTAACCTTAGCAGACCAGACCTTCAAAGATTAGCATCCCTTATTCAGCGCTAGTGTCATTAGAAATTATGTGTATAATAACAATAAAGTCTTGTGATGGCTTTTACAATGTCCTTGTATGCTTTATAAAAATAAAGTATTAGGCCACTTATTTCAATTATGCTTTTAAATTATAAACCATTAGGACCATTAGAAGAATATTTCAAAGCTCTAGTCAATAGGCTGTCATCCATTCTGGATCACAATTTTGTTTAAAAGAAACCTAGCCATTGTCTATTTACAGAAACTAGCCTTGAATAACAATGAATAAGTATTGATTTTTGTTTTTATTATGTTTTAAGCACTATGCTCAAATTCACAGCCTTTCCACTTATTTTCAGAATTACTTACACTGAAGCTTTAACACAAGAGGGTAGAGCTGGGTTAGATTTGTCTTACCAAAGTTTGAAAAAAAAGATGTTCAGCATTCAGTTTCTTTTCTTGCTTGAGGGAAATATTGACAATGAAGAAATAAAAAAAAGATGGAGAAAATATGCTCTATCAGTCAGGGTTCTCCGTAACACAAAACAGGAGATGGGAAATAAAACTGGCATATTTTTAAACTCTAAATTAAGATTGAGTTAGGACATATTTTCCATTTTAAAAACAGGATGATTCTGTGGCACATTCTTTTTGTATAACTATGGGAAAATGTTGTTTAAAATGAGTATAGTGCTTTCACACCCAGAATCTCAACAAAGATAACAATATATTAGCTGAAGGAGTGTTACTGGCCTATAGCTCTGAGAGTATGGGATAGTACAGGCTTAGAGCCAATCACAAGACACCCAGCTGTTGCCCAGTTGTACCATCCAGCCTGGATGTTGGATCCATACTAAACTGCCTTATAGTGAGTCAAACTATTTGTCCATCTAGGTCGCTATGTTCAACTTTGACTGGCAGCCAATCCCCGGGGTTCGACACAGTATCCTTTCTCTGCCCAATGTGGAGATCCCAGGTGTTCTTATTTTTTTTGTTATTTCTCACATTTATGTCCCATCTGTCCATGACAAAACAGTACTCAAGATGGTCTATCATCTCCATGCAGTAATTTTAAAAAACGGGATAATCAAATTTAACCATAATGTAACCATGTACATCAAATAAAATGGAACCATTCACATTTATTACTAAGGCTACTAGTTCCCTAGTGGTCTCCATTCCACGTATGTTCATGCCAGACCCTTCACTTCCAAACTCAGAAGAGACTGGCTGTGTTCAGGGTCATAAGTAAAGTGAGCAAAGGCCAGGAAACCATTGTGACATGGAATTCTTGGAGATGCACTATAGATGAAAGAACAAATGTTTCTCATTTCAGAAAGTGATGGCTCTTGATGGAATTGGTAGGAGTGCAACCATGGTACATAATGAAGATATGAGTCTATTCCAAAATCTAGTGCTGCAGGCATTCCATCCACAGCCTGCTTAAACTGTAAAAAGTGGCTCACAAGTTTTTCCATTCTTGTGCTTCAGACTGTCCTACATGCTTTTTAAAGAACAACATATCTGTTTTTCATGCATTCCTAAGAGGAGTGTACTGAAGCAAAAGATGGTTCCCAACATCTGAACAGCAGACTCAGCAGTCCCTAGGGATGTGAATCTTGTAGCCTCTTGCGCTCAGAAAAACACACATCCTTTTCCTGTGCAGAACTGAAAGAGAGAAGAAAACATTTGAATTGTCCTTAGTGGTTTATTTTTCTGCTGAGTTTACGTTTGTTGATCATGGATGTTACTGATTTTTGTTAATGTTTAATATTGTTTGAAGTTATTTTCATGTGATTGTATTATATTTTGTTTACTTTACTGTTGTTCAGAGTCCAGAATGGCCCCGGGCTAGATGGGCCTATACAAATCAAATCAAATCAAATCAAATCAATTAATCAACATTAAACTGCTCAGGATTGTTACTGTTTCTGTGCAGAAGCTCATCTTTCGTGAACAAGATTCACCTGGAAACACTCTAGTATGCAGGATTATTACAAGCCCCATTTCAGAACAACATCTTTCCTTTCCATGAAAAAGGAATTGAGCGGCACAGAATGTGGCTTTTCACTGCACAGAGAAAGTGGATAGAAAAATTCCTTAAAAATTCACATATAAAGGAAAATGAGTTTAGGTCATATTTTCAGCTGTGAAGCTACACTGATGCAGGAGATGGCAGAACTTGGGAAACTGCAAAAAAAAAAAAAAAGCTAAATGTATTTGCTACATTTCTAGCAGGCATGCAGGCCAAGTAGACACCCGTTTTCTGCTCAAGGAATAGACAATTTAATTTTGTTTAAATCATTACTCCACTTGGTTTCAAAATTTCAAATTTACATTTAAATTTAAAATCTAGTTTTCTATCTGTACCTATAAATAATGTGTTTAATTTTATGTTAATCAGGAACCTTTTTGTCCCTCTTTTTGGTGATGTGTCCATGATCATTCTACACTTGCCCTTCATCCTGCTAGAAGAGGGTGTAGCTTTTAGGAATATTCAGTTTCCCTTGTTTTTCTCAAGTAGGGGTGATTTTCTTCTTCTCCTTTTATCAACCTTTAATATTATAAGGTATATGCATTCTACTTCCCCCTTACAATTTTCCTCTCTGGCCTGAAAGTTCTCTTTGTTCATTTTGGTACTGACCTTAGGGACTGTTTCATCTAATTGCCATTAATAAATCATCCTTTCATACCGGGTGCAGACTCCTTAAAATAATGTATTCATTTAGGTGTTGAAGCAGCAAACGTATTATCAAACTTTTTCTCAGTCATATCTCATTTAGTGATCATTATTTTGATCAAAATGCATAAAAAGTAATTTATCATTCTGGGGGGTGACAGAGCAAAATAGAAAAACACACAACTGGAAGTGTTTTGATAAATTAAAATGAGGCATTTTGCATAAGTCTTCCACCTAAACTGCTGAATTTCATCATGTTTAATGTGCTCATTTTACCCAGGAAGGCTATTCAGTTAAGTTAGAACAGTGGAAAGTTTTGTAGGCCATGGACATATTACTATATGTTTCCTGATTAATATAATGAGGAGGTAGACAAAATAAATCCAGCTTTTCACCTACTGTCACTCATTAAAAATACTAAAAAGCACTGATAGTATAAGCCTTTATACCTTTCAAAGGGGGAGCGGGGCTGATTTATACATCAGTCTGGTTGGGACGTTTTCCATTTTGTTACTCCATTTTGTTTCAAGAGCTTGATTTGTTGAATTATTTGTTCATGAAAACTGAACTCATGATATTATTTCACAGCATTTTTAAAGCCTCAGGTGAAGAGGAATAAAGCATTCTCCCCATATGTAACTTATAGAGACTGGCAGGGGAATATTATTGTTTGCAGCAATAGGTACTGTGTGGCAGCAGCATTCAGAATTCCATAAGCCAACTCAAAAGATAGGGGTGCTCCAAACAAAAAATTATAAATATGAAACTGGGTGTTTGAGCAGCACCAAACATGGCAGAGGTGTAGTAGGAAGTCTGCTCTTGCTCTGTGCCAATTCTGGGGACATTTAGGCAAAGGATTTTCAAGTTATGATGTTTACCCTATGTTTTTACCCAAGGGACCTGCTGCTCCAGCTGAGTTAAAACAGATTGAATACACTGATAAGACAAAATATGCATGCCTGGGAAGAAAATGCTCTTTGTCTCCTGCTTTTTGCTCTTTTGTGGCAATTGAGCTATTCAAGGCTATGCTGGACCGTTAGCAATGAGGGCCTCTGAAGCCAGAAAAACATATTGCCATTTGCCAGCTTGTATTCTCGAAGGCTTTCATGGCTGGGATCTGATAGCTCTTGTGAGTTTTTCAGGCTGTTTGGCCGTGTTCTGGAAGTTTTTCTTCCTGACATTTTGCCAGACTCTATGGCTGGCATCTTCAGAGGACAAGGGACTCTGGGCATTAGGAGTTTCTCTGTGCTCTGGGGTATAGAGTGAGTGAGACCATGTGGTTTTAAAGTTGTGGGAAAGAGGAAACTTGTCCTATGAAGGAGAAATAGGTGTTAGTCATTGCACTGTGATGGAGGGATTAAGAAATTTCACTGCAATCAGAGGTGGCAGCAATCCTCTGTAGTTGATGGGTGTCATTAGCTGTTCTATTATGTGAACTGATCAAGGGTGCTTGTGGCTGAGTGGGAATCATTGAACTTTGATCTTTTGCAGGCTGTAGTTTTCAGTACTTGAAGCCAGGCTTTTTAAAAAAAGACTTTCTTCTTTTTTTGTTGAAACTGTGTTTATGTTTGCAGATTTCAATGGGTTCCCTGTGTAGTCTGACATAGTGATTGGTAGTATTGCCCAGTACCTCCATGTCCTGGAAGACACTGAGGTACTTTATGAATTGACAATATTCTAAAGAGACAGAACTTTTGATCCTGCTACTGGCAGTCATAGACTGTGAAAGAAAGCACTTAACTCCTTCCTGCACAAATATTTTGCTACTCCTTCCTGTGAAAATATCTTAAAATATATATTTTTAAAACAGAGACTAATATTTTGTGTTTTTGCTGTGAGAAGGGAATTAATGTCTCTGGCTAACAGTTTTGTGAGTTTCCGTGTGTGAACTGGGTAGAGACAACCTCCCTCTCTGGCTGCTTTTCGTTACAGACATTTCCAGAAAATAAAATATCTAGGAAGACAGTGGGAAAGAGGTAGGAAATTGGAATTTCCCAGGGAATGTGGGGACTTGACAGGTCTGACCTGTGTTTCTCCACCAGGGAAGGTGCAGTGTGTTTAAAGCGCCAGTTTCCCATAGGAATACATTGCTGATCAGTGCTGCCTTGGGGAGGGGAAAAGATTTAAAAATCCCACTCCCCCCATGGGCTTTTTACTGTCTGGAGCACCAATGGGGTGGGGGGAAGAGCAGCATTCAGAATTCCATAAATATTTTCCCCTCTCCAAGCCAGCACCCATCAACTGCTCGGGCTGGCTCTGGGAAGAGTTTTAAAAGTCTGCTCTCACCCCCCCCCAGCACAGATCATCTGCTCAGTGCTGGTTTCAGGCCAGCCCCGATCAGCTGCTAGGCACTTGCTTCCCCCACAACCAATTGATGCTTTGGGTGGAAACCTTTCCCTTAGGAATGCATTGCTTGCTATTGCATTCCTATGGGAAAATGAAAAACGAAGCAGAACGAAATGGAAATTTCCATTTTGTTTTGGTTCTTTTTTCCTGTGATGGGTCCGTTAATCATTTCATTGTGTAACAAAACGAATAACAAATAACAAAACGAATAAAAAAATCATTTCATGCCCATCTCTAGTCGTGATTAGGGATTAATCAGTTTTCAATGCATTCTTATGAGAAATTTGTACAACGGAAAATTTGCTTAACAGAATTTCATTTGGAACAAATTAATTCCTTTATACAAGGTACCACTGTACTTGTATTTCAAAACCAACATCCAACATATGCTGCATTTTCCTTCTTGTGATATTTTCATAGGCGGAAATGATGGTGACCATTTAATTAAACATTTTCTGGTAGTAACCTGTCCTTCAGACAATGCAGGCATAGATATTTCTCATCTCCCCCCTTTTCCTCTTCTACACAACCATCATATTTTCTATGTTATTTTTCATAAATTACATTTATGGCAGCTATTCACTTTATCTTTGCTGAAACACATAAAGTACCATAAATTCACACATATAAGTGGTCTTTTTATAACAGGTAATAGAAGTTATGGGAGGAAAATAAACCCTTCTGTTAAGAATAGACAATTTGTGAGGAACAGCTGCAACAATACCTCTTTTGATACAAAAGTTTGCAGAAATAAGCAGCATGATTCACAGATGTCACGAGACCCACCACTGGGATACTGTAAAGCTGAAGAAATTAAGCAATTCATATGTTTGTGACTAACGTGAAGGAGGAGCTTCAGTAACTGAGGAATTTTGCTCATTATTTCCTAAATTATTCCAGAAGAATTATTTTTATCTGCAGAGGTTCTACTAAAGATTGTTGCATATATTATCATTTATCCTATAATACTTGAAAACTTTTTTGCCTCATCTTGATCTCCTCTTTTCGCAAAAAGAACAAATGATAGGTCATTTGAGAGGCAGTATTAATCTTCCTTATTAGCACATTTCACTGGGGAAAATATGAAATATCTTAGTATCTCTTCAGCTGTATAAATTATCCTTTCTGAGGTTTTTATATTATACATACACGAGGAAATTAGCCTTTTCCCCCTTGATCGTTTGTGCACCTTGTCAACACTGATTTATACAGAGCTTTAATTATCAGTGTCACCGTAATTCCATATCAATTGCAGAAGATCCATGGTTGAGGCTTTTTTTAAAAAAATCTAATAATAAAATAGTCCTAGATTAGCTTTATTATAGAAAAATTAAATTGATTTTATCTGATATTGATGGATAAGGAGATAAAAATGCAATGTTATCGAAAGCAGTCATTTGAAGGAATAACTCCCTTTGGGAAAAGGACATGACCCCAGAGGCCTCAGTAGGCATCCTGAAAGTTCCTCATTCTCACTTTTGTGGGAAGGCCCCAAGGGGATAGAGGAGATTTCTTTGCTTAGCCTGTAAACAGGATATTCTCAAGCTTCCTATCTCCCAAAATAGATCAACAAGGGCTAAGCCGTAGGCCACACATCCCATCTGGCACTCTTTGATAAGCTCACTCGGCACCAACAGACCCAGGAGCATATGTGAGGGTCTCCAGGAAGTCTTTGTCTTACTCTGTCAATAATTATCCCCACCTTGTTGCCCGCTGAATGGATGATCAATAAAAAGGCTTGCTGCCCTGTGAGGCGGCAAGGCACTCCACTCAGAAAACCTGCAAGTGTGTCTACTTCATTTCTCCTACAGTCATTATCAACTGGGGGGGGGGCACTATCATAAATAGTGGGACAAAATAGATCAGATTGTATAAGTTGCATAAGGAACCTTAAAATGTGGCGTGTGAAAAATTGTTTCCAGTTTGGGCAAATTCTATCTACAAGGTGATGTCAGATAGTTAAATTACTGCCTTGTAGTAGTAAGTAGTATCTACTTTTCTCTTCCACTTGGGGTCTAGTTATAGATTGCAAATAAGTAATGTATTAAAATAAATAAAGTTACCAAAATAGCCATAATGAAATTAGATGGATATCTGTCAAACCTTATTTAGGTTTGGAGTTAAATTTGTCATCCTGAAATCAAGTTTAATTTTGAGGTCAAATTTGATGTTGCTACAAAGCCAGCCTAGGTTATTATAAGACTTATAGTTCGATAATACCTTAATATTTCAATTAATGTCTCACAATCAACTCATGCTGGTGTGTTTCTCTGTGTTAACTGTTGAACATGAGTGGAAATATATAATCCCAAGTAGGCATTCAAGAAAAGGTTAATCTTAGCCTGTGAACAGAGAGAGCAGGCTATCTCTGTCCTGTCTGTCCAAGGTGGAAAAATATATCCAAAGAAGTAATCTCTCCATTATATTACCAATGTACTTTGTTCTAAATTGGCTTGGAAAGTCCTACCGTTGTTGAAGTAAACACACTAAAATCCTTAACAATTAAATCAGCATAATTTTAAAAACTCAAGCCACATGATGGTTCCATCTACTAGGCATTGTGGTTTATGACACTTACCTCTCCATGGGACCCAGACATGATTTCCATCAGTCACTTAAGCTTCATCCACTAGATAGTTACTGTTCTGCTAGAACCTAACTGACCTTGAAGTTCAGTCATGGCAACTGGACTCCTTTTCTTGAGAGAGCAAAAAAAGAAGTTCAGTTGCCATGACTCAACTTCCAGATAACCTTACCTGGGTGACTGAGAATCTTCACAAACAACTGACCTTAGTAGAAACATGTCAGACCTTCCCTGAGAACCTAATTACTTCCACTAAAACTGATTATTCTTGTACAGAGAAGGAAATAATCAGCATTTTTGCAGTTCAAGGTCTACTGTCCTCTGCAGAATAAGATCTCCACTGAGGGCCTTTTCACACGACCCCTAAGATCCACTGGCCACTTAAATTCGGACCTGAGATCTTGGGGGTTCGTTGCTCTTCCTGCATCCCCACCCCTCTGCACTTCCTTGCTCCTGTCTGCGTGAGGGGAGGGAGAGAAAAAAGAGAGGAAAAAATGCAGGCTCACTTCCGAAGCGGCCCGTCATCATCCTGATTCCTTCTCTTAAAGGGGCAGGAGGCAAAAAAACAAACAGAAGCAAGGAGAGCCCGGAACTCACCAGATTACATCCGGATCTAGGGATTTTCACCCTCCGAGAGCAGGTACATGAAAAGTGCACTGGGACACGCTTAGGTGGGCGTGGTCGCACTTAATTTCCTGCAAACTCCGGAGCTGGTGGGGAAACAATTGTAAGCTCCGGAGTTTAGGGGTCGTGTACAAATACCCATAAACACCAGAGGACGGTTGGCAATTTGGAATTCTCTAAGTACTCACTTGTCACTGTATTGGCATTGTTATGATCAGTATGTTAGCAATTTACTACTTGATTACTTGTATTTGATTGAAGAAGGAGGAACGCACTCAGTTCAAGTGGTGCACTCATCATCTGACCAAAATCTAGTATTTCATTTTGGTGGCACACTGTCAGAAATTCAAAGAGCAGGAAATCTGCTGTTTAGAGATGGGCACAACTTAGCGAAATTTCCGTTTCCGTTTTCATTACGCAACGAACCGAAAAACGAAAATTGGCTCCAAAATGGAACGAAAACGGAAACAAAAACGACTAATTTTGAGCCAATTTTCGTTTTTCGTTATGGCAAAAGCATTTAATGGCACTAAATGGGGAAAAACAAAAAAATTCTTTTTTGTTTTCATTTTTCATTTTCGTTACGAAACGAAACGAAAACGAAAAATTTTGAAAATTAGCTCATGAAAACGGAAACGAGCCGAAACGGACCCTTAAACGAAAAACAAAAAACAAAAAACGAAAAACCATTTTTCCTGAGTCGTGCCCATCTCTACTGCTGTTGGATATTAACCTCAGGTGCCTTCTGGACGCTAAGCAATGAATAGGGTTGATAGGTCTAGCTTTCTGTTGGGAAACAAAATGTCTAGCTGCAGTGAAGCAGGAACAGAAAGTTACATGCATATGGGTTAAGCACAGGAATGAGTCTAAACCACTTCAGTGGAAATGCAGTTCAAATGTTGTCCTGGTTGACACTAGTCTTAAAACACCAAATTTTCATCAGCAAATCAAGGCCCAAGTGCTTTAAAAATAATGATCCCTCCCCACAAAACCACTGCTGATATACTATTAAGATTCTTCAGTTTTAATCCCCTAATACATATATACTAATATGAAAGACACAAAACCCTATTGATTTAATAGCTCTTCCAGTCTAGGCTTGGATTAATTACACCAATTATTTCTATACTTTCAGTGTTAAAGCCATATCTTCAATTTCCACACTATCATTATTCAGTGATCAGAGTTTCAATGAACCAAATTAGCATGATAGATTTGCACTGAGCTGTGGAATGAATTATTAGGAACTTAGAATTCCTCTTGAAAACAAGCACATTTCCTGAAAGCTCTGGCAAGCTGGACAATCATTAATTCGAGTAGCAATGCTATTTTTGTTTTCTGACTCAAGCTAGCCAACTAGAATATTTTATTTTCTGTACAGACCCAGACATTTATAAATTACAGTTAAATCTGTTCTTTGAGGCATCCCTAACATATTGTTAGATGCCTTGACATCAACGTTTTTAAAAGATTTATAGTATGTTCTTCTCTGTCTTGTGAAGGCATATGACACAAATCCTCTCATAAGCGGTTTAAACTTTTAGTACTCTTATTCATCAAATCTCTGTTACTTTCTAGATACAATCAAACACATTTTATAGTTGCATTCCAATGTTTTCTTAAAATAAGACTGCCATTCCTTGGAATTAATTATGAATATATATTTATCTGAAAACATGTTCCATGGCTCTCGATATCCAAAATCATCAATAGTGAACTTACACATATTTAGAATATTCGTTCACTGATATTTTAAAGGGGTTAAATGATTTGGGAGAACATGAACTGCATCAAGTACTCCTCTGTGCACTTTTTAAAAACTGCTTTGGATTCAGGTTAGATTTGTTTTTGCTTGTTTTGTTTTCTTTTTGTTTTGCTTCTGCTTTTTATTTCAGCCATCTTTTTCTCTGCTACTGCTTGGTAACATTTGTGCCCATGGCTCTCCCCAAATGAACTCAGGCAACTAGGAATAACCTAATTATGATTCATGAATAATGAAGACAATTCAGAGAAAGAAGAAGAAATACTGCCATTACTCTGAACAAGCTTTGTGCCAGACCCATATAGCTAAATCTTATTGGCTCTGCAACATTATCATGAAAATAATTTAGAGAAGTAGAAGCATTTCTCTCATACTGAATGGATGGGGGGGCAGGTTGACAGCTGCCCTAACAACATTTTATATCAGAAAATAATTTTCACAATATTGCAAAACATGATGAACACTCCAGTTCAAACCTTGTCCTACTGGACAGCATCACATGCACTCCAGGACTTACTAAATTGTCTGTGGAATTGTAAAAAATTGAACAGCATTTAAACCATAGGCACAGTTGTCAAGGATCAGTTTTGCAAATGATTAATCTTGCCCATTGATAGATGGTTCAAAACATCAATGATTTGTTGCCTAACTAAAAGAAGCTCTGTCACCAGTTACTTTGCCGGCTGTTGCTTTCATTTCTCTCCTTCCTAATTCTTTGCTTCCTAAAGCCTCTTTAGGATAATATTCTGAACCAGAGATAAGCCATGCTCTTAAAAGGAGTAATGGCAGAAGACTGGACAGACTGATCCATGTTCTCTAAAATCTTGCATCTATATCTTGCTCCTTATTATCCAGTGGGAAACTTCGCTAACAAGTCACCTTTTGGATCCACAGGAGCGTCGGGCCTTTATGTTGGCCCGATTAAATATGTTTCCTTCTGCTGTGACTTCCGGCAGATATTGTAGAATTCCCTATAAGAGTAGGCTGTGTTGGTTCTGCCGGTTAGAACCTGACTCGATTTTCCATTTCTTGATAAGTTGTCCGGCACATCAGACCATCCGACAACAACTTCTTGGAACCTTCATTTCTAAAATACCACCAGTACCAGAGATTATGACTACATGTCTTTTGGCAGATAAAAATTCTCACTTGACAGATTCCATGGCTAAATATTTATCACTGGTCTATCAGAAAAAAACACTCCGCTTCCCAGGCCAGACCCGTTTTAAGCACAGAGTAATTTTAGACAGGTTCTTTCATATTTATATTGATGCACCAAAGTATATCTGTACATTTGTTAATATATTTTATGCCAATAAAGGTGAATTGATTGATTGATTGATTGATTTCAATATTATTTCCAGCATGCTGTACCTTAACACTCACTTCCAAGTTAACGTCTGGCAATCCAGTAATGGCATCAAGGCTCACATGGGGAAACCAGAGTTCAGGTTTCTGTTCACTCAGGACTAAGGGCGTGGACCTAAGTTTCTTTCTATTTTTTTGTTTAATCTGCATCTACTGCAAACATAAAATAAGGCTATATTTCACGTAAAGAAAGAAGGAGTTTTTAAAAGGTCATGGACAGACATTTTCTTTTTTCTTTTTTCTTGCATGCTTCGTCCAAAATCCTATTGTGGATTACTGCACATGACAAGGCAAACACAAAATTGGTTATCCCATTGTGCCAGCTGTCAGTCATGTGGCCAGGCCATAAATGAGTGTGCAGCTGATTGCACAACCTGAGCATTCTGTAGCTTTAGTGCCATGGATCACCAGGAAAATTGGACATCATATAGATGTTGTACTGTTTGAACAATTTTTAAAAATATATTGTACCTGCCAGGTTTAAGAAATGAATGGGCAATATTTGAAACACATTCTTCAAGGAACTGGAGAAGAACAGTGCTTGGTATGGTGATGTTTGAATACTTTAAAGTGGAGCAGTCCTTTTTTTTAAAAAAAAAGTTTCCAATTAATAACATTTCATTTCATGTGCTACAAAAGGAGTGGCCAGAACACAGCCTTTGAGTTGCATGTATCCCTTGCCTGTTTCCCCTGCCCCACTTTGTTGATGAAGAAAGAAAGAACTGTCACCCTTGGAAGCCATCAGAAAGTTTCCTGTTTAAAAATATTGTATCCTCACAGTGCTTCACCACAGCCACCCAAGAACCCTAGCTATTATATTACATAAGTCTACATAAAGTATACTTCCATTCAGAACTGGTTTGGTTTCATAGAAAGACTCGTCCCCAGAGGCTTTTCCCTGGCCTTCAGAGCTTGTCCACCTCAGCTTTACAAGCAAATACTGAAAGCTTCAAAAACATCTACATCCATGGGATGTACTTCATGACAGTTAGAGGAAGGAATATATTTTAAAAAATAACCTCCACAGTCCTACTTAATCATGAAAGCAAAAAAGGTTGTTGTTGTTGTTGTTTTGCATTAACCAGGAAAGGAAAACAATCATTTTAAATCAATATGTGGACACAGATAGCAAAGGGAAGAGCTCAGCTGCTGGTTAGCTTCAGAGAGATCAAGACTGGAGATAAGATATCTCAACAGCTGAGGTGCGGGAAGGAAGAAAAACAAATCAGCCAGTGCTGCTGGTGGACTTGCAAAAAAGCAAAATAAATAAATAAATAAATAAATAAATAAATAAATAAATAAATAATAGATCAAAATACATAAATGGTTACAGGAAATAAAAAGAACAATAAAGTTTAAGCCACAATATTTTCTATTAGGACTGACTATTGGTGAACAACCTAAAGAAATAAATTATCTAATAATACATATATTAACAGCAGCAAAGCTAGCTTGGGCCCAAAAATGGAAACTGAAAACATTGCCCAAAGATGAAGGAATAATTTCCAAAATTTTGGATTGTGTGGAGATGAATAAATTGATGAATAATAAAGAATACAGTGTTTACGCACAAACTTGGCAACTATTTTATGAGTGGTACAGCAAGAGACTAGATAAGTGAAATTAGAGGGAGAACTGTGATCAAAATAAATGATATAGCAAGCCATGAGATATTAAAGACTGTGTAAAATAGGAGGTGGCAATAAATCATAAAAATGCACAAAGTTAGACTTGGGGGGAGGAGCCATATAGATACTGGTTGACTTTTGAAGTGAAACATAGTTTCTTTTTTCCTTTGAAAATTTTCAAATGTGAAGGCAATAACTGTAATTTTAACAGTGTACCATTGTCTCTTTTCCTACCTTTGTTTCTATTGATTGATGCTTACCTTGTAAATATAATCACAATAAACACTTGAATTTCTTTTAAAAAATCCGCCTTGGGGAAAAAAGGGAAAAAATCAGCCAGTTTAAAAATTACCCTCCTGTTCTCAAGATGGCTGAAGATGCTAGGATGCATCGTTTCATTTCCAAAACAAAAAATGGTGCTTCATTTCTTGATGACACACTGTTTGCTGTTTCATTTTGTTTCATAAGGTTATGTAAGTTTACAAAATGATTAAACAGCATGACATTTTTTGTAAGGTGCCCAATCCTATTCCTAATGGCTACTCTGGAACCTCCACTTCTCTCCTTTTTCCTCTACTCAATCATCTGTTCATATCCATGGATGTGCGTCTTCTACCGTCCACTGTGGGCTCTATCCCACGTTCTTTAAAATCCAGATCTAATTTTCCGATAAATTGGCTCCAAAAATGTGCCCCCACGGTCAGCGGTTTAAAAAAAACACTGGTAATGCCCACTTAACCAGGCCTCGGCCACCCGCCAACCATGTTTCTTGATGGTGGCAGCCTTGCTTCCCCACGTCATGTTGATGTTGTGCCCCCAATTTTTATTCTGTTGCTGCCCCACCGCGGCTTGAGCTCCCATAGCACTGGAGCTTCTAAGCTCCAAACTGCTGGAAGTGCCCCGGAACTTCTAGATGCATGTTGATGACATGGGGACATATAAAATGTGGTTACTTAAACCACATTCATGGGAACCACATTTTAAGTCACTTGACTTCAGAAAGAAACACGGCTTTTATTATTAACTGCCTCTTTCGCCCATGTGATAGGGCCCTGTGTTGTTATTCTTCTATCTCTTATTCCCCCTTTCCTCTTTCAGTCAGGTGGGCCCCTGAATACCTTTGCCACCTGAATCTTACTCAGTTTTCTAGAACACTTGATGGCTGATCTGGGCTTATTCCTAGGGAGGATGCAGATGGAACAGTTTTCTTCTCCTTTGGTGGCAGTCCTGAATCTCACACGATCTTGCTCTATAAGTTGCCTGGATAGGAGAAACTATGTAATGAGCTTATCCTAGGAAGAACTGGATATAAGTGTAATCAATAAATATAAAAATGAATTATATATGTCCGGTCAGTTCCTCAAACTGAGTACAAAAGCTTATTCCAGAAGCTCACCCATCCACAGATATAGTAATGCTCTGAAGGCCAACTTCAGTTCAGGAAGCAGAACTGTCTAGGGAACTCACTGAATAACTTGTATGGAAGAGAAAGCCATGTGTACATTGGAATAGAGATTTACACTGGAGGAAATGATAAAACACACTTAGCTGGCTGTGTCACTTGGGGAGATGCATGCATTTTCTTATTGGCGCAGTAAATCCTGGACATCTGATAAGTGTTTACTTTATGACTATTCCATGTGCATGAATTCAAAGAAAACAAAAGAGGGGGTCATCCTTCCCACAAACCCATATCAGGCCAAAATTTTTGCGGGATTACAAATATTCTACTCTTTTTGCCTAATAGAGTAGGTCTAATCTGTCATAATTTTTATAGCACATCTTCATATGTACTAAATTATTTGAATTATACAGTGATGCACCTTACTTTAGTTGTAATCAGCTGAAACATCTGAAGTACTATGTAAATTTTCTTAAATGGATTTAAGGAAGAGTAGTCTGAATTCAAAGTCAGTTAAAATCCATCCATTTTTTCCAGGTGTAAAGTTGGGATTTAATAAGGTTGGTAATTGTATTTAGATGCCAAACACATGGGTCAGTGAGAAAGACAGAAATGTAGATTAGGTGTGATTCAATCAGCTGCCTTGAGAGTTGATGTGTTGTATTTTCTTGTTAACGTTTAACAAGAGGTAGGAGATGAAATGTCATTAGGGTTAATGTGAAATTATTAGGTTTAAAACCCTGGTGTATTGCAGAGTGAAAAGAGGAATTGTACCTAAGTCAACAATCACCAAACAAAAGAACTTTAAACAAATAATATAAAGAAAGGTTTATTTTGTCTGATGAGATGGAGCAATGTGATAGTGTTACTTGCTCAGAGATAGAAAGATTTTACTTAGAAAATCTCCTTTCTTTGAATGATAGATCTTACACCCATTCTGAAATGCAGTTAAAGAAATGTTTAAGGTAAAATAAACAAGATGGATATAATCAGTCTGTACCTGTGGATTGAAAAATATCCCCAAATCCTCTCTGTTGAGAAGTATAGATAGAAGATATTCTTTTAATCTTTAGACTCTGATGCCATACTGATACAAACAAGATCACATATTGCTGGGCAACTATATTCTTACAAGTTGCATTCTCTAAAAGATTAGTCAAGGCCAGGGGGCCTCAAACTTTTTAAATGGTGGGGAGTTCAGTGTCCCTCAGACACTGTTGGGGGCCAGTCTGAGGGACAGTCATACTCTACTTAGGAGCAATTCGAGTTATGAGTGCTGCTCTCTGCTCTGCACTACAGCTGACTTTGACAGGTTGGACCAGTGCAGAGCAGAAAGCAGCATTCACTGCCCATTGCCACTTGTCCTTTTTCTTGGTTGCTTTGATCTCTGCAAAAGAGATTGAAGCAACCACACTGGTTTTGGCCAAGGGAATGGGGCGGGGAGATGGCAGCCACAATCCCCTTTGTTCCTATAGAAGGGCCCTCAGCTCCCATGCTCCCACCTTCACCCACCTCACACTGACACCACTGTGCCGCCTGACCCCCCACCTCTCTTACCTTGGCAGTGGGCCCTGCCCCCTTCTTTTCCCAGTTCTGTTTGCTAGGTGCACCGGTCCATGCCTCACTCCCTCTCCACTTTCCCACATGGCACTGAGGGGACAAAGATGAGGACCCAGACCTGGCACTCCACAGCTGCTGGGAGCACCTGACGGCAGCCTTCCCCGAGCCATGTCTCTTTGCTCTCCAGTCTCATGGGGGAAGACTCTAGCAGCATATTGGCAGTGAAAATGACTCAGCCAGCAGGGAGAGGCCATGCTCGCCCAGCTGGAAATGGTGTGTGATTCCTGGCCACCCAGCCACAGCATCTGGAGCCCAGCTGCTTGCCGGCACCACTGGCCTCTCCAGCAACAAGGCACCTATCATCTGCCCACTCCCACACCCCCCAGGTGTGCCGAGGTGAGCAGCTGCCAACGGCCGCCCTGGTGAGTGCTGGATGGATGAGAGGAGAAAAAGCCCAGTCATCCCCCCAAAGCACGCACGCACATGCACACACGCGCGCGTGCACACACACACACACACACACACACACACACACACACACACACACACACACACACACACACACACAC
>JAHTLZ010003526.1:41030308-41048094 GCA_023846285.1 Phrynocephalus versicolor
CACACACACACACACACACACACACACACACACACACACACACACACCACATGCTTTGCTCCTCCCACCCCACTGAGCCACCAGCACATCTGCTTATCCTCTCTACCCCACTTATGGAAGGCACTGTCATGATCCACAGACTTACACACACAGATAAGTTCAGTCTTTAACAGCAAACTCAGAGCCAAACTCCAATGCAGCAAATTAGAATCCAGTAATCCTATAGCATGGTCACACCTAGTCAGAGAGCAAAGCAGAGTCCAAGATAAACAGTGCATGGGTCAAAGCCAGAATGTCAACAGAAGCTTACGCCAAGGTCAAGAAGAAAGACACAGTCCAGAGCCAAGAGAGACGAGCTCCAGGGTCACATTGAGCAGGAACAAAGATCAAGCAGGAAAGCAGTAGCTCATCATTTTATCAACACATTGCTCCCACAATTTGCCTCAATCCTGAATGCTTTATTTATGCCTCCAGAGAGCAACATAACTTCCCCAGAAAACAACCCTGTCAAAACTCAAGACTGCCTAAGCATAGATGCCTATGGCTCAGCTATAGCTTGTCTCTGCTTCTCCTGATTGTAAGTCTTCATTGCCTTCAACAAGCAGCCCTCTGTGGGGGTGGAGAATCCCTGGAAGATACTGAAAATATTTTTTCACCCAGCGTGTTGTAAGTCTATGGAACTCCCTGCCACAGGATGTGGTGATGGCATCTGGCCTGGATGCCTTCAAAAGGGGATTGGACAGATTCCTGGAGGAAAAGTCCATCACAGGTTACAAACCATGATGGAGATGTGGAGTCTCCAGGCTTTGAACCGGGTTGCTTCGGGGGCCAGATGCAGGGGAGTGGTGTCGGGAGACAGATATCTAGTCTCATGCACTCCCAAACGCACCTGGTGGGGCCGCTGTGAGATACAGGAAGCTGGACTAGATGGGCCTTTGGCCTGATCCAGCATGGCTCTTCTTATGTTCTTATGTTCTTATGTTCTTATGAGTCACTTTCCTGTGCAGTTGCTGGAGGAACTGACAGCCCTGAAACCCCATCTGTAGCTTCTTCAGGCATTAACTCTTCATTCTCCAGAATAGGTTCTGGCAGGGGCCTGACAAGTGCACAGCCGGTGCCCCGATCAGTTGGGTGGCAGATTGAGGGAGCGGGGGACTGTGCTGTAGCTCTCCTGTTTTGAACTGCCTCATGTTTCATCCCAGTGCAGAATAGAAGGAGCTGTGGAGGCCAGCTAGCTTGCTTACTCACTCACTCTCAGAGCAGAAGGGAGGTTGGAGGGTTCTGAAAATGGTCTCACAGGCCAGACTCAGGACCCTGGCAAGCCAGATCCGGCCCATGGACTGTAGTTTGAGGATCCCTGGTCAAGACATTCATTTATCCACACACACACACACACACACACACACACACACACAATGCTGGCAAAATTATAGCAAACAAAACACACTAAACAAAATAATTTCATAATTGAAAAAAATAAGCTACCATCCAAATAATCAACATCTCTATTTTAATATGGATTCCTCTTAGGAAGCAAAGTTAAACTGTTTAATTTTGTACAAAACATTACTGAGTTTCAAAAAGCTGGCTGCATGTTCTGTGTCCCATTACTGTTTCTAAAATGTGGATGACACCCCTGCAACATTTACTCTTCTTTTGTCAGTTTCGATGCATGCTCTTCCCACTATTTTAAATGTTTAAAACATTACATTTAAATAAAATATTTTACATATATATATTTAGTTGGAATTGTACTATTCTTATCTGTATTGATCATCTGCATGAATTCTGTCAGTTTTCTTATTCATGGGTATCTAAATCAAAGTATTTAGTTTTTGGAAATGCTATTTGATTTGATCTGTTGATAAAAGTAAAAATCTAGCCATCCAATATGGCATCAATTCAATCTATGCTTTTGATTTCAAATTTAAGGAAATTTCCCCCACTGTTTTGGAAACACTTTGCTTCTACAAAGTTTTTGTTAGCTTCAGTCTTTTTCCTTTGCAAAAAAAAGGATCCTCCTACATTATGTTTTCATCTGTACTATGACTGAATGCCTTCTGCATGAATCAGATCATAGTCTATATATACCTATAGCACACTACTCCAGTTTAGAGTGGCTTTTGATGTTGGGCAGAGGTGTTTCCCACAAGCTGAAAAAATAGTTTATGGACTTACCCTGGCCACAGTAGCTGCAAATTCTTGGAACTATAGTGAAAAACAAGATCAACCAACAAAATGCTCTAACTTTCCAAAGCTCTGGCCTGTCTTTGTCAGGGTACACCATGGGATATCTTGAGAAAGGGTTCTCCAAGTTCCATAATTTGGTGAGAGCCCTACAGGCTGAATGAATAGACCGGGAGCCATCAGAGAGCAGGAGGTACAGCAGCCCTCTTACCTCCATGCTGTCTCCATGCCATTTTTCCACTTTTGAAAGGTACCGTACAGTACCTTTGCAAGTCCAAAGAATTCCCTGCAGCTCATGATGATACATGGGGAAATAAGTTCCTAGAGAGGCTGCTTCCAAGATGAATTTAGAACAATTTGCTACACCAATGGGTTATGGTCCTTCACCAAAAGGAGTTTCAAGAATCTGAAAGCCATGTTCTTAGTTACACAGGCCTATTTATTTATACAGAGTTTTCTGAACTTCTTTTCAGTGATGGAGATTAGCTAATTCCCTCAAGAATGGAATTTCATAGCTCTATAAGAAAGGGCCAAAGATTTGAGCAAGGACATTGTGCCTAATGTCTCAGAGATGTAGTCAATAAAATATCTTTGTCCACATCTATCTAAACTAACTCCCTCAGTCTTCATATTTTAGAGCAAAATATTCCCTCGCTTAATTACAACCCTTGACACAGAAAATTCTATTGCATGAATATCATTAGCAGTTATAAACTCAGACAGATTTACAAGATTGCCTATGCAATCTATATTTTCTTTGAAATGATTAGAAATAAAGGCTAGTCTACTGAGACAATACTGTAGAACCCCATCTCTGCTATGTAGTGTAATTGGTATGGTGTTTCACAATAACCAACAATGAAGATAAGAATAGAGATGATTAGGCAGTAATAAACTTGATAGAATACTGAAGAAAAAGATTTGTTGTTCTGAATGGGCTATTATCATTCCTTATCTTGTAGGAAATGGATGGCTAACGTAAGCTGAAAACTTCATCTCGTCTTGTAAATATTAATGGGCCATAACCAACTGAAACCAATAATCATAAGGACACAATTAAACAGCAAGCAGCAGAAGAAATAAACTGTAGGCAATCAGAAGGAAATAAGATAGGTAGAAGTGACTTGCTTATTATAGAAATCCCACTGATTTCTGTGGGCATCTATCATCCTTGACATTATGTATGATCTATAAGCATTTCTTCTTTTTTACAAAACTAAACTCCCTACTGCAAGAAGGACCAAAATCAAAGCATTCAGGGCCAGTAGCTGTGTGCAAGGGTGTGCAATGGAAAATGCTACATGGCTATGGTCATAAACCTATGGTGGGCCAAGTATGGCCTTTTGAATTTTGCCAGACTGCTAATCCTGCAACTCCTCAACAGTTCTGGCTGAGAATGATGCAGTCCAACAATGTTTTGAGGCCACATTCTGCCCACATCAGGATGTAAACCAAAGAGTTATTCAAAATGTTAGATCTTCCGATGAGAAGACTAAGAAAAGCAAAGACTGGAGAAGTTGCTGCTTTGGCCTACAACCTTTTAGGCCATCAGATTCTACATGTAGAATGGCCACTTTCTTGGGATTTTTAGTTTGGTGGAATAGATTTTTTTTTTTTTGGAATGCTCATGTGCTCTTTCCTGAAACCTAGTGGTACCTCTCAAATTGAAAAATCACAGGTTTCCATAGGACGGAGCCATAATGATGGAAATGGTATCAAATGACAGTGACTATGTGCAGCCTGGATAAATGCTGGTTCAGATTTTGTATAGACTTCAATATGTCTAGACAGAATCAATGTACCTAGTAAATAAGTAGCTGTTAACCAATTGCCCTGCTCTTCACTTTTGCTATCAGGGGGCTAATAATGAAGTGCAATAATACTGTGTGTGTGTGTGTGTGTGTGTGTGTGTGTGTGTGTAAACAACTATATAAAGTATTACAGATCAGTGAACAAGCTAGTTGTTCTTCAAGCTAGTTGTTACACAATCAACCTGAAAGAAGAGGGCAGTATGAAGGAACAAGAAAGAGGTTGAAAGCTGTAGTCTTCTGTTTGTTAGCAGTTTGAAGATGGAATTAAGTCTGGAACTTAAATATGAAAAATATGATCTGTAATAGAAACAGAAATGTTTCAATGAATTTGCCACACATACAATTTTTCATTGCTTAACAAAATCCTCTCTCTTTCTTCCCAAAGAGGAAGGGGGAAAATAACAAGTATAGTTTGCATAACAGCTTGATTAACAGTAGAAGTAAGACTTGAAAGGCACCAACCTCATTTGTCTGGTTGCCAAGGCAGCACAACATAAGAAAAAAGACTAGTTTATCTTTGGTCTGGAGATGCCTAGAAGCAGCAATTAATGTTATTTGGAAAAGTAAGTCTTGCGTGGTTTCAAAGATTCACACAATTGTTGAGGTGTAACATTTGGAGAACACTAGTGGCACATCATTGGACATTTATTCCATTAAAATGTTTATAATAAAGGTCACATAATAGAGATGGGCACGAAACAAGCGATTTTTCATTTTTGTTTTCATTTTTTCGTTTCGTTGCGTAACGAAACAAAAAAATGAATTTTGACTCCAAAATGAAACAAAATGACCCGAAACACGAAAAAGTTTGTCAACCGCTTCATTTTTGTTATGGCAAATACATTGAATTGCGCTAAATGGTAACGAAACAGCAATTTTTCATTTTCGTTTTCGTTTTTTCATTTCGTTACCTAACAAAACGAAAACAAAATTTTTTGCAAAAAAACTCACAAAAACGAAAACGAACCGAAACGGACCCCTAAACGACCAAACAACAAACGAAACACCATTTTTCTGAGTCGTGCCCATCTCTGTCACATAATGTCTACCCCGACTCAGACAATGTTTGTGGGCTAGGGTTCTTTGCCTACTCCGATGGATCCTTGGGGCTAGGAGGCTATTTAGCCCAGCTCCTCCACTGCTCTTCCTTCTTCTTGATTGCGAGCTCACTAGTAGCAGAGCTTGCATGCCTTTGAAATTACTTTTGCTTTTGAACCTCATGGCTTCTGCTGGAGCTGGCCTGTGCATCAGCCAGGCTGAGGGTTTGAGGCTGCAAAGCCATTATTTTGGGCACTGTCCTTTTCTTAATTCTTTTGAGTTCTTACTGCTGAAGAGCTGGGGTTGCTGTGGGCTGGAGAAAAGATGGCGGGTCCTGTCACAGTTTTAACTTTTCTTTTTCTTTTTTTCTTTTTTCTTTGCATTGAATTAGACACAGTGAGCTAGGCAGAATCTAGTGGAATTACTTAGGCTGAATGCTGATTTGCTGCAGAGATGTAAGGCCATTGAGGGGGTTGCACGTATTAATCAGTCATTTGAATTTTGCATGCAGAGTGAGTGCTCTAGGTAGGGCACTCTTGAAGCGCTCCAAGTTGTTAGCTGAGCTACAAGTGCAAACAGATGCACCTGGTGCATCAGGTTTGGAATAATTTTCCATTATAGGTGGTGTGCTGGCACAAAGCTGCTGGACTGGGTCAAGAGAGGTATTACTAATGATCCCACCTTTCTCAATGTGTTTCCAGTACTGGGAGCAGTGTGGCTCTGGGCAGAGGCCTGGGCTTAGTCAGCTGTGCGCTTTTGGTGTGACAATCAGGCAGTAGTACAATAGTCATTTCTCTATCTTCACACCCTGGCAGGGTTATGAGGTTAGTTAGGGCTCTAACCTTGAGGTGTTCAGTGGATAATATAGTTTTCCAGGCACAGCAGTTGCCTGGCTTACAGTATGAGATAGCTGGTGCCAGCAGATTATTGTGGTTCAGGTTGCTGGATCCGCAGGCAAGGCATCAACCAGAGACCCTGCCAGAGGAAGTATGGAAGCTTGGTAGGTAGAGTCGAACAGGACCATGAGTTTAGCATGGGCACCATGGACTAGGAGAAGTTATTTAGCAGCTTATGCCAAGTTTGTGAAGTTCTGTGCCAATCAATGGTCTTCTACATTACGGCTGATGTTGGCTGAGCAGTTGATGCAGCTTGCGGCCCATGTGCATTTCAAAGGCTTAGAGCCGAGGACGATTTAAGGTAAATTATCCAAATTGGGATTTTATGCCAGTGCTCAGGGTTATGGTCATCTGGGAAGCTGTTTTTGTGTAGGATGATAGAGGGTTGGGCAACAGAAAAAGGTCAGGTTATGCATGTTAGGACCCCAACCACACCTGATAGTTTGGTCCAGCTAACTGCTGGGTGGTGCCAAGTCTGCACTGATGAGTTTGAGATCTGGCTTTTGAAGGAAGAAACCTTGATAGCCTTTTGATGCACTGAGAGTCAGCAAGTTGATGGTCACTTCTAAGACTGACGGGTCACATACTTCTTGGCAGAGGGCTGACCTGGTCATGATGCTTGGATATAAAATTTCAACATTCTGCAGGTCAAGGGCAAGCAGATAGTTTGAGGATGGCATGGAGTGTCACAGATTTGCCCAGAGTGAGCTCTGCTAAGTGATTTAGCACTGTACCTCCTTGCACTACATTCCAGGTCCCCTTGACAGAATAAACACAGTTCAGAGTTAATTATGTTATCAATAAAATTGTGGCCCATTTTGAACAAAAGTGAACATGTCTTGCCTCTTTATTCCAGGTGGGTAGGCAAAGGTTTATGTCTAATGTACTAGTGTTTCAGGTACTCCAAGTCTCTCAACTTGTTATGGACAAATAGTTCATGTTTTGCCCATATGAGAAATAGTTCATATTTTGCCCAAGTCATTAAAACTAGTGATGGGCACAAAACAAACTTTGGGTTTGTTTTGTTATTCGTTATTCATTTTGTTATGGAACAAAAAAAAAAACGGACCCCAGAGTAGATCCAGAACTAGACTAAACACACACAAAAAAGGTTCATTTTGTTTCGTTTCATTAATGGCGGCGATCAACAGAAAGAGCTGTTTTTAAACACATTTCTTTATTTGTAATTATTCATGATAGTTCCCAGTTCCAGAATTTAGTCCAACTGTAATAGAAATATGTCTAGAAAGTTAGTTTTCATTTCGTTTCTTTTCTTTTCTTTTTTGAAAATGGGATTGGAGGGAGTAAGAGTATGTTTCATGTACAGGTATGTGTGAATGAGAGACATAATGAGATCTTTCAGCTTGCTTCCTCCACAGCAGATACACAGATATATGCATAGTACAGACTTGTTTTTATTGTGGAGGTTATATTTCCATATATTGTGCCTGTGGATGAATGCATTAAAGTTGAAAATTCTCTGTTTATACAGATGGGGGTCAAATCCAGTGTTGGTTCCACCTAGAATAAGCACACTGAAATCAGTGGTAGTTAGTGAAGTGGTAGCAAACAAGCTCCCCTTAAGCGACACTGCTCTAACACATAATTTTGCTTCTCTGATAATTTTCTTCATTTCCTTTCCCAGTTAAGCTCATTAGCATGCCATAACATACTTCAGCCGCTTGATTCGTCCTTTTAGATTCATGTACAGCCCTCATGCAACTATCATCCAAGTCTTCCCAAATTCCAAATGATTCTCCTAAATATATGATATTGTTGGTCATATTTCGATTTTTCTTCCAAATGTCCCAGTATATCTGATGGCATGAATTGAATGTATTTATTTATATTCAAAGATCAAATTATGAGGGCAGCTTTCCAATATATGGAAGAAAGAGTCTCACAAAACAAATATGTCTGTACTTCGTATGCATCTATGAAAACCAGCGTAGAGGTGGAACAGGCAGAAAGACAGCAATATTTGCCCTTGGCAGCATCAAGGGCTTTGAAATCTTCAGCTTGCTTGTGTAGGCACGAGCTGAATCTAGTTGGTTCCTATTGGTACTAATAGCATCTTTGAACCCAGTGACTTGGAATGAATCATTTTGGAATTGGGACACTTGAAATGTTTATGTTATGGCTTCAGTGATTACTGGCATTGAACATGGCTTGCTTCCATGTTCACTGATATTGAACACAGTTGTTTTGGTCATTTCGCTCCCGTTGCAGCTGGATGTATTCTGTATATACTTTGAGTAAGTGAATGGTGTTTTCCAGGCTCTTTTTATATGTGAGTAAAATAAAACAGATTACATTATTGCATGAAAACAAACTTGGCCTTTCTGAACACTAACTATAATAATTTGCCAGAATTCAGAGATGTTTGCAAAAAAAAGCGAGGAAGGATTAACAATATACAAAGGAACATGTGTCAGAACCTCATGAAATGCAAATGCAGGCATAAACAAATACATCCACAAAGATGTCAGTTACATTTGGAAAGGTTACTCTCTTGCTTCATATTAAATGAATCAAAAATTTAATAACAGTTTATGAATTGACTTCTGGGGGAATAGAATTTGAATACTAAAAGTCAGGATTGAACATGCTGGATGGTCTGAGTTCTTGTACATGTGTTTTGAATTGTGCTGTCAGGAGAAAAAAATCCATGGTTTTTATTTTTGAGAATAACATGACATTATTAGCAGCAAGAATGAAAAAATGCTCATGCAAAGCTTGAAATAAAAGATATTTTTAAATCTTTCAGAAAAAGCTTGCCGATTTCAAAGGCATTTGTGAAGCTGTTTTGAAAAAACATGACTGGTTGTGTGATTTTCAAAACTGCCACACAAGGGATTGGTGAATGAGTAAATATATGGGCTATCACTTCCCCAGAGAGTGCTATTGTAAGTGAAACGGACTGTGTGTGGTGGGGGGTATTGTAGGCCATTCTTTCCTACGTGTAGAGAGTTACAGTATATGTTGGAAGATGAGAAGAAAAAAACCAAACATAAGAAACATGTAACAACCCACTTATTGTGGGCCTGGAGTACTGAAGGAGCATTTTTGGGTGGTGGCAGATACTAATACTTAGCAAAATGGGTTTTCTAACTTTTACCAGAGGAATTCTAATACAAGCCACCCCCGCTGGGAGTGGAGAAAGTGCCAGTCAGATGTATATTATTCTTAAAGAGATGCCAGTGCTGGCAGGAGCCAGTGCCACTTGCCCTGCCCTTTAATTCCGCAATAGCTCTCAAACTGGTACTACCACCACCAAACCCTCCTTAGCCTTGCCTGAGGCAGCTACCCATGAGGAGCTTCTTCATTGACAGCCCTTGAGGGAAAGCCCACCAATGCCTGGCTTTCGCTGCTCCAGGCTGCTTCTCAGTCGCTCACCATATGGAGAGAGAGAGAGAGACAGAGAGAGAGAGAGAGACTGGGCCTGCTGGTCAGTTCTAAGAAAATTAGTAAGAACAAGGATGGAAAATGGTTACATTTCTTCTAAAAATGAGGAGCAGGTAGGGTACCCTTGTGGCAGAACCTCATTCTTATGGTATGACGAAAGCATGTGAGGTCCCATGGAAACAGTGCTGGGTAAATTCCAGTGTGTGAAGTTGTTATAGGTAAAAGAAGGAAAAAACTGGATGAGAAAAACTGATCTGAAATTAGTCTCCCTGCCGTCCTTGAATGGAATGGAGAAGGGATATATAAACAGACTAACAAATGGGTCTCAGCAGGAGATAGGATTTTTCTAGATTTCCTGCCAATACATTCATTGAAGTCTGGAAAGCTAGAAACTTTAGGTGCCTTATCTTAAATAACATTCCTATAGGAACAAGTACTGTATCCCTTCCCTTCTAAGCAGTTTACTTTTAATATCTCACCTGATGCAGGGGCAATAGTCCCAACAGTTTTCTGCATGTTCTTTTATTTCCATTTCAGTAACAAATTGGTTTTCAAGGAGTCATCAAAACAAAGTGCAGACACTTTGAATTTGAGTGAGGTGACAGTACAACACATAAAAACATATACATCTTATTTGGTCAGCACATATTTTAAAGTTGCCATATTAAGGTATCATGTGAAACTTTTGGAAGTGCAAGGTGGTAGTTTAGTGTGGGAGGCTGTGAAATGGTGTTAGTTTAGTGTGGGAGGTTTGCTAATCTATCTGCCTTTCTATCTGTAAGTGATCTTTTAAAGTCCTATTTTTCCACTTCACACTTATTTTTTTTCCTACTTGTGACCTAATGTTTTAACCACACACATCCCTCAAGCACCGAGAAAATCATTTCCTGGCTATATTAATTAAACAGCATACATGAAATTCCAGTTTCTTTTCAATGTGGGCTTCATGAGCCATACTTCATTCTGCCATTCCATATGGAAAAAATGTAAATGTCTTCATTGTTCTACCAGTGACTGTTAGAAATCAATCTTATTAAGCCCGTGGATATTGTAGTTGCTTAAGGTAGCAAATATATTTTTTTCTGAGGATAGTTATAGCTGGAATATGGGCTCCTAAAGCTTTTGGAATTCATCACAGCAAGATAATTATAATAGTTCCTCTTCAAGTAATGTGAAAGGCATTGCAATTAGCAAGTCTTCAAAGGCAGAATTTATAGGGTCAATTCAACAATGTTGCATCTCATAATTACTGCTGTACTTACGTGAACATTAAACTCCTTCTGTTGACCTCAGCCAACTCATCAATGCCTCTTTTCCCATTTTCTTCTTTCTCCCCTCAGAGTTTTGAATATGATCTCTCTGCAGAGACTCAATGACTATTTGCTTTTCTTCAGGAGAGGTTATGAATGAAGCCAATTTTTGTTCACCTCCAAATGATAAAGGAGGATGAAATATTCAGATAATCCCAATTCTCTAGATTTAACAAATGTCCTATTGGGGAATGGTGATTTGAGAAACAAGGAAGTGCGGGTAAGGAGATTCTCCCCTCCCCCATTTTTTTTTTTTTTTTGAACATCAGAAGGACCTTTTGATCAATATAATTATTTCCTACATTTTCAAATTATTTCCTTTTATTTCCCACCTTCTGTGGAACCTCTTTGGTTGATTCAGCTTCTGGTAACTGACACAAAAACAGATTTTGGGTTGTATTTGACCACCTGGCATCTACTTTGGCACTATGACCACTGGATTAGCCCATGGAGATTCACTAGGTTGAATGATTCCCAAATCCAACATCTCTTGAATTTCTTCTTCTATTTTCTTAGCATGTTCTCCAATAACTCTGTATGGTGAAGACTTTATAGGTGTGTCATCTTTCACATTAATCTTGTGCTTGACTACTGCAGTTCTTCCTGGAATTTTGACAAAAAGGGAAGCTTTCTATTTCGAGACTTCATACATTCATTGTTGCTGATATGCAGAAATATCCGAATCTAAGTACACTTCAGACAAATCACCTGTTTCTCTTAATTCTTGAAGCAAATCAGGTTTGGAGTTGACAAGAGTAGCAGATAGTAGCAGATAGTAATATAGTATATGCAGTCCAATGCAGTGAGGAGTGTTCAGACCTCTACATTGGAGAAACTAAACAATTATTAAATAGAAGGAGGGCCCAACATAGGAGGGGTAACAGCTCAGGACCAGAATCAGCAGTATACCTCCAATTGAAGGACAAAAGGCACTTGTTCAGTGATGAGGATATACATATATTAGACAGAGAAGATAGGTGGTTTGGGAGAGGGGTCAGGGAAGCCATTCATGTGAGCATTAAAAATCCCTCACTCAACAGAGGTGGGGGCCTAAGGCACAGTCTATCTGCTATTTATCAGACTGTGCTTTCAACAATACCCAGACAAGCCAAAAAGCCTTCACCACCAAGGCTATAGCTGATGACCCATACTTTATGGGTTTCAGCACCTTAGGACATTGTTTACCTTAAGGCTATTGTTATTGTTGTCTATTTAGGCTCTTGTTCATCTTTTAAGTCTATGTCATACCAGGGTGACAAGAGGTCAAAGCAGACTATAAGGTGGAGGACTTGCAACTAGCTTTCTTCAGACTGATGTGGCTCTTTATATAAGCAGTGAAATATTTCTATCTCTCAAGAAAAAGAAGTCCAGTTGCCATGCCTCAGCTTTCAGTTGTCCAGGGTGCAGCTCTGAAAAGGGGCTTGAGACTCACCCATTTGGGGCAAGGAAGGGGTAAGAGCTAACCCTGGCACCTGATCCAGTCATCCGTAGTACATTCAGGCACTTCTGCAGGAGGAGAAAATATGAACACTGACTTAATAAAGAGTGGCCCTAGTTGACTCCGTCACTTGTATGTCTTGTAATTTTGGGTGATGGGCAAACACACACACTCACACACAAACACAAACACACAAAGAAAACATGAGGCTTCCAAATAATGAAACAAATTTGGAATATATCATTCAACTTTCTTCTTATGTGACCCTTTTCTAAGTAATTGGTTTTGGGGTTTTTTTTAATTACACTTGGTTTTGGCATTAAATATTCCTTGTGAGTTTTTTTCTTAAAATGAAATCTGTTTTCATTATTCATTCCTTACAATCACATTCATTTTGTTATTCACAATGATTTTGTTGGGTTTCCTCATCTTTTTTGCTTGTTTGTTTGTTTTGTTACATATGAAATTAGCTGAGCTGCTTTCTGTAGTTGCCATATTTCCATAACATGCTCAGGAATTATGTAACATCCTGGGGAAATAAAATAGCCCCACCTATTCATTCCAATGAAATAATTAATATTATGATTCTTTTGTATCTATTTGTTACTCACCACATATTTGAAAGGATGAAAACTGAAAAAAGAGGCATCAATTTAAATTTGAGTTTAAACTTTTATTCATTCAAAAATGAATGCATGTATCATTTTTAAAAAAAAGTTCTTAGGGATTTTCTCGCTATGTTGTTTGGTGTCTCTCCTGTGCATATGACAATTCAACATTCCTATTTAAATCCTTTTAATTCATATTTTAGGATGCAAATGTAAAAACTAAGGATGGACCTTTTGTGTTTTAATGAAAGATACAAAACATGAAAGGGGCTCTTTTTTCCTCTTTAGTGTTCTTTTGTAAATTGCAGAAACAGGCTCTTAAACAAGGATGATTCACGTTAACAAAAGAGGAATGTATGAATGATTCATATTTTGTGTTCTGTCTTTTGTGTAACCTTTTTATTTTCACCTTTTCTCAATCAAATTATCTAATTAAAGGAGCCAATTAGACTGTCCATGGAGGGAATGTTGAATCTTTAGAAAGTCCTGGAAACCAATGAGGAGTTTACTGCTCTTTAAGTTTCAGTCATTTCTTGTGAGATCACTGTGCGAGCTCCTGGTACTCTCCAGCTTGGATTGCATTTTTTTTTGCCTCTCTGCCTCTATCTTGGATTCTTTACAAGACAAGGAAACATGGGGGGCATGAAAGGAGCCTCCCCGAAGATTGTGTTCTTTTTAGCAATCAGGCATTCCCTGGACAATGGTGTTCATCACTGGCTAATCCTTTCAATACAGAAGCAACGTTTTGGTCAGAAATTTACAGTGACTACTAGAAAAAAAACCTTAAGTGTAGAAGCATAGAATCATACAGTTGGAAGAGACCTCAAGGGCCACTTAGTCCACCCCCCCTGCCATGCAGAAACCCCATCACAGTGCTCCTGACATATGGCCATCCAGCTTCTGCTTAAAAACCTCCAAAGAAGGAGACCCCACCACCTTCCATGGCAGAATATTCCATGCTGAACAGCTCTAACTGTCATGAAGTTCTTTCTAATGTTTAAATTGAATCTCTTTTTCTGCAGTTTGAGACCATTACCCTGTGTCATAATCTCTGAAGCCATGGAAAACAAACCAGAATCTTCTTCAACATGACATCCTTTCAAGTATTTAAACATAGTTATCATATCCCCTCTCAGCCTTCTTTTTGTAAGGCTAAACATTCCCAGCTCCCTAAGGCGGGAGTAGGGATGAGCACAAAATGAAAAAATGATGTTTCATTTCATTTCATATCCTCCCCCCACATATTTTTGTTTCATTTAATACAATTTTTCAGGGGGGGATGTCATACAAAATCAACCACTAACAAAATGGTTCATGTGGAGGGGGGGGGCTGGAAAGTGGCGGAGGGACAAAAAGGTTTTTTTTTTAAGAAAAAAAAAGCCCTGGGCTTTTTAAAAAAAAAATAACGTTTTGTCCGTCCCCTAAGCCCTGCCTGCCAGTTGATGGGTGCTGGGGTAAGGGGGAAAGGCCAGGGCTTTTAAAAGGAGTTTTGGTGGAGTTTTGAATGGCTATTTAGTGCTTTTGGACTGCCAGAAACACCAATGGGTAAATACAAAATGAATAACCTAAAAGAGGGTTTCTTATTAATGTACAGCTCTAGGACCACTGTTAAAAAGACACTAAACGAGGCACCTCAGAAGGAACCTGAAACAGAAGAATTTTTTCACCATATATACCTCTAAAGATTATTTTAAAAGGAGTTCAAAAGGAGTTCAGTGTTTAAACTAAAGGACCTGCAAACATAGGGAGATACAAATGCAACCATATCCTCCAAAATCATTAAACATTGATGATGGGATAGTGATAGGGTCCTTTGGTGGCCACGTGGTGGCAATATGGTGGCTGCCATGTAGCAAAGAGGTGAGGGAGTCCTAGGAGGACCTGCCCACTCACCCAGAAGTTCAGGAATCTTCTAGAAGACCAAAAGGCAGTGTTCTTATTGGATGAGCATGGGCCAAGAGCCTCAGGCTTGCCGAAGAATGGTTACCCAAAATTCCCACCCTTGATGCACCTCTGTATTTGGAGTTGTTTACATGGTACTGGGGGAAGGCTACTATGTTCTGTTTTGTTTCTGTTTTGTCATAAATAGATGGTTTTGGCAGGCATGGGGATAGATCCAACTGTTCATTGGAGAGCAGGTGGAGACTCGCATTTCCTGGTGGGGGAGAAATACCCACATGAGGTACTGGGGGTGAGGGAGGTTGGTTTTCTCCAGGTTGGGGGGAGATATTTCTCCCTGTCCCTGGTTGGCAGGGAGCCATTTAGTGGCATACATCATTGTGGTCTCCAGGAGGAACTGCCAGTCTAAGTGTTCTTACATGGAGATGGTGGTCTGCATCTGGAAACACTCGGGACCCCTTACGAGTTTGGATCCAGTCCACTGTCTTCACCAGAATAACTGTGGTCAGAAACGTTGTGGAATTTTTATTTTTAATTTATCCCAGTTATGGTTGTAAGTATCTTATTCTTGGACCCATCTGGCTTAGCAGTAGGACATCAATGAAAGGAAGAAATAAAGGGGCAAACACCAAGAACAATTCTGCATAATTATCAGCACATTTTAAATGTTATCATCTAATGATTACCAGGAGGAAGCAGGTCTTAGACTTTTTTGGAATGGCAACCTGTGTCATAACTTCGAGAATCTTATTAGTAACACATTATGGGGGGGGGGGAATTTCAAAACCCCCAAAATCTGTGAAGGTGATAACGATCTTTTGAATGTAGTAATTTGTAGAAATATCCCTGCCTAAACTATAAGCTAAATCTAATTGATGACTGAAAATTAAAGTAGATTGTCATATAAATTAAAGTAGATTGTCACATAATGTTGACAAGTAATGATGTTCATTCAATGGATCTACTGTAGTTGACATTACATTTACCTCTGTATATGTTTCTGTATGCTGAATTTAGCACCTTCACTGGATTGCTTTTGTGGCTTTTTCTCCTTTATTATTTCCTACAAAAGTGGGCACATTCATAGCATTAGTACATTATGTATCACTTTTAAAAAGCCAAAGATTCATGTTCAGTGTAAATAAAACTGTTCATTCTTTCTCTCTAAAATATGATATAATGAAATATTATCTCTCCTAGAATACTTTTCAACAGATGGCTTGACTGTGGGTAGTTTTTTTCTCTATAATATTTGACTTCTGCTCAGTAAATGATGCTCAGAAGCATTGGAACAGTCTGGAGTTGTGTGAGGCAGAGACAGGTATTTAACATCAATGGATTAATGACCTTATTTCTTTCTGCACATTTTAAAAAGCATTTTGCATTGCGGTTGCCATAGGACCAGTGCAATGCTTCTTTTTTTTTTTTGCCCTAGGCAAGTCTAACTACTTGTGTCTCCCCACCACCACCAATTTTCAAAAACAGATACATTGTAAGAAAATTAGCCTCTTTCAGGTTAGTCCTGTGACCCTCTGAGGTCAGCCTTGCTCCCCTCTCAGGTCTGTGCTCAGGGAGGGGGGGGGTCACCTAGTTCTCCTAGTCATAGCTCCAGCCCTGGGTTGCCATTAAAATGAGGAAATGTTTGAGTCCCTATTAGGTAGGCCTTTCTACCTGATTTGTCACCACCTTCAGAGGCAGCAGCCCAGGCTTTCCTTCCAGGAGCTGACTACTGTCTCCGCCCATGCAACTGCCACCAATCTGATAGGTTAGTATATGCTGAGAGGAAGGGGCTAGCTTTGGAAAGGGAAGTTGGCTCATTGTCTCTGTGCATGTGCAAGAGCTTGCACAGTGTCCCTTCTAGACCCATTATCTTGAACATCTGCAGCCCACCCCAAGGGGAACCAAGTGACTTGAGAATTGGATGAGGGGTTTGAGACATGAATCCAAAGAATCAGAGTTGGGATTCAGTCCCCAAGACTTGCCAGCATTCCTGTACACAAACTCTTCTTTTCTGAGACTTTCTTTCTTTCTTTGAAATTCACAGTGTAATTTCACAAACTGTTTTTGATGTTGACCAAACAAACCTCAACATTTCATAGTGAGGAGAAACAGTGTCATGCGTTTTCATTTACCATAGCAAGGCAGGATTTGTGAATAACTGTGAATAAGTGGTTTAGGGCAGGGGCATCCCAAACTGTGTGCCATGTATGGGATGCTGTGAAACTCATCCAGGAGCGACAGGAAAAGCAATGGAACATAAAACTATGAAGGCAATAGAGGAGGTCCGTGTCAAACAGGAACCAGAATCGGAAGCCATGTACCTGCATCTCCCTTCCCCATCTCTGTGGTCCCCAATGTGCATGCTTGTTGGGTGCCTTGTGTATTTCTTGCATCAGGGTCTGGAAAGAGGTGGGATGGCTGGTCAAGATCCTGATCCTGGTGGGAAAGAGACCCTGATGGCCCCTCAAAGCAAAAAGAGCCACATTCAAGGTCAGTAAATCAAGGGAGCTGTGAAGCTAAAATGTTTGATAACTACTTGGTTAGGTAAAGGAGTGGGCAATACTACCTCTGTAATAACATCCCTGCTATTGTATTTCATCATCTTCAGCTGTACCTGTGATTATATTTACACCAGTTTAATATGGTGTAAACCCCAGCTTGCATATTTATATATAATTGATCCATTTGTTTGTGCTTTTTCTAATAAGCAGAAGGAAATTGACGGAGATTTGAGCATGTACAGTTGGGCTGGGAGAAGCAAACATCCTCACTCCATCTTCACCATGGAAGCCTTCCCATACAGAGAAGGGGGGGATCATTTTTAGCACCAGGAACTCTTTTTTGATGACTTGAAGAATTGTCCCAAATCAAGTGCCATCCCACTGATGAAAGCTACCTATACTGTATCCTAATTGGTGGACTCTTTCTCCTGCACCAGAACTATATTGGGCACCATTTTATTTATATAGGAAGAAATTGGCCAAATCTTGGTGATGCAACACAGATTCAGTATGGTCATGCCCGTTTTGGTTGGATGTATTGGTACTAGCTAACAATTTATTAGGAAAATGTATGTTTTAGACAATTGCCTTTAAACTAAATTTCTCAAGTTTTGGAGGATCTTCAGAGGAAGTGGACTTGTTCATGGAAGATCACATTAAAAGATAGCAGTCTTTAAGATGTCAGAACTTTTT
>JAHTLZ010003526.1:41060305-41112577 GCA_023846285.1 Phrynocephalus versicolor
GATGCACTTTATTTCTGTCATTCCATCCTCCCCACCCAGATATCTACTATTCTGTTTTCTGTGATTGACTGTCGTACAGAACATTCCACAAGTGAATTTTTTTATATCAACCCTAGATCTGTACAAGCATGCACACACTTGCCTTTGAATTGGCACTGAAATATTAACATCATCAAACTTGTGCATGGTAGAGAAAAATCAAAACATGATCTATAGATGTCATAAAATTTTACTTGTCATGTTTCTTTGGGTAGTAGATGAAAGAATTCATTCAGATAATGTAGAGATTGAATCACAAAATGCACCTTCCTATGAACGCATCGCCTGGGCAAGCAATATATCCCAGTACCACCAGTTCACAACGTAGTGTTAACGTGCTTGTCCCTGGCCGTTTCACAGGCTATGGACAAATACTGCTTAACGTGTTGAAGTATAAACAAAAAGATGAATCTTGCTCTAACCCTCTTAATTTTGATTACTAATAAAGATGAATAAATACACACTCAGTTCCTAAATTCACAAACTCTAGACACTTCATTTTCCTCACAGACACTCTAAACACCTATCTCTTATTTAGCCCTCTTTGATTCTCAGATGGTGCCAGACCCTATCTGTCCTTTAGCCCTCTATAGATTTTAGTTCAGAAAGTGTAGGACATTGTCTCTCAGCCCCTCTCTGGCTAAAGCAATGTTGAGCAGTGCCTTAAATCCTCTCAGGCCACTTCCCAGACTCTCCCATTGGTCTACCAACCCACCAATTGGTACAGACCCCTCTCATACATTATTCATCACACAGGTAAACATCACACACATGTTCAACAGCAGGGTGCACTGGGCTCTTTCTGATGCTCCTCTCCCATTAATGGAAAAGGCCTTTGCAACCACAGCCCCTCAATAAAGAGAAGAGATGACACAACATTGCTAGAGTTTAAATTGGGCCACAACTTTATTATATCTCTCAGCATTAATTAACTTCAATTGATGACGGGGGGTCCTTCCCATAGTGCAAGTGAACATGGGATTAAACCCCAATTAACACCATCAATTAATGGTGAGCTCATAATTTATAACCAGCTGTTCCAGATGTTGTACTTAAACAACCCATTTTCCTTTTCACAGTAACTAAATTTCCTGGGACAGCCATAAGCCAATTATTGCAAAACACCTGTTATCTTATTATAACTCATCTAATTCTAACAGACTGCCCCATCTTGATACTGTAAACCGTTACCATGAGCTCACCTACAACCATAACTTACACTACCTGACGTTGTGACCAGATAGAAGGTGCAGTGCCTAATTTATAAAGTAAGAGACTGTGATGGGCGAAAACACAGTATCCACCAAAAGCCAATCAGGTGAATAGTCAACAATTCACATCTGGCCCTGAAGGGACTAGATAAACTCATTCTCATTACAACTTGGACGGGCGGGTGTATTGCTCACCTGTTCTGTTTGAGAGACTGAACACCACACAGCTTCTTGTTTATAAATGCGGCGGAGCCCAGGCAATTAAGCCCATCACATGTCCCCAGTTTTGCACCATTTGTGCAGGGTGCTTTGCAAAGCATCCCACTGTTGGACAAGCCCTTGGCAAGTTACATTCCATTTATAGAAGTATCTTTCTTTACTGGGTAGGGAGGTCATGCCTGACCTTTCTTCAGCTCCTTTCAGTGCACATACAACGTCTTCGAGTTATTTGGCTCAGAAGACAAGGGATGCTCCAGAGCAACATAGGAAGTAGCACATGATATTGTAGGAATAAGATGAAAGATGCATGCCTTCATGAATGCCCCATTGGATCAAAAGTCCTTCTATGAAACAACAGAACTCACTGAGATCCATTAGGAATACTAGCTTCATTTATGCAGGTGTCCCATCTGCCTAGAGGACATCTCAGCCCACATTTTCTGTGTCCTTCGAGCAGCTCTGAACTGAAAGAAGGTAGTACCATGTTGTTCTCCCAGATTGTGGTCGGCCTCTTTCATGCTGAACACCCATGGCACAATCTAGATTTCAAGCTGTTCAAGAATGACTTTAGAGGGACACTTCTTACTCTCTCTGATCAAAGGGTTAAACTTTATACATATAGATTGGTACATTAAAGAAGAGATTTTTAAACATTTCTCCTTGCAGAAGCTAACAACAGTGGGAACCAGAGCAGTAGAGCAAATATAGCTGTGTTATATATATTGTTTAATGAACATTCATATTTTAATTGGAGTAATAGATTATTATCATTGCTTGCTGAATTAATCACTTTTGCAGGTGTGGAGTAGCTGTAAATCTTCAAAAAAGGTGCTGAATAAATTATTCAAAGACTAGAATTAGGAAGTTAAAAGAATAATAGCACTATGCAGTAACTGCAGTCATTCGTGGTTCTTTTTCTTAAAATGATTTTTTTACCCCACAATGCAAGGAGACGCTTGCAAGGGGATAGGAGACTTCTGTCCATGGTGTCCATACATAATCAGTCACTGTCATGATTTCCTGATGGTATGTGTGTCTATTTTAAAGATGCAGGGCCTTCCAGGGGCAATCCTGGGAAGACAGTAATACACACAATACAGTGTGCATGTGCTTTGCTCTATACACGTGCGAAAGATTGACACTAGCCTTGTTCCAAACATTGGTGTTGTTCACATGGATGGAGGATATCACATATTCCTTTCCCTACCATTCTTGTACTCTCCACACTTTGAGTGCCATGTCCAAAGGGGAGAAATCCGGGCTTCTGTGTAGGTTAAATACATCAGCATGAGCCCTGTTCTTCCTTAAGTGTAGCCCACCCAAGAGCAGGAACTTTTCTTCTAATTTGGTCTTGAAAGCATGATAATGGAGAGCAGGTTAGGAAGGCATAAAGTGAGATCTTGTAGTAGAAACCATACTTGGGAACTGATATGCAGTTGTTTCTCTGGAAGGGTTTGGCAGAGTACAGAATCTTCACCCTGGATCAGCTAATTGAACAGCAGGAGTAATTTCTTACTTTGTCAAACTTGCACCAAAAAGGTCAGCAACAAATGAGTGGCCAGTGACAGGACCTCCAGGTAAGGCACCTCTTAATATCTCTTTCCATTCTTCTACTCTAAGTACTTAGAGTCTTCCAGGAAGAGCTTCTTGGCTTCCCCAGAGGTTTAAAACGGCAGTTGTGAATACTCACATACAATGTAGCAAAGTGGAAATGCTGACAAATGTGTCTTGACCTGGTCAGCAGAAGGCTATGTTTGCCTATTTTATTTGCATTGGGCATCCTGGGGTTCTTTAAGACATCACTGTCACATGCCTTTCATACCTGCACGCTACACAGACAGAAGCTTTTTGCCCACCATTCAGACAAGGTGCATGCAGGAAGGGTGCTGGTAGCCTGATGGGGCTGGGTGAGACTTACTTTAAGAGGCTGCTTGCCCCTTCCTCAGCCCACCATCCCACTGTCTTATATAAGGATGAGAATAGCTGGTCGCTTTGGGATTGTAGGGAAAGTTTTGGCCTGATCCTATAAGTGGCATTAAATGAACAGGTGTGTTTTAACTCATCCAATTCTTTTGAAATGATATTGTCTCTTGCATTGGATAAGTTACAGTTGCAGTATATTTTGTTGGTCACACTGGACAGAAGTTATGAATTTTCGATGAGTTCCTATGGGCACATTAATTGAGGTGTAAGCCAACTACCTCCCGATGTTGATGATCTTGATGCTGGGAGGGGAAGGAGGTGGGGGTCCCCCAGGGTAGATGTTGGTGTTGTGTCACTGAAAAGGTGGGGGTGTCCTGTGGTGCCCCCTTTCTGCTCATTCTCTGAAACTGCATTGAAAATTACAGCTCCATATGCACTGCCACATTATGTTTAAGCCTTTTGGAAAAGAATGATTCCCTAGTTCTAAAAGAATAATTCAACAGTGATGGAAGAAGATAACCCTTCCATTATACAGCATACTGAATACCACACTAGTGTCTACTTCTTTTGAATGCATTCTATTCTGTCAGCAATCAAGAAGACCTTTTATCAAGATATATAATGCAACACATAGAATTGTATGTATTAATGATGCTTGTTGGATTTTTATAGCTACTGGATGATGGTGACGGTGTGATCTTATTTCATGACGATTATAGATTTTTTTTTTTTACAGTGCCTGATGAAATATCATGTGGCTGGAGAGGAAGAGTGCATCTCAGCAGGTAGCATCCGTAATGAGGACATCATTTGTCTTCGTCTCTTCTTACTGCCCCTCTCTTTTTGTACTCAACCGTTGTGTCCTTTGGTTGTGCCTTATGTTTATTATTTTGTTTTATGTGATTTAGTGAATTAATTGAAATTGAGAACTGTAAAAAAGTGGTAAGAGAGAAGTGCCACTATCATTCTGGAGCACTCAACCCAGCTGCATCTGCACCCCAGCACAAAAGCAAATAAAAGCAAAAAGTTACTGTGCCAAAAATTGACAGACTTTACAAGAATTAAGATGCTCAATATCTCTTAAGGACTGATTCCTGCATCTCTTGGAATGAGATTTTGTGCAATGTAAAAGTCCTGTTTCACATGCCTCAGCTTGGATGGCTATTTCAGGAACAAGCTGGTTGTCCTGCTAGAGATCAGGAACATTTTTTTCTGTTTCAGCTAATTAACTAATTAGCACATGAGTTGGCATGTTTTTCAGCTTCCCTTAAGCTCCTCTTATAGCTTAGATTCTGGGCTTAGAGCATAGATATATATTTCATTATTTCTCTCTTTCATCAATGTGAACATTGGTGACACCTTTAATGGATCTGGGAGGAAGGGAGTTGGTGAAGTTCAAAAGCTTGATAATGTGCATAGGTTGAGCAAGGAGACTGGCTGAGGAACAGATTTAGAACAACTGCTTTGAAGTTGAATAGTGGCATTCCAGCCAAAGCCAATGCTGAATGGCCTTACCAGATACATAAGTCTCAGAAATAGTTGGGTCCTGACAGTTCTTTCTTCCCAGAGATGCTAGAAAACCAGGTCTGTGGCCTCCATGTTTGTTGACCTCCTTTCTGTTCATATTGGCCTGGCATCCCCCCCCAACATCTGTGGTATAGACAGTAGCCAGAGAATGCTGTGAGTTGTAGTTTAAAAATACAAGGGGGGGGGTGCCTCAGTTTGTATCATATCCCAGTGACATGAAATCTAGGGAGATTTTTTTCTAGACTAAAATGGAAAATCAAGAAAGGAGATTTTCTTGCCAGTTCTTTGGAGTGCTGATATGTAGGAGGCATTATGAATAATTAAAATGGCTGCCAGGTAAGCGTGTAGCTTGAGACTCATTGCTACAGGTATCATTTTGTTGAGAACCATCTCCAAAAGTGGAATCAAATGCTGCTATTATCAAGTGAAAATGGAGAGTTTCTCAGATTATCTGAAACTATCACTAGCTCTTGTATATATGAATTCAACAATAGTGGTGAATATAACACAACCTTATAACCTTGTAACTTTAATATAATGTTGTCTATTAATGCTGTTCTCAATTCCTTGTTCTCAATCCCTTGTTCTCAAATGCTTGAACATGTCTTAGAGCCTTTTTACACGACCCCTAAGATCCGCTGGTCCCTTAAATTCGGACCAGAGATCTTGGGGGTTCGTTGCTCTTCCTTCCTCCCCACGACTCCGCACTTCCTTGCTTCTGTCTGCGTGAGGGGAGGGAGGGAGAAAAAAGCCTTAAAAAGGGAGAAAAGAATGCACTCTTACCTCCGAGTGCCGTGGAAATTTCTCCGACTACCCCCCGTTACTTCCTGGTTCCTCTTAAAGGGCCGGGAGGCAAAAAAACAAAACAAAAAAAAAGAAGCGAGGAGAGCCCGGCACTCTCCGCATCAAAATTTTTCACCATCAAAGAGCATGTACTTGAAAGGTGCGCTGGGTCGCGCTTAGGTGGTCGGGGTCGCACTTAATTTTCTGTTAGCTCCGGAGCTGGTGGGGAAACATTTTTAAGCTCCGGAGCTTGCAGCCATTTGCTGCGGAGCTTAGGGGTCGTGTATAAACGCCCTTAATTGTACTGGCTTGTATATTATCCCTCATTACTGTAAGCCACCTTGAGTCCTTTTCCAAGTGGAAAGGCAGGGAAAAATACTCTAAAATAAAATAGAATAAAAACAATTTAGCTGCTACAATCTCTTCTTATTTTTGTTTCTTTTCTTGAATTGGCTTCTGTGATAGAAGGCATTTTCAACCATGGCACTAAAAGTAAAACATATCCTTTCTTATGCCATTTGTTTGGGCATGCCGATATTGCTACACCAGGACATTTTATCAAACAGAATATAATTGTTTTGAAATCTAACATGCTGCCTTGTCAGTGTATTATACATTTAGGTTAAAGATAAGGGAATAGTGAAAGCATCATGTAGAGAAATGCCCTGAATTTGAAAAGCATACTGTAGTGTACAAGTTGAACTATTTTTCAAAGTATAAGGCAGTAAAAATTGTGAGAATTTTTTTTTTTTTGCCAATTATGCTCAACTTCTCCCTTGAAAGCATGCCTGGGCTCTAAGATCTTCATGGGGAGCATGTTTTCCATCCCATTAACCCTGCAGGAATATTTGCTGAGGATATGACATCCTATGAGTTTAAGGGACAGTCCTCATGAAAATAATGGGACTTACCTCTGAATTTGACAGGTCTTCTGAATAAGACAGATAAATCTAGTCAGTACTGAAAGGAATGTTGTAAGAGTCATGGCTGCAATTCTGGGCACTGGAATAAGCAACTGTAGTGGAAACAGAGGTGCTCTGTTAGGGCATGGTGTAAGAAATGTGGTATAAAATGCATTTAACTGCAGTGAAGAATTATTAGACAGAGCCGTTTCAAATGTGTCAAACCTGAAGGCTGTATAGAACTTTCATTGGGAAGGCCAAATTTCTGACTGGTTCATAGCCATAAACTGCACACAATAAATGGGAATCCATTATGAAGAAATGCTTTAGTTTGAACAACTAAGTTACTTGTTAGAAACAGGCAGTATCACAGATTTTGAAAGGAGAAGGTGTCTGCCCCCAGCCCCAAATGGGAATGGCCGGCTCCGCCACGTAATTATGTAGGTGGAGCCCATTTGCCGCATCAGGTGGAAGATGCGAGGCTTGGGCTGTTCTCGCGAGACCGAGGACGGTGTGAGAAGCGCCTCCTATAAAAGGGGGAGTTCCTGCCAACTTGGCCTCTTTTTCCCCTGGATCTTTGTATGTCTCCCCCACAAATGCCTGTTGTCCATCCATTTTCCATGAACTATGTTCTACCTTCCCACAGTTCTACCTTGGAATGATAAGAATATTTCCTAAATTCACATTTTGTGTTGATTCATGTTGTCTGAACTTCATATTGATTTGTGCTATCTGGATACTTCAACAAGGAATTTTCAAACTCCTTGAAATTCCTCATTTCCTGTGAACAGTGAGGCAAGGAATGTTATTTTTTTCTCATGAAGCATCCTCAAAGGATATGCAAAATGTGAGGACCTCCACTTAATGAAGCAAAGCATTTTTGCACTAAAGCACTATTTGTATCATCATCACCTTCTTATAACTTCAAAGGATATGGATCACTGGGTCCAGCCTCTATCAAGAAGGCACAATGGATAATCAAAGTCTCAACCTCTGGCTTTACAGCCAGGTATCTATACCACTGAGCTCTCTCTAGCACTTCATACTTATGTGTATTTTGTGCCGAAATCTTCTCATCTCTTGTCTTTTTAAATGTATAACAAAACCCCTCATGTTCTCAAAGGGAAAAAAATGTAGTTTCTGATCCTTACACTGAGAAGTGCAAATATATACATATCTAGTTAAACCACTATGTTTTTCTCACAGAGAAAAGGCTATTCTGAACATGTAAAAGATGTTAGCAGACTTTATGTAAAAATGACAAGGAGCCTTGTAGCACTTAAAAGGCTAAAAACAATTCTTTGATATAAGCTTTCGTGGACGGTAGCCCACTTTTTTCAGATGCGCATAAGCCTTCATCTAGCTTTATCTCTGAGGGAGGCATGAGCTCAAAGGTAATGGTAGATGAAGGCTTATGTAGTATAAGAGAAACAGATTGAGCAGCTCTAATGGGAACCAACAATAATCTTCAGAAAAATATACAAAGGAAAGGAAGCAACAAATCATACAATCTCTATTGTCTATATACAAATGCTAGGAACATGGGAAACAAGAAGAACTGGAAATTTTAGTTCAGGGGGATAAATATGACTGGATAGGGAAAACTGAAACTTGGTGATAAAAATTATATTATTGGAATGCAGCAACTGAAAGATATAAATTGTTGAAAATAGAAAGTGGTGTGGAATCCCAGTTATGTTATATGTTAACAAAAACATATCCATGCATATAAATATAGGAAGATGAGCTTGATTGTCTCATTGAGTTATCTGCATTGATATAACTGAAGTGAAAAACAAAATATATATGGTAGTTGGAGTCTACCACATATCCAGCATGGCATTTGCCTGGATTCCATACGGGGATGGATGAGGGATAACAGATTGAAGCTGAATCTGGACATGATGGAGGTCCTGTGGGTGAGTGCCCCTTGTGTCTTTAGTTTGCATGTCTCACTCTTTTTTGGAGGGGCATATCTCTCCGATAAGGATGAGATGCACAGTCTGGGTGTACTTCTGGATCCAGCACTATCAGTGGATTCCCAGGTAGCAGCTGTGATCCAATCCATCTATCTCCATCTCAACTGCATCCCCATCTTGACACCGGGTCCCTCACCATGCTGGTCCATGCACTGATAGTCTTCAAATTAAAGTACCATAATGCTCTCTATGTGAGGCTGCTTATGAGGCTGCTAGAGAAACTCCAGCACATCCAAAATATGGCAGCCAGATTTTTTTGGATCATAAACACATATCCCCGAATATTCCCCATCCTAACTATTTTACATTGGTCTCTGTTCATTTCTGTGCCAGCCTTCAGGTGATGACATTAACATACAAGGCCTCAATACCTGGCGGAACACCTTCTTCCAGATAACTCTGCCATATGTATTCATTCATCCCAGGCCAGGCAGTTGAGAAGTCTCAGAAAGAGAAGACCAGGATCTAGACCTTCTCAGAGGTTGGACTCCCACCTAAGATTCACCTGCCCCCTTCACTGAGGTCTGTTAAGTATCTGCTGAAGATTTACATTGAAGAAAACTTGGTTATTCAGATGTTTGCATCAACAAAATGCAGAGTTCCAACCAGCATTGTACTACCTGCTACACATTCTTGAAAATTCTTTATTAATTACTTGTCATTTATGTTACTGTTTTTTAAAGTTTAATTGATTACTATTTCATATTTTATAGTTATATTATGCTTTTGTTTATGGGTTTAGTATTTTATATGTTTATTAGTGTTATATTTTCATAAACCACCAGATCAACCTTGCTAGCCAGATGAGCATTATAAAAATTAGCTAAATAAACAAATAAATACTACCAACTGTGCAATCAAGGAGAAGATACTGGTGAAATCTTTGAAAAATAAATTGAAAGAATTTCAAAGAGACACAATGTAGTATTAATAGTAAATTTCAATTGTCTGTTAGGAGGGAAATTATTTCACGTATGGCCTTTCCAAAAATTCCCAGCTGATATTGCTGATAATTTTGTCCTACAAAAATTGGTAGAAGAATCTAGAACAATTCTCCTTGACTTAATTCTACCCACTAGAGACAATTTGGTGGAAGAAATAGCAGGAAGAGGAACTCTGGGGGGAAAGTGACCATGTTGTCCGTGAGTTCTTAATTTCAAAGGAAACAAAGGAAGAAAGTGCTGGGTTGAAAGCAAGAGAATGAAATTTAACAGGAATAAGTGCAAATTCTATACCTAGGTGGGGGAAAGCCAAACACACAGTTACAAGATGGCAGATACTTGGTTCAGTAATACTGTCAGTAAGAAGGATCTTGGAATTGTTGTAGATCACAAGCTGAATATGAGCCAACAGTATGATGCGGCTGCAAAAAAAAAAAAGGCAAATGCAATCTTAGATTGTATTGTTTCCTAATTTTGTGCAGTACTACTTGCCCTCTATTTGGCACTGGTTAGGCTTCACAATATTGGAACAAGTTTAGAGGAGGGTAACAAGGATTATCAGAGGATACGCCTGAAAGAATCAGGCAAGGATTAGCCTTGAGGAAAGAGGACTGAGTGAGGGGAAATATTGATCACTCTTTAAATATTGTCAGATTGTCATGCAAAGAAGGCCAGAATCAGTTTCTCAATTATTTTAGAGTGTGAGATGTATAATAATGGGCTCAAGTTACACAATTTGGTGGGCAGTATAATAATGGAACCAATTACCTCAGAAGGCGGTGACTACTCCAACACTGGAGGCATTTAAGAGAAAATTAGACAGCCGTCTATCTGAAATATTTTGATTTGGATTCTTGCATTGAGAAGGAGGTTGGACTGAATAGCCTTATATAAAACCCTTCCACCTCCATCATTCTATGATTCTATGACTGTTCAAGGTAGTCAACACCAAAGACCAGTAGAATTCAGAAAGATGAAAGTTGAATGATTTATATAATACAGAGGCTTTTCTCATTGCAGCTCGTCACAGGCTGTGAATACAGAGCAAAGAATGATGATTGCCTACTTGTTCCAGTCAATGAACCAGAGTAATATGGTGTGGCCAGTCACAACTAAATAATACAACTCATGTCAGATAATCACAATAGATCCAGGCAGCAAGAAATCTGAAGGGAGGTGGGGGCGGGGGGGAAATCCAAACAGCCTGTTGTGAATCAAACATCCAACTGTCCTCTAGTTTATGAACAGCAGTGGAGAAAAGCTTCAAACATTCTTTCCAAACATAGCCAGTGTTGGTGAAAAGCATAGCCATTACACTTATTTCCTATAAATTCCCCTTACTAATGCTGAGCAATGCACATGATTAAATTAAACATCAATGGGCCGCCAGTAGTGAAAGATGCAATATATCAAATAAAACAGAGTAAAGAGAAAAGGCTGTGGGAAATCAATAGGTATAACAAAGAGCCACCTACAGAAATCTGAAAGGGGGAAAATATTAGCAAGAGGCTAAAATATGTTTGTCAGGAAGGACTGAGCAGGAATTAAGATAAACAGAGTTATATTTACATGCATCTTGAGCCAATGTTTAAATTTAAAAAAAATCATTTCAGAAAATGTTTTATTTTCCCTGCAAAGGAGTTATAGTGCAATCATTAAGTAAAACCAGGGATTTCTGACAAATAATCTCTCAAAATCATTTTTATTATTATTTTAAATGGTTATACATTTAAAAGTCTTTAAGCAAAATAAGCCCATACTTGAAGTTTCTGTCATTTCGATGGAAATGAATAATGGGAATTAGGTCCTCCATTCCTATTTAGAATTGCAACTTGCACAAAAAGAAAACTGAAAGGCTTTGATGCAATTTGAGGATAACTGTAGCCATTGTTCCTCTACACAAATTGGGTGGGGCTTCAGAATTTCCCATCTCTGAGTTCAGTCTTATAAAATGCAGCCCAGCAAGCATCTTCAAAGAGCTAAGCTACTTTTATTATTATTATTATTATTATTATTATTAATTATTATTATTATTATTATTATTATTATTATTATTATTATTATTATTATTATTATTATTATTTTGTTTCTCAAAGAGAAATAAAATAGGCATTTTAGTTATTCCACAAACTCCTGCACTGCACAGCATACCCTACTTTCACATATCCTTTTCATGCCTCAGCATTCGAGATGGGTAAGAGTTAAATGACAAATTGCAAAATTCACTCACAAATGGATAATAAGAACATAAGAACATAAGAAGAGCCATGCTGGATGAGGCCAAAGGCCCTTCTAGTCCAGCTTCCTGTATCTCACAGTGGCCCCACCAGATGCATCTGGGAGCGTACAAGACTAGATATCTGTCTCCTGCTACCACTCTCCTGCATCTGGCCCTTCAGCAGTGTACCTTTAGCATCAGCAGTGTACGTTCATTTGAGAGACAAAGGACACTCATTCAATGATCTTAAAACAGATTTCCATCATGGTTTGTAACCTGTGATGGACTTTTCCTCCAGGGATCTGTCCAATCCCCTTTTGAAGGCATCCAGGCCAGATGCCATCACCACATCCTGTGAAAAAGAAGCCATCACTTCAAAACTACAATAAATAGTATGAAATATTCTAGATTACTGCACATTGATTTATTTATTCTGTCTCTTTTATAATTTATAATTAAATATAAATACTATATATCATTACATATCTACTTTTGCAGTATATTTCAAATAGGGCTCTAAGATGTTTCCTTCTTCTTCTTCTCTTTGCCACCCACATCATCTTTCTGGAGGGTATTGTCCCTCCTCATTTTATTATTTCTTTTGATTTCTTGTTTTTCTTTTTGTAGTTGTTTTATTGTTAGCTGCCCAGAGTTCTGTTTCAGAAGATGGGTGGGATATAAGTGTAATAAATAAATAAATAAATAAATAAATAAATAAATAAATAAATAAATAAATAAATTACAATTGAAAGCTTGAATATGTATATACTGTATGACCACATTATACACTGATTCACCAACCATGGATTCAGTTATCCATGGTTGATGATCAGCTGGGGTGGGGGGCAAGGAGGGGAAAAATACTGGAAAACTTACCATTGCCAATGCCACCACCACCACTGCAGACCACCCACCCACCCTCCAGAGGGATGGGGTGGGGACTTACCCGCCTGGCCAACTAGCCTTTCCCAGGCTGTGGATTGGATCAAACTTCTGATCTGCTGCTGGGAACCTGAGCAGGAAATTCAAAGGCCGGTTGGCCAGGCAGGTACTTAAAGTCACCACCTCACCCCTTCAGAGGGTGCTTGGCTGGTGGCGATCGGAGTAAGTTTTTTCCTACTTGCTGCTACTGATGCCGCTGACCAGGCACCCTCTGGAGGGGTGAGGTGGTGTCTTTAAGTACCCACCTGGCCAACCAGCCTTTGAATTTCCCACTCAGGTCCTGGGCGGCAGATCAGAAGTTTGAGTGGGAAGTTTAAAACTTCCAATCTGCTGCCTGGGACCTGACCGGGAAGTTCAAAGGCTGGTTGGCTAGGCAGGTAACTCTGCACCCCACTCCTCCAGAGGGTGGATGGCTGGCCTGCAATGGCTGTGAGGAGATAGCAGCAGGCAGTGGTGGTTGTAAGTTTTATTTTTAATTTTTCCCACCTAGGGAAGACCAGACCCAAGTTGGAAGTTCAACGGCTGGTTGGCCAGGTGAGTTCAACCCTCCGAAGGGTGGTTAGCTGGCTGGCTGGCTGCCAGCGGTAGTGAGGAGGGAATAACTTTTTTTCTTTTCTTTTTCTCCTCACTGCAGCTGAGCCCAGTGGTGAAGAGAAAGAAAAAAAACTTTCTTCCCCTCTTGCAATTTGAGGGGTGTCGGGGTGAAAGCCTGGATAAGAGTATTTGCTCTTATCAGCAGATTTCACTATCCATGGGAGATGCCGGAACAGATCCCCCATACGTCCTACTCCTAATGTATCTACAGCTACATCCATATCTGTATCTCACCACATATCTCAGAAAAAGTAAAGGTTCCCCACCCCACATGCGTGCTAGTCATGTCTGACTCTAGGGGTGGTGCTCATCTCCATATTCAAGCCGAAGAGACAGTGTTGTGCAAGCCAATGGCCATGTGGCTGCCATGGCTGCAAGGAAACACTGTTTTACCTTCCCACTTTTTACAGTGGTATCTATTTATCTACTTGCATTTACATGCTTTTGAACTGCTAGTTTGGCAGGAGTTGGGGTTATCAGCGGGTGCTCACTCCACTGCGTGGCACCCAGGATTCAAACCGCTGAGCTGCTGACTTCGTAGTAGAGATGGGCACGACCAGAAAAAAATATTTTTCGAGTTGTCGTTTGTCGGGACGGGTCCGTTTCGGGTTGTTTCCGTTTGTCGCGAAATTTTTCAAAAAATTGTCATTTCGTCATGTTGTTTGTTGTTTGTTGTTTCCACCGCGATTTAGCGTGACTTGACTTCCCAGAGCATGGGGTTAGGGGGTAAGGGCTAGGCTTAGGGTAACGGTTAAGGTTAGGGTGGGTTAGTGGGCTGCACCTCTGGGTGCCTCTGGCCCACTAAGAACACAGTGTACTGGCATATGGGTTAGGGTTAAGGTTAGTCTTAGTCTTAGGGTTGTTGGGCTTTTTATGCCCTCTCTGGCACATCCAGAAGTCTCAGCAATACCTGGCCATGCAGCCCGGGACAGGAGAGGGGGGGAGGCCGGGGACCTTCCACCCCAGAAACCACCCTTCTGGTAGGTGCCCTCACTCAGGCAGGCATATTTTCGCCTGCATTTTTGGCCGGGAATCAGGGTTTTATTTTTAAAACATTTTTCTGTGCCACCGCTTGGCGAGTTGGCGAGACGACGAGGATTCCCCCCCACCAGAGCAGCCCAGGACAGGAGGGGGGAGCCCGGGGGACCCCCCCCCAGAAACCACCCCTCTGATAGGTGCCCTCACTCAGGCAAGCATATTTTCGCCTGCTTTTTGGGCCGGGAATTGTTTTTTTTTAAAAAAAAAACTTTTTTTCTTTGCTGCTTGGCATCACGTGATCGCTGCGATGCCAGGAACGACAACGACAAATCAGACCCAATTTTTCTTCTATTGGTTCGAGTTTGAGTTCTGGCGGAGTAATTGTTGTTACCGTTTCCGTTACGTAACGGAAACGAGGAACGGAAATGGAAACGAGAATTTCGCCAAGTTGTGCCCATGTCTACTTCGTAGCCTACAGTTTTTATTCTTTAGCCCACTGAGCCACCACACCCCAATACATATTTCATTGGAACAGGCAAAATCAGCATTCAGAGATAGGGCAGATATAACATGTGCAAAGTCTTTCAGCCCATTTGAAATCTTTCAAAAGAAAACCAGAACCAGATATTTTAAAAATATCTGTGAACATCACAATTAATTATACAGTTGTGTGTGTGCGTTGTGTCGTTACAGTTGTGTCCGACTCTTCGTGACCCCATGACCATGGAGTTTTCTTGGCAGAAATACTGGAGTGGTTTGCCAGTTCCTACTCCAGGTGCCTACAGCACCTGGTATTCCCTGGTGGTCTCCCATCCAAGTACTAACCAGGGCTGACCCTGATTAACTTCTGAAATCTGGCGAGATCGGATGTGCTTAGGGCATCTAGGCAGCTTAATTGTACAGTTAGATGGTATTTAATCCTAGGATAAACATATTAAGAAATGTAAACAAGATTAATGTAATTGTTACATGCAGGGTATTTAGTCTAATCCTAATGATGTAAAAAACACACCAACACTAATCCAAATATGGTGATACTCGAGAATCATGAAAAAAAATAGGCAAGTTTTATTGAACAGGTGCATACAATCTATGTGATTGCTGGTATTTTGACTGATTTTATACTGCATGATAGCTATATTAAATTTCAGAATTATTGCACTTTGTAGCCTTTATTGGTAAAACAAAATATGAATATTCCACCTATTTCAGAGGGTCTCTCAACACATGAGGGGAGCAAATGGGAGGGAGGGGTTATAGTGAAGAGGAGGTATCTTCCCTTTTCTATTCCACATTCGGAAGCAGTTCTGCTAAACAGCATGTTATATGAAATGCATCTTTCTCAGAGTAGTAAAGTGTCCCCAGCTGGGAAACTAGGAGTGTGTGGGAAAGGGGTATACACAGGCTTTAAACAAAGAAACAAACAAACAAACAATGAAACTCAATATACCATGCATGGGAGTCAGTTCCATTATCCTCACAGGATTTATTTTCAAGTAAATGTCTTTAGATTAGGATCACAACTAGAGTATATTTTGTTCTTTGTAACACAGTGAGAAAATCACTAAGAATAAAATGTTTCAAGTTCAATATAAATCATTAAGCCTTCTGTTGTGTTTATTAATCCTAACATATCAAATATATATATTTAGACATAACCTTTGTGCGACTGCTTTTGATTTTTAATTTCAGCCACCCCTGAATAAAAATAGCCCCAAATTGTATGGCATGATTTCCTTTGATGCAATCACAAACATTTTGTTCTTCTTGAACCAGTTTGTTCCATTTCTTGTTGTCTGGTTGTCTCGCTTAACCATTCCATGATAAAGACACATTGTTGGCTTAGAAAGAACAGTGACACTTTTTATTATTATAAACTTTATTGTTCCAAAGGATGCTGCCAGCTTAAACTGAGTCCCACAAAATGTGATTGAATCCCATAGAGTCCAGTTCTCTGTTGGACTTAGTTGACACATGTCCATTTTAAAAAAAGAATAAGAACACAACCTGGTCAATCACACACCAAGAACCGATGTTATCTTGGTGATAGAGATTCAGCTGTGCATTGCAGCATTGGCAGTGAAGTGATATCCATGATATAACATCAACAACTACTTTCAAAAATAATCACTATTGGGCAAAATCCTGTTGGAATTAATTGACACATGCCTAACCAGGATGGGACAGTGGAAATGTTTGATTTAAAAGGCTGCAAACTTCCTATTTCCCCTTCTGGCTTCCAAGGCTCCCTAGAGTTCCCTTTTGCCATCAGGAAGCCTACAAGAGCTGTGGGGTGGATGGGAGCTCTTAATAGTCCAAAAATACCATCCAGTTGCTGCCTGGAGGCAATCCCTGGCAGAGATTTCTAACTATTAAAGGCTCAGCCCCAGTTCCATCCCGAGGCTCCAAAGCGTTTCCCAAGGCAAAAAGGAACTCTAAGGGACCCTTGTAACTTGAAAAGGGGAAGAGGATAAAAAGCTTTCCAAGAGTAGAAGTTAAATATTTTCAGTACCTGATCCAGTTTATGCTGGCATCAATTTAGACAGCAGGATTTCGCCCAGTGTTTGAAAACCAAAAACCAAAACATGTCTAACAAAACAAATCACAATCAGGGCACCATATGATACAGAATCCCACATTCCTATCCCATTAAGATCTTTGATTATGTGTTATATTAGGGCATGGGTGTCCAAACTTTTTGCAAGGAGGGCCAGATTTGGTGATGTGAAAATGTGTGGGGGCTGACCATTCAACTACATTTTGCCCCCCAGCTGGACTTTGGACAGCCTCTAGGACAAGTAAGGAGGTGGGGAGGTCACTGCAGTAACAGAGCCGGGGGCAGGCAGGCTGGGCAGGTAGCGGGGGGAGGGGAATGGAAGGAGGCAAGGGAGGCCAGGTAACTGTAAAACTGCAAGCTGACATCTCCATCCGGTATGGGGAGGGCCCAGCTAGCAGGGATGTGTGACAGGCGGAGATGGTGGGGAAAAGAGGCTGCAGGCCACTCAGATTTTGAAAACGGGCCACATTTGGCCCCTGGGCCTGACTTTGGACATGCCTGTATTAGGGTTTTAATGCTGCTGTTGAGTGTTTTGGTTAGTCTTCCTCTTTATCAGATGTTGTAGTTATTATGTATAGGCTTTAGTATGCTTTGTTGCCTTATAACTTTTACTACTATATCTTGGCCTAGTAAAACCTAGATGTTAGTGTCTTCACTTCTTTATTCTCTGACTATGCAGAGTGATCCAGGAAGGAACAAAGAGGACATAAGAGATAGTAGAATTAGCTCCTCGCCCATTTGAGCAAAATCTGTACCTGAAAAGAAAAGTTATTGAATGTATTCTGAGGTTTGTCTAAGTACTGGCTCTCACTCTCTCCCCCAGTGTTCTGACTGCACACATTCCCATAAGACTGCATTTGAACCCAGCATGTGGAGACTTCATGCTAATAGGCACCACTTGGTTAAATTCCAGTCTTTCTCTTTGAAATACACCCCCTAATTGACAGCTACAGCATTACACATTTGAGACCACTGTGAAGGTCAAAAAGTGGGTCAGCAAGAGAGTCTTTTTTGTAAATTTAATGAGCAATTTCCCACTTATTTCGAGGGCATGAAGGAGTGTTTGAAAAACCAGCCTGGGCTAAGTCAAAACTGACATTTTGGTCAGCCTCTGCCCATCTAGCAGACATTAAAGAAGGTGTCGGCGGCAGCACAGATCAACTGTCTGTGCAGTAAAATAAGTACTTATAGTGCCAACCATAATACGGAACAATTTATGTTCTGTTGAAACACTGCATTTTTCTGTAATGGGCACACTTCTCTGAGTTAGGCAGTTCATGCTCCATAAGCAGAGACAAAAAGGAATGAGTTATAATGTCCAACAACAACATGAATTTGTTCCAGACATTAGCCATTTTAGCTGAAACTGTCAAGCACCGGTACGTTCTCAGTACAGACAGAAATTCAGACTATGTTTGTGGATCAGTCCCAGGGGTAAAATGTTTATTCAGTGAGCAAAGCATAGTGTTCCCTTTTGCTGTAATAGGAAAATGTGAATGAAAATCCCTAGAAAATAATTCATCAGAAACAATGGACAAAATGCAGTAGTTCCATGGCTTAGTTGCCTGGCTGCAGAGCCAGATGTTAGGAGATGAATTCCCACTCTTTCCCCTTGACAGGGGCTGGACTCAGTGATTCATATGGTACCATCCAGCTCTGCAATTCTAAGATAATTAATTAATTGTAATTAATTAACTTAATTAACTTAATTAATTAATTAATTGGTTGAATTTACTTAAGGAAATGATGAGCACCTACTCACCAATTCTTATATAGGGGACTGAGAAACAATGAGGGTTTGGATCTGAAGAGAGTCATAAATGAATGCTTATTTTTCATTTCAACATAGGCTTGAAATGAATTAGACACAAACTTCAATTGCAGTGGTTCCCAACCTTGGGTCTCCAGATGTTTTTGGACTATAGATCCCAGAATTCCTAGCCAGGACAGCTAGTGGTGAAGGCTTCTTGGAACATAAGTGCAAGAACACCTGTGGACCCAACGTTGGGAATTCCTGATCAATTGCAATCCACACAATTGCCTGAAATTGATTAAAGATGAAAAATACCAGCATTAACAACAGCATAAAATGTTATGAAGCATGGCTGGCGTTCTTTTATTTTTCCCACCTTCTTCATACTTCAACGTGTAACCTGCACAATTAACTTGTAAACTGTCAAACGAGTGCTATAAGCACTATGGGGCGGTATATAAGCAGAACACTTTGCTTTTTGCTTTCACCTTTTTTCTTTTTGTGCCTTGTAATTTTTTAGATTTCAGAAGCCTTGGGCACAGCCTGCTTAGGATATCTTTCCAATTTCCTTTTCCACATACTCTCCACAATACCATCCTAGAATGATGTAAATATCACCCAATGCATGTGACAAAGATGATGTTCATCTTTAAGGTGCCACAAGGCTGTTTTTATTGAATGCCATTTTTGGAGCTGAAGAATGCTTTAAGGCAGGGGTGCCCAAAGTTTTTGTGAGGAGGGCCAGATTTGGTGGCTGAGAATGTGTCAGGGGCCGGTTGCTCCCCGACCCTGCCACCCCACTGCAAGCCCCACCCACTGACCCATAAGCCCCACCCACTGACCCCTGGCAACCCTACCCACAGGAAGGAAGGCGGGGACCAAGGGAGGGAGGGAGGACGGTGGAAACCAAGAGAGGAAGGAAGGAAGGTGGGGAACAAGGAAAGGAGGGAGGGAGGGAGGTGGGGACCAAGGGAGGGAGGAAAGAAAGAAGGTGGGGAGCAAAGGCCCACAAGCTTCTGCTCACTGGCCGGCCAGCCCACCCAGCCCCTCAAGCTTCCCGGCGGTGTCAGTGTTGGCGGAAGATTTTTTAAAAAAACATGGGGCAAAGGAGGGGGAGGGAGGAGCAGACCAGCCACTCAGAATGGCCTGACGGGCCACTCAGAATGGCCTGACAGGTCGGATTTGGCCCCTGGACCGGACTTTGGGCAGGCCTGCGTTAAGGAAACAAGAAAGAATAAGAACTATGCTGACCTTGAACTGATGACTGATAGAGTTAAACTGAGCATACCAGCCAACTTCCATCCTGTGAATTGTGGGGTACATGTGGTGCATTAGCAATGGGAAAGTGGCAATGAATTGGAGACAAACTGGTGATAAATCAGTATTTACTTGTTCAATTTAAAGCCTTTCTTCCTTCCATGAGCACAGAGTGCCCTATGTGGCTCCTCTCCTCCTCTATGTCTTGGCAGAACCCCCGTGGAGAAGCTACTGCTGGACCAACATCACCCAGGGAGTTTCATAGCTGTGGGGACATGAGCCAAGGCCTACCTCAGTGCTGTATCAACTACACAACACTGTCTGTAGTCCTAGTTCTTCCCCTTGGGGCTTATGGAGCTCAGGGAGCATGTGAAGCTACACACATGCTCCCCACAACTAGGCCACTCTCAAAAGGAGTCTGGCAACAAGACTTGGCCAATAATTTGGGGAGAGGGTTGAATTAATAGTGCCTGAAGCAAATTGCTGTAGAGCCCAATTGCCCTCCAGCCTAGCATGAAGCTATTCATCTTTGCAAATTCATTTAGATTTTACTTTTACAGCATTAGGCATGCAGTGATAATTCCTAAAGATGGATCTCTTCCTTCTCATCTTCTTGTTTGCAATACCACAAGTTTCAGTGTTATACTCTTTGCTTATAAACTAAAATTCTCTACACTATGTAGTTTGTGTTGGAGTTGGTGATAGAGACTGTAGCGCTTGTATAGACCTCTGCACATTTTCTTTCAGCTTCTGGTGCTGTCAGAAAAAGCACCTGCATTTCTGTTTTAAGAAATCTCAGTTCATATTCTTCTTCCTCTGAAGGTTTCTTATTTCATTGGCTCTCTCCACTGTCGGGCTGACTTTTCTGGCCCTAGGACAAATCTGCTGACTGCTCTTATAACCCATTTTAAACAGCACACACACACACACACACACACACACACACACACACACACGCACACACACACACACACACACACACAAAGCCAATGACCTTCAGTTACAACAACACGTGCCAGGTCATTGGCCTATAGCTCTGATGAGCCAGTGAGAGCAAATGGAATGGCTGTAGAAAGATTATCCAACTTTGACCTTCTGAATCCTCTTGACTAATATATAAGCAAAGACAGCCAAGTACGAACCTCTAAGGTTGTGGCACTATATTTGTAGCAGCTCACAGATGGAGGCAATCTATCATAAACTCAGTATACAAAGCAGTCGTTAAACTTCAGCTACCACTGACCTTCTGGCCTCTTACTGTTACTCTTGTTGACAAGTGGGCATTGTTTTTCAAAAACACATCTTGATTTTTATACTACCAAAATACCTCTGCAGTATTTTGCCTCAGATTATGGGTCTCTGCAGGCTTATGTTAAAAATAAAAGTTAGATGTGTATTGTATGTGTATTCAGTGTATCCAGACCAGGATAGCCTTCAAGTAATCTTGCATCTCAAAGTGTTTTTCTCCTCTCATCACTTTTTAATGTTATTTTAATAAAGGGTCTAGAATGGGCAGTTAAGACTTTACAATTATATGGGTTAGGCCATCATATCGCCAAACACATGTTTAAAAGGAAATGCAGCAGATAAAACCTTTCTCTTATCAATAGATACTACTGTATTTGTTCCGCAGATGCAACTGAAGGCCAATAGCAGCAAGAAATAAGGTTGAAGGGTGTGTATTTATCAATCAAGCCTATTAAAATGGCTTCACTTATTTAAAATGCTGCCTTGGTACTCTTGTACACCCCAAATTTTGCTTTCCATTTAGAAGCAGTTTTGCAAAGGTTACAAAGTATTTCTTCCATTTTTATTTTTACTACATAAATTGTCTTTTTGCAATCTTCTCTAATAATATCCCTGGTTTCAATCCAGAGTCATTCAGCTTCATGGTCAATTGAGTTTAGTGGTGCAATTCTGTATTTTATGTGGACTTTAAATTCCCCTTTAATGTTATTTAAATTATATTTTGGCACCAGTATTCTTTCACTGCTCTTCTTCAGCTTTAATGTTGGACATTAACAGTTCATGATCAGTAACACAATCTGTGCCTGGTCTTGTTTTGGCAGATATGATATAGCTTCTCCATTGCCTAGTTACAATTATGCAATCTATTTGATTTCTACATTGGCCATCTGGATATGTCCATGTGTACAGTTGTCTGTCTGAATGCTTGAAGCATGTATTTGAAATATAAAGATTGTTGGCTTCATAGGACTCTACAGGTCATTGTCCTGCTACATTTCCATCCTCTAGGCCAAAGTTCCCATCCACATTTTTTTCTGCCTTGTTTCCAACTTTTGCATTCCAGTCACTTATGATTTCTTCCTGAATGGTTTGCACAAAGGTTTTCAATTTCATATTCTTCAGCATCTGTAGATGGAGTATACACTTGAATAATGGTTATGTTGATAGGTTTCCCCAAAAGTCAAATGGATATTATCCAGTTAGATATTGCCTTATAGCTCCTAACTGCCTATGGTACATCATGCCTTAATATTAGAGCCATTCATTTTCTTCTGAATTTGTTATTTCCAGAATGAAATGCTTTTTCTGACTGAAAATCTCTGATTCCACTTTATTCACTGACTCCCAGCACTGCAATGTTTATATGTTCAGTTTCTTGCATTATGAGTTCCAGTTTAGCTTGATTCATACTTTGTACATTCCATGTTCCAATTTTCTACATTGGGCAGCATCAGACTTGCCTTTCACTGCTGTGCAAACAAAACAATGCCCCACAGACTGTAAAAATTAAATATACATTCCAATCCCCAATAAAAGAGATCCAAGGAATGCAATAAAGCACCATTGCTTGCTTAGTTGCTTGTTTGTTTACTGCCCAGTTAGTGCAAAGCACAAGTCTGGGCAGTTGACAATAAAATACTAACACCTGCACTCAAACAAAACCCAAATGAACCAAATAACCATCTCATAATGAATAAAAAAGAGTAAAAAACACCATTGGTCAGGTGGCAACATACAATTACTGGGAAGGGGAATCTCTCTAAATGTTTCCTCAAAGAGCTCAGTCTTTGCCAAAAGGCGGTTCCAAAGATAAAGGGCCACTACCATTCAGTTCTCTTACAGTGGCCACCCATTGGACACCACCCTGAATGGAACAGGTGAGGTAGTGTGATATTTCCTGGGAGAGGAACTCTGACAGATAGTGGGCTCCCAATCCATTGTTTTAATATCTTATGCAAGCAAAGTGATGCTCATGGTGTTGTTATATGGGTTTTTTCCATTGGAGTGAGAAATGCCAGATGTTTCGAGCTGGATTCCGAGAAAAAAGAGGTACCCAAGATCATATTGAAGCTATCTGCTGGCTACTGGAGCAGACAGTTACAATATGAAACCTACCATAAAGTTTTGGAAGACCAGTCTGTTTTATAGACTGCATGAATCATGATAACATATGGATTAACCTCAAAGAAATGGGTGTGTCTTAGCCCTTCAATTTCCTGATATAATTTGGATGGGAATTGACCATTAAGACAGAATATGTGGTGAGACAGAACCCGTTCATATAGGCAAAGCTGTCAAAAATTATGTATCTTATTCCCCCTTATCTCTTCATTCTATATCATATCTAAAGTCAGACTAGATTCAGATGAAGGAGGAATGAAAACCAATGGAAGAAACATGAGATACAGATGACACTATCTTACTGGCAGAAAACAGCAGCAAGTTGAAAGAACTTCAGATGGAAGTGAAAGGCTGTAGTTGAACATGAAGAAAGCAAAAAAAAAATCAAGACCAAAGAAGAGCTACACAACTTTAATGTTGACAGTAGACATGGGCACGACCAGAAAAAATGACGTTTCAAGTTTTCGTTTGTCGAAACGGGTCCATTTCGGGTCGTTTCCTTTTGTCTTGAAATTTTTCAAAAATCTGTCATTTCGTCATTTCGTTTGTTGTTTGTCGTTTCCACCGTGATTTAGTGTGATTTGACTTCCCAGAGCATAGGGGCGTCCCGCAATCAGGGCCGGCACTAGGTGTTTTTGCGCCCTAGGCAGCGGGCGGGGCAGGGGGCGGACGGCGGGGGGAAGGTACAGGCGGGCGGCGGTGGGGGGCCATGGGCGGGTGGCAACAGTGGCAGGGGGAGGTGCGGGCGGGCGAGCGGGCAGGCAGCAGCCACGGGCGGGCGAGTGGGCAGGCGGCGGCACGGGCGGGCGGACGAGTGGGCAGTTAGGATATCACTTAGGATAGAGGTTCTGTTCTTGGCTTGCACCCCAAATGTGTGGGTGTGCAAGCAAATTGAAGTTGGGGAAATAGAAAATAAATGGTAGTATATAATATATTTTTAAAATAAATCCACACCTCCCACTCCCAGTCAAACCTCCCCCTTTATCCAATATCAGAAAAAAATCCTCACAAACTGCCAGAGAAGAAATAATGAATAAACTGCTATTCCCTTCAGCAGACAAAGCTGCAGGGAATCAAAGAAATTATTTTCTAAATTCAGTTCCCTCCCTGCCTGCCTAACTTAAATCCTAAAGCCTCCAGCCTCCAGCCTCCCTCCTCAATCTCGATCGGATCACACCAGCACCAGCAGCCAGTCCTCCTCCCTCAACCACATCCATACACCCAACTGCAATTTCTGGAAGGTGCCTCGGCTTTTTATGCCCTCCGAGACCTCCAGAAGTCTCAGTCAAAAACCTGGTGATCCCATTGGTGGAATGGTTGAAAATTTTTTGCATGGTCCCATCCCATGCCCAGCCCAAATGGGCAGGTCTAAAAAAATAAAAAATAAAATAAAATAAAATAAAATCAATACGACGTTTCATTGCTATTAAAAAACCCACTGCTGCTACTATTAAAATTCAGGCATTTAAAATAAATAAATTTCACATGTTTCTGTGGTTATTTGGTGTGTTTTTTGACCACGATTTCAAAAGAAAATTTGTGGTCGCCATTTTGGATCCCCACCCCCACCGCATGGCATGGCGAGATGATGAGGATGACCCCCCCCAGCCTGGTGCAAGCAGCCCAGGACAGAAGAAGAGGGGGGGAAAGGCCGGGGACCCCTCAGAAACCACCCCTCTGGTAGGTGGCAAAGCCTCAGGCAGGCATATTTTCGCCTGCTTTTTTGGCCAGGAGTCAGGTTTTTTTTTTTAAAAAAACCTTTTAAAAACTTTTTCTGTGCTTCACATTGCGCGATCGCCACGATGCCACAAACAAAAACGAAAAACCCGACCAAATTTTTCTTTTTTCGGTTCGAGTTCGAGTTCTGATGGCTTAATTATCGTTACCGTTTCCATTACGTAACGGAAACGAAAAACAGAAACGAAAACAAAAATTTCACCGAGTTGTGCCCATGTCTAGTTGACAGTGAAGACACTGAAGTGGAGTAGGACCCCCCATATCTGCAATGGATTGGTTTCAAGTCATGAGAAGGCAGGATTTACTGGAAAGATTAATTCATGCTGCCGAGAGTTGAAGGCAACAAGAAAAAGAGGAAGACTAAATATGAAATTGATTGATTCAATTGAGTTAACAGGAGCTGAGCAGGATCACCAGGGGTCAGTGACAACTTGACAGAACATAACATGTTTTTCTTCTGTATTTCATACAGAGGGCATTGAATTAACGTAACACACACCAAAATATTTGTTATTCTTCAGTTAGAAGATCTGTTCCAGAGAAAATAATGCTGCTGAATTTATGTGAGTACGAGATTTTAAGAAACCACCCAATTTAGATCATCTGTAACTCAAACATAAATCACAGTTTATTGTATACAGAAACATGGACTTGATAAGCTATGGAGCAATGCTTTCATATGTAAGCACATCTTAGCTTAATGACTTCCATCCTCTACTGATCTGAAACAGTTTCTAACTATTTCTGAATACAGAAAACAAAACATATATTGCTCATTTTTGGTATTTTTAAGCAACAATTGTGCAGTTGTCTCTTTTCTCCTCCTAATAAAATAGAAAATGAAAATGGAGGTTAATTTGTTTTGTTTCCCTGTCTACCCATGTATAATCAGAACAAAACCTTCAAGGAAGGATTTCATTCTTATTAGGACAATAAAGAAAACATGGAGCTGCCTACAAGATTCATTGTTGAAAAACACAAATTGCTCAATAGCTATATGACGGCTTAGCTACCTGGAGAGTTTCAGATATTTTACAGATAACTATGGACACATAAAAAGATTCTGAACTCTTCAAGACTGGTATAGCTCCAGAAAAATTCATGAAACTCACTAGTGACCATTTAAATACAAAATTATAAAAAGAATTATAAAAAGAAAAATCCATTGACTCTACTTTTCCTGTGAAAAAGGTATTTAGAACTATAACACAAACCTCATTTTCTGAGTGAAAACCATTCCTGTTTTTTGTAGTAATTTAAGGACAGGAGTTCAGAATGTCCTTAACTAGCATTGCTTAATTCATTATGTACATTTTGATGGAGTTCTCAAAGTGAGTTTTCAAACATCATTTTGAATATTTGAAGGCTAAATGAAACATTATAGATAGCTGGCTGCCAGAAGCAGCAATTACTCAAGTGTTAAAAGCCATCTATTCATAATCCTAACTAGTTTTTCTGATTTCCTACAGTTTGTAAGTTAGCTTGCTTCATTTTTGATTGGTCGTTGGGAGTTGAACATTGGCTTAATTTACCCATGATGCTGAGAGCTGATTGTGGGGCTGAAACACAAATGAACTTTCAAATGAAGTGCTAATTATAGCATCTGATTTGAGTCTAAGAAAATGCTTCTGCCCAAACAGCGAAGAAATGTGTGTTCTTCCTGGAGATGCAGTTGCTTAGTTGACTGATAGTCAGCAAACAAAATTATGAGGTGTGTCTACAGCTCAGTGGAGAGCACATGGCTGAATGCAGAAGACCTGGGGTTCATTTTCCGATAGCTCTAGTTTAAACGATCTGCTACCAGGAAACTGGAAATGCCACCGCTTGAGGTTTTCACTTGTGTCATACCTATGGCAAAACAGCCTTTGATACTGATTGTCTACACTGTTGTGATGGCTCCAGAAATGCCCAGTTTGTCACAGAACTTAGCCATGTGCTGTTCTATACCTGTGAGGAAATAGGGAGCTGTCATTTTGGTTAAGATTAAAACCTTGCACAAGTAAAGCTTCTGAATGGCATCAGTAAAGCTAAGGTGACAGCAGCCCCAAAGCAAGGGGAAATAAACTGTAGTGGAAAATAAATGTTAAAGGAAAGAGCAGAGAAGAGAAAAAGAAATGAGCTAAGAAGAGGATAGTAAGAAAGAAACTCTACATAGAATGTTTTCTTTCATATATAAACAGATGGTTCATCTACTGATTTCCAAACTCTTCTTGCTAAAAGGATGTGAAAAAATTCAAGATGGGTGTATGACTATGAGATTTTGATAACAATGTTTTCATGTCACCTTAAACATATACTCAAATCCCCAAATTTGATTGGCAGCAAATAGGGCAACACTTCAGTTGATAGGGAGGCAGAAGAAAAGTAGTGGACTGTTCCAAACATTTGGACTGGGTTAGAGGCTTTTTAAAATGTTCCACCACCCCAGCGATAGCACTGAGGCTTTTATCCCCTGCTGTGGGGTTCACCTACCGGACAGAGCAGGAGGCTGGGGCGTGCTCAGCCTCCTGCTTAGTCATGGAAGGGAATCCCACAGCAGGGGGCTGAGAAGCTAGCTCTGACATCAGCAATGCCCTCTCAGTCCTCTGCTGTGGGATTCCCCACTGTTAAATTGAAACAGAGCTTGTTTGGATTTACCAGTGCCTGCTCCATTCTTGGAAGCCACCCCACCTCGCAGCTGGTTGTTTTTTTTTTTTTTTGACAGCCTGCTTTGTCAAAATCAGCTGGCTGGCAGTGGCAAGAACTGAGCAGGGAAGCAGCTGCCTGAAGGGGGATCTGGCAGCAGCTTCCCATTTTGGTTCCCCCAAAATGAAAACATCTTTTCGGTTCAGTTCATGATGACACACTGTCTGTCATTTAGTTTCATTTCAAAACGTTTCAAAACCTTACAAAATGATGAAACAGCATGCCATTTTTCATAAGGTGTCCATCCCTAATTCCTATGCTTTATTATTATTTTTCCTCACAAACTATACCCTTGGACATATTGTTCAAAGTGGGTTGGATGACTATAAAGGAAATGTGGGAGGATTTAGCGGAAATAAAAAGGAAGAGGCATGAAGATATAAAGTTTGCAATCATTTGCAACATTTTTTTCAAGCAGGCAGTAGTCCTGTGGAAAAGAAGCATGGCAGTGGAGTAAAGTTGAGTATCTATATAGCAGGGAAGAGTATTGGGAAAACTGGTCAGAAGATAGATAGCTGAAATAACTGGGCCAAATCAGGCAATGGCTTAAAAAGCAGAATTACACAGAGTTTAGAAAACAGAGGCACTAAAATATCCCAGACCCCCTAGTGGTCCTGTTGATAGGTGGCTTTTAGAAGTTTGAAAAGGTTACACTGTGGAACTTTGTATATTTATTTGAACTACTTAGCCAGTTCCTCAGCAGCAAGCTGGTAGTTCTGTATTTTTTTCTGTTGGTGTTTATTGTAATCCAGGTGGACTCCTGGGAGAGAAGATAGTGACCATCACTCAGAGTTCATGTGGCTGATGGGGTTATGAACCCTGGTCACTTAGACAAACTATGTAGTACTAGAAGGCAGGAATGCTAAATTAATTCAGAGTACTTGGTACATAGACAACATGGGGAGAATCACCATAAGTCGCAATCAACATAACAGCACATTATTGTATGAATTCCAGTTGCTATTGCTAAAATATGGAACAAATGTATCCCTGTCACTGAATAGATAGATACCAGTGTTCAATGAATATTTCCATGTGATAATTAAACATAATACTGTAAGGATTTCCTACCTTCAGAGTAAGTGTTCAGAGTATGAAATCTTGAGAAGAAGTGGCACCATGTGTCTAATCATGGTGTATGATTTGTAGCAACGTATAGCAAAGGCTTGAACCTGCTACAGTCACATAAATGCTTTTCAACTGATGTGATGCTTTTTGACATGATCCAGGTTTATATTCGTACCACTTCATTGGAATTGAAAATACGTTTCCCAAATCCAAAAATATATGTCAATTAAGGCAGTCCTTGTCTGAATAAGCTCTATTTCCAAACTTTCCAACCTAGTGTGTTGTGCGGGAGGGAGCTTTTGTTTGTCTTGGTTCACAGATGGTTGGCTACCACACTTATCTGGGTCTCACCTCACTTGCACATTCAAGAGGCATGTTTCTTCATGAATCATTTATTCACATAAGTTCGAAATAGCTTAACCCTTGTCTCATCCATTAGAAAGATCAAAAAGACAGATGGTTGTCCTGAACCAATCACCTTCTTTGGGTTCTTTTCTCTCTCTGGCATTTTAGATTGTTGGAATATATTAAGAAGCTTCCTCTGCCACTGCTTGGCTAATTACAGCCTCTGTGTTCTGCCTTCAGTAATACACCTAAGTGAAAGCTGACTTGTCATCCTCGGGATGCTAGCCAGACCAAACAATACCAATACACATCCAACTGGCATTTAAAATCATTTCAGTTTTCAAAATTACAAAGGCAATACAGTCCATGTAGTTGATCAAGCATACAATGCCCCCCCACTGATTTTAAGAGTATTCTTTACAGTACAGTAGAAAAATTTATGGAACAGTTCACACTTTTATGCAATAAAGTGAGCAGAATTAATCTATATTTGCTCATTTTTCCTCTCTTTTTCATAGAGAAGAATCTCATAACTTTATATAGTGGCATAGTGTCAAATTGGAAGCACAGGTACTCATCATGATGGTATATATAAATAATCACCACCACAAGGAGAGTCCAAAAATATAACAGTTGGGTTGGTCCAAATGAACAAAAGAGGTTCAGTCTTTTGTAAAGACAATGGCTCTTTATTGCCTGTTCCAAACCAACCAGGCTCAAATAATTTACACTGATACCAACATATCTTGGAACAGTATGTTGTTCCTTAAAAAATCAGTTTCTCTCCTGACCACCCTGAGAGGCACAACTGACTTCAGAGGGAACAGGAAAGTCTGAAGGCATGGCTGATGATGACAGTTTCTGATAATCAGTCCCATGGTTTGAACTTTGTCAGCCCTTGCTTGACTGTGGTACTGAATGTTTATTGATGTGGTCTGTATTGTATGTTATGTTTTCAGCATGCTAGACACATCAAAACTCATACTTCCCTACATCAAAACTCATACTCCCCCATAGTTCACACTGAACACTACAGATAAGCACAAACTGAACCACAAGCCATACAAACCAATAATTTGGGCTGGACTGTGGTTTGGTTCATGAACTGATTTGGAGATCCTATTTCACCAAAGCAAAATGAAGTACCAAAGCAAAATGAATCATATGGTCACCCATCCCCTTTCCCCTTGGCATTTTGCCTGATCTGCTGCCACCAAACTCATATAGAGCAGGCCTGGCTGCCTTCCTGGAGTTGGGGCTGCTGCCTATGAGCATAAGCCTGCAGCGAAGTTTATTTATTTATTTATTTATTTATTTATTTATTTATTTATTTATTTATTTATTAAATTTATATACCGCTCCATCTAGCTACATGGCTACTATGATATCCCCCTGCTATATTCCCAAAAAGCTTTGAGGGAGGGGGAAAAGGTTTTAAAAGCCCAGGATTTTAAAAACTTCATCCCCATTCCCAAGCCCCAGGCTCCAGCTGATTGGCGCTGGGGTGGAGGAGAAAAACCTTTTGTTGCTCCACCCCAGCGTCAATCAGTTGGAGCCCTGGGCTTGCCTCCATGGAGGCATCACACACTGCTCCCCCGTGCCCTGGGTGGTCGGGAGAATCGGTGCACAATGTTGAAAATGTCTTTAAGCAATGGAGCCAAGTGCTTGGCTTCGTTGGACATTTTAAACATCATCAGCCACTTCTCCAGATCCCACCGGGGCACAGGGAAGCAGCGTGTGATGTTTAAAATGTCTTTAAGCAATGGAGCCAAACTGTGTTAAACATCACACGCCACTTCCCTGCACCTGGGGAGGTCGGGACAACCGGTGCATAATGTTTAAAATGTTTTTAAGCAATGGAGCTCCCCAGCCCAACCCGACCTGCATCTGCATATTGTAGATTTTCAATGATCACAGGTCGGGTTGAGTCCCTAACCCCCCACGATAGATGGGGGGCTACTGTATTAAATACCGGTCGGTAATTGTTCGGTATTGTTGGGTCTAACAAGGGCTTTTGAAACAGCGGTTTTACTATTGCCTCCTTTAAGAATGCTGGAATCCTGCCCTGTTGTAAGGAGGCATTCACTTCTCTCCCTATCGGGCCTGCCATACCTTCTCTGGCAGCTTTTATGATCCATTAGGTACCAGTATCCCACACACATATGATGGTCCTCATCTCCCCAAGGGTCCTTACTACATCATCCAGCTGTAGGAGCTGAAAGTCATCCATTAATACAGGACAAGCAGGGCATGATGTTTTACTTACAGGCTCTGGATCAATAGCAACATCCAAGGTCACCCAGATCTGTTCAATTTTGCCTGCAAGGTGTTGTGTAAATTCTTTGCAGTGCAATACAGAGTGTACTGTGTTATACACTTGTGGATCAGCATGTAGCAGATTTTTGAGTATTCAGAAAAGCTGCACTGGGTGATTTTGTGCCAAATCAATGGTGGTAGAGAAAAATGTTTTCTTTACTGCCTCCACTGCTTTGGAGCAAGTCTTCAAAGGCCTTTCACTGTTTCTTTGTCTGTTTTCCTCTGGGTTTTCTGCCAATGCCTTTCACCTCTACAGGCTACCCATTTCAATTTTGCCAGCTCCCCAGTAAACCAAGCAACCAATTTCAGTCTGTTTTGAGGAAGGAGACGTTTAGGAGCTGTCTGGTCAATAGTTTTGCTCATTCCCACATTCCAGAGATCAACCAAGGATTCAATAGAATCACCCATCAGAGATGTAAGGAACTCCCCAAAGAAGGTTAAAAAATCATCTGGATTCATCAAACTTCTGGGACGTATTGCTTTTGTCTGACTTCCCCCTCTGGCCAGGTTCTGAGTTACAGCGAGCCTAAAGCACACCATATAGTGGTCTGTCCAGGACAATGGGACTACAGAAAGTTCTTTTACCTTAATGTCCCCACTGTCCATATCAGGGGAGAAGACCACATCTAAGGTGTGGCCTGCAGGATGGGTTGGAGGAGATACCATTTGTTGACATGGAGGTCATGAAATCTTGACAAGCCTGACAGAGCTGCCTCAGCAAGGATGTTAATGTCCCCCAGAACGATGAGCCGAGGGGACTCCAACATCAGCCCTGTTATCAGTTCAGTAAGCTGAGGTAGATAAGTTGTTATGTCATGGGGAGGGTGACACACCAAGAGAGTTCCTTTTTTACCCTGGCTCCTACTTTTAAAAACATTCATTTAAAACCAGGAAATTGTGGGACATGGCATCTGCTTGAGCATCAGTAATGCAAACACAAGTCCCCTTGAGCCCAAATGGGGAGAAGAACTTGCTTGGAATTTTTATAGTCAGTCCAAGCATTCCTTTGTGCCACCAAAATGCTGGGCACTTCAGATAAATGAAATTTAAAAACACCTGGAGGATTACAATCTACGGAACTATATCACCTCAGCGCTAAGCTCCACTGGAGCCTTTCTCCTTAGAGAAAAAAGCCTGTTCAGTACAGGTAATAAATCACCTCACACAAATACCCCTGCTATGTGCCAAAAGTTACTAGGTGGAGCAATTTAAAATGAATTTCAGAGGATAACCATAATGTATAGACCTACATGTATGTTCCATATTCTTGAGCTGAGGGTGATGAAATTGGTTCACTACTCCTGAATGTATGCCATAATTCATTTATTAATGGTCCAGTTGCTATGAATTATTATATTCTCTTTGTGGGCAACAGAAGAGACATAATATGTTGATAGTAAATCAATAAAACATACAATTTAAAGAGTATTTATTTATTTATTTATTTATTTGTTGTTTGTTTGTTTGTTTGTTGAATTTATATCCCGCCCATCTTCCCAGGGGGAACTCTGGGCGGCTTCCAGCAACGGACCAAACAACGGCCATCAGTACAAATACAATAGACAATTCAATAGCGATAAATACCTTACACACAATGATTACAATAACAATCAACAACAAGTTAAAAGGAACAGTGCTAGCACCCTTAGCACATAGGCAAAAGGCTCAATAGCCCGACATCTTACTGAGCAGGTAAGCGATGATGGCAAGAGGTGGGGGGAAAAATAATCTAATTTAAACTAAATTAAACTTGTGCTTATTTCAACTTCCTTTATATCTTACTTTTTATATTTGTTAAGAAGCGGGGGGGGGCAAAGCAAAGTGTGCTGCTTATGCACTGCCCCATAGTGCTTAATGCACTCTCTAGGTGGTTTACAGTTTAAGTATGCAGGCTACACATTGCTCCCTCCCCTAGCCCCCCCATAAAACTGGGTACTAATTTTGCCAATTTTATCAGAAGGATAAACAACTGAGTCCATCCTGAGGACTGAAGATTTTCAGCACTGGACAATTTACACAGGATTTTACTTATATATACGTGTATAAATATATTTATATTATCTATTTATTTCAAACGTATTTTATCCAATCATTTTTAAGAAAAGAACACAAGGAAGCTTACATCATTAAACTACAGTATTTCAAAGCTAACCACAGTGAATATACAATTACCAAAAAGATCAAACAAATAATATATTAAAACATGTAAGCAACAGCAAAACACATAGCTTTGGTTCAGGCCATTTAGGGCTATACAGGTTAGAACCAGCACTTTGAATTCTTCTCAGAAGCAGATCAACAGCCAGTGGAGCAGCTGTAATGGGTGAGGGGGTGTGATCGCAGGTAACAATCTGATTGCTGTGTCTTGGTCCCAGTGAAGATTCCATCTTGACACTTTCCAGATACTGCCCCACATAGAGTGTGTTAGAGTAATGTAGCTGGGGTGTAATTAAAGCATGTGGCCATATCAGATCTCTCCGGGAATGGGCAGAGCTGGTGCAAGAGTTATTAGGAGAGGTATTTGCTCACTTAGGGAAGGACTGTAACATCTCTAACTAGAGATGGGCACAAAACGAACAATTTTTCATTTCTGTTTCTGTTTTTTTGTTTCGTTATGCAATGAAACAACAAACAAATTTTGTCTCTAAAATGAAACGAAACGAACAGAAACACTGGAAATTTTGTTGTGTGTTTCGTTTTCGTTACGGCAATACAAGTGAACGGCTTTAAATGCTAAAAAAAATCACAAAAAATGAAATAAATGGTAATGAAATGGTAAAATGAACGAAAACAAAAACGATTTTTTTTGCAAAAATTCACAAAAAATGGAAATGAACCAAAACGGACCCCCTAAATGACAAATGAGAAACGAAATGCCATTTTTTTGATTCCTTGGAATCCAGAGGTGATGAGAGGTCGAGCTGGGTGTCATCGGCATACTGGTGACACTTAACTCCAAAGCTACTCCCCAGACTAGGCAGCTGTCCTAGAAAGAGGACCTGGCCAGTACGTGGAGGTTGATGAATGGGGCAGCCAATTGGGGCTGGGTGCAATGCTGAAGCTGGTGCAACCTGTAGTGCAACGCTGAAGAATTTTCCTGATTTGGGCCAAATTTCTTTGTGCCCATCTCTATTTTTTTTTTTTTGCCAGGAACCCATAGAATGGAGAAGCCAGGATCTGAAACCTTGACCAGAAGTAGAATATGAGAGACAGGGAGGTAATTATTCAGTATTATACCACTAACTTAACCATACAGCCTAGTCAGTTCTCTTTGAAATTTGTATTTATCAAGGGTATTTCCCCACCATGATTTAACATATTCCTTCAGTAATTGTTATGCAACCATAGGTATCTTATAACAAGGAAAAATATTTAATATTGATACAACTTTTTCATCCACTGGTTTTTTTATATTTATTAATATATTTAATGTTTAACTATAAATTCCCAATTTCTTCTGCTGAATTTCTTCTGAGAGAATACCCACATTCTAGGGTAGCATAAAAACATTAATGGCTGGAAGATCCATTATGTTCTCTGAATCCCCCATATCTCTGAAAATGAACTAACTATTTGAAAAGCACATTATTTATGCTGGCATCCACCACATCAGTTTTTTCACATGTACAGTGACTACTCCTACCTTTCAAATAAAATAAAATAAAATAAAATAAAATAAAATAAAATAAAATAAATAGGATATTTCTGTAAAAAATACAAGTGCTTAGTTGTTTCAAAGGATATAGATAATCAATATGTTCCTGTTAGTGCATCAATTGCAATTAAACTGTGTTTCCCCTGTGCTCCATCACTCTTTTGAGATGCTGGGGAAACAGAAGTTTATCCTCATGAGTTGGATGGAAACAGTATGGCAGAAAGAGCAGAAAACAATAGCTTGTGCAGTTCTATAGGTGATGAACTGTGCAGAAGAAAAGGAACAAGCAGATGAATTAGACAGTTCCTCATGTTTTCTAAAGTCTAGAAGATGAAGGAGGAATCAACAGTCAGAAGGAGATACAGGGAGTGTTAACTAAAGGGAGTACATAGAGAATGGATAGTTGCAGCTAAAGAGCAATAAATGGCAGAAGTGCTGGTGTGGAGTAGTTGCGTCCTAAGTCTCAGAGTCTGCAGTTAAAAATGATCAAGCCCTGGTTCAGGCTACACTGGAGGTTCCCAAACTTTTTCACCCTGTAGACCACTTGCCATTTTTTCTGTAGACCCCCTGCCTGCCCTATGTTGAATTTTTCCTAAACTTATTAACTTCAAATGTGTTTTTGACAGCTTACACAGTGCTACTCACTTTGAAAGGGGCTTTTGTAGTATTTTATTTATTTATTTATTTATTTTATTATTAGATTTATACCCCGCCCATCTTCCCAAGGGAACTCTGGGTGGCTTACAAAGCTGAACAGGTCAGCGAATTGAAATACATATACACACAGCAAACAACAAACAACATAAAGTTAAAATTAGGCAGCATGAGGACACCCTTTGTTCAAAAACCTCGCTGCTAATGCGACAATTCCCTAAAAGAAGCAGTCGATGGCGGGAGGAGGGGGGGAAGGGTTGATAAACTAATTATATCTAATCAATTTTATGTAATTAAATTTAGTGAGACATCTAAAGATTTAAAATAATATTAACAATTCTATCTAACTCCTCTTTCCCTAAACAAAATGAAAACCTAAAAGCTACCAGCCATGGACAATTTTGTAGTATGGACATACTACAATTTTGTAGTATGGACCTTTATTGAAAAGACACAAAATGAAAGTAAATATTTGGATTTGGAATGAAACATATAAGACCCTAGTAAAATTCTTACATAAAATTAATACACAAATAATGTGGTTAAGTGGAAGGATGAGCCTGATGCTCTGACAGCAATTGTTCACAATTTGGCTTCAAATTAGTGACATATAGTCTTAAAGCTCCACATTCCACTATGGCATTTCCATGGTCAAAACATCCTCAAACCTGGTTTTAACGTCTGTGTGAAGGACACTTAAAGGTTGAACGTAGACCAAAACATCATCATCCTGGACATTTGTCAATGACAAGTTGTGGAACTGAGAAAATTCACACCGTCCAATGTTTTGCTTCATTAAATTAATTCTGGCAAGTAAAGCTGCAATGATGGACTTTGTTTTTATTAAACACAGACTGTCATCTTGTAACTGCATGTTAACCTCATTAAATTTAGTAAACAAATCTGTTAAAGAAGCAATGTCTGGTTTGCAGTTGATTAAATTTCCTTTCAAAATGGGATCTTTAGCATCCAAAAACTCTAAAACTGTCTCAAAAAGTGAAAAAAATCTTGTCAAACATAAGCCTTTTGAGAGCCAGCGTACTTCATTTGCTCCCTTTCTTCAACTCTGCTGCTGCTGTTGCCTGAAACAGAAAAAGAAACAGAAAATCACCCACTTCCAGAGGGGGGGGGAGGGAGAGATGCAATTGGCTTAGAGCACTTTTGATTTTGTGACACACATGAGAGTGCACAAACTTACTTAGAACTTACAAAAACATACAGACTTATGAATGACCCTATGGTAATTCACTTTGAAAATTAGTCTCTCACCCTCCCTCCTCCCTTCCTCCTTTTTGGTGTTTATGTCTATGCAGTCTCTTGAAGACCCTGAGCCTGAAAAATGACTTCTGACCCACCCAAGCTGTCCATGTTAGGTCTAAATGAAAATCTATGTTCTTATTTCTCAACGGTGCGCTTACAACTGAGCTAATTTAGTCCTTTTAATTTTAATGACCCAGTTTCAGTTCATTAAAATTAACCTATGGGCAGTGTTGCTTGTAAACATAGTACACTCAGTTTCAGATCTGCTTGAATGAAAAAGACCAAGACAGGTCAGATGACTAAAAAGCTCTCATCACTGCACAACCAGAGGTTCTTGGAATATACAGGGGACTCTTTGTATGCCAACTATCTTTGGACAAGTATATTAATATTAGATTTCTGCAATACAAGGGGCTTGCTTCTGACCTAATCTAGTGTATTCGCAATCAATAAAAGCAAGGGAATTGCAACCACAATGACACCAGAACTTCATGTGGAGAAACTGGGACCAAAGTCACTGGTGGAAACATGAACAATTTACTCCTATTCACATCTTAGTCAGAAATCAGGTACATAGAATTCGGTAGATCTCTCCCCCCACCCCCATTTCAGGTTAGAGAGTATAGGTGAGTGAGCATGTAATTGCAGCCTCAGTCAGCAAAGAGGGGAGTCCCTTACTGTATTCTGTGCTATGGATATGGGGATATTGGCACACTGGTATATGAGTTGTCTTATTGATAATTTTATGACAGTCTAGAGGAATTTGATTTGCTTAATACTAGTATTGTTTCCATATTCTTGTTATGTCAAATATTTGCCTTCAAAATGTAAGGACAGATGAAATTTTAAAAATGCCCTTAAGTCACACTTTGGGATGGGCATGAAACGAAAACATTGAGATTTGTTTCATTTCATTTAGTGTTCCCCCGTGATTCGGTTCCTTTTGTTAGATAAAAAAATCTTCATACCAAATGAACCAGTGATTGAAAATAGTGATCCCAGAGAGCTAGCAGAATTGAAATTACAGTGGAGCTTCCTCAAGCTCTCCCCTTGAAGCACCCCCAATTTGGAGAGGTGTGGGTTACAGGGGGCCAAATTATTCAACTCCAAAGGGAGTGCCCCTGGAAAAAAGTTTGTAATTTAAAAGTATTTGAAAATACTGATCCCAGGCATCTAGCAGCATGGAAATGGCGGGAGAGCTTCCTCAATCTCTCCCCTGTAATCCCTTGAAATTTGGAAAGTTTTGGGTTTCAGAGAATGGAATTATTAAACTCCAAAAGAGATGGGGATACTTATTTGAAGGAATGTGGATTGGCATGCTGAAGGGAAGCTATAAATTAACCTTATAATTGGTAAAGCACACCAGACACACTATAATTGGTAAAGCACACCCTTCACCTTCTTTGGAGTTTAATATCTCTGCCCCCAGAAACCATAACTTTTCCAAATTTCAGAAGCTCCCCTAAAATTGCTTAGGAAAGATATATATATAAATTACTGATTTGTTTCATTTCATTTTATTTTGTAACAAACTAACAAATCAGTGTTTCATTTTTTGTTTAGTTCCCATCCGTAGTCACACTTTTAAATGCAGGTTTGCAAACCAGACCCAAGATGAAAGTAAAATGTTAGCTCCTGCTACAATTTCTATTACTGTTTAGTAATCAATTTTATTACTGTTTAGCAATCACAGAGACCTTGTAATCTTTGTTTGCAAACACTGTGGGGCCAGTAGAGTAAGTAAATATATGCATCTACTTCTTACCAAAGCATTACTTACTGACAGGAGTTGCTCTACCCTGTTGGTCCTCCTTGATCTGTCAGCAGTCTTCAATATCGTTGACCACGGTATCCTGTGCTGAATGTCTGAGGTGGGCATTGGGGGCCATGCTTTGTGCTTGCTCCATTCCTGACAACCATACCAGAGAGTAGAGATAGGGGGGCTAATGGACAGTCTCTTGTGGGGTGCCCAAGGGGTCACTTCCTATGCTCTTTAACATCTACATGAGGATGCTGTCTGAGGTCATTTGGACGTATGGGGTCTGCTGTCATCAGTATGCTAATGACACACAGCTCAATCCCTCCTTTTCCACCTCTGCAATGGAGGCTGTGCAGACCCTTGACCTCTGCCTGGCCACGGTCATGGAATGGACCAGTACTAACAGGCTCAGACTCAACCCCAGGAAGACTGAGGTTCTGTTCCTCAGGAAAGGGGTCTCCGGATGGGTACACTGGCCCTCTCCCCAGTCTGGGGAGAATGATCCTCCAGATGCCAGATAGAATGAAGAGTCTGGACATCATCCTGGGTCCAGCTTTGTCCCTGGAAGCCCGCATGGTGGATGTTTCCAGGGTGGCCTTTTACCAACTTAGGCTTATCACCCAGATTCATCCATACCTGGATGTGGACTCCCTTCGGATGGTAGCGCAAGCACTGGTGATCTTGAGGATAGATTACTATAATGCTCTTTACCCTTGACTGTTGTTCGGCAACTGCATTGGGCCACGCTAGTGCTTGGTGTGGGCACCCTTGACCACATCACTCACATCCTGGCTCACCTGCCTTGGCTACCTATTGCCTCCCAAATAAGGTTCAAGGTACTTGTTTTGCTTTGCAAAACCCACTATGTCTTCACTAGTCTTTTTGCTCTGGGTGGCCATTCCAAGGGAGGCCTGGAGGGTGTCTACTCATTTTGGGCCTTCTTGGTGGCCACTCTGGCACTATGGAATAAACTGCCCACTGAGATTAGGCTAGTGGAGTCCCTGACGGCCTTCAGGAGAGCGTTGAAGACCTGGCTCTTAAGGGAAAGCTTTGGTGTATGATTGTTGTGTTGTTGTTTGGTTGTGCCACCCTCTTCTTGCCAGATTCTGTGTTTGTTTTGAGTTCTGATTTTTTTTATTTTGATATTTATTTCTTCGTTATGGGGTTGTGTAATGGGTATGTTGCTCTTTGTAATATGCTGTAAACTGCCCAGAGTTCCCAAGGGAAAGTCGGATGGTCAACAAGTACAAATATAAATAAATAAATAAATAAATTACATACTGTACATCACATTATAATAGTCTGCAACGTCTAACAGGAATACAATATTTATTTATTCCACTCTTTACCACCCAGTTAGTGCAAAGCACTGCTCTGGACAGCGACAACAATAAAACAAATACACTCATAAAAACAGTAAGGGAAGTAATGATTAAAAAAATAAGAACTGCAAAATCAATAAAACAGCATAAACAGCATACCAAAGCCAGCAGGGATGGACAGATTTGATAGATTCATTAGAGAGGGCCCTTAGTTTTTGGCAAGTTAGGTCAACTTAGTATGGCCTATATTTGCATTGGGCCCGATAAATCAATCATTGGACTCAGTGTAAGGATCTTTGATAAAACTTGGTTTCCTTTATAGAGAGACCTCCAGAATATTTACTCTTTTCCTCATAGATTGTCAGAGCTTTTTAGGACCACAATGCTTTTAAAAAATATTTTGTTGGTATAAGTTTATGCAGCAGTTGTTTTCAGGTTATTACCAAACACTGTAGCAAACCAGAGTTCCATCAGTACTGCAAGTCACCAATACAAGTGAAAGCTATACAGAATCTGAGGGTGTGTTTTCCCCAGATAACAACTGCCACCAGGTCCTGGAACAATGCTGTCAGCTTATCTGCTGGTGTGGCTTTTTTCCTAATTACCTTTTCCACAGAGGAAAGTGAGCAAGCTAAGGTTTTCTTTGGACCAAATTCTTTGCAGATAATGTAGAGGGTGGGATTCGTCTCATTTTGTTTGGCCCTATGAAGGATCTTGTACTGGCCCTTTAAAGAAGTATCTTTACTGTAGCCCAGAAACAACTTTAAATGGACTAGCACAAATTTGTGTTCTAACCACATTTTTTTCTTACATGTGACTAACAAGTTCATTGGGAAGCAGTCTGTTAAATCATACTCTGGATTTATCCTAATCCTAATTTACTGAAACATGAACAAAACAAAGACTGGAATTCTCTTTGATGCCAGTGGAATGTAAAGTAATGCAAAATTTCCCTCTTGTGCATGTGGCACCCTTGTCCAAGTAGGGTTCCCCATGCATAGAGAGATGCTAGTCTTTTTGCAAGATGTGTAAATTTCAGACTGTATGCACTACAAATGCTCACAAACTTTACAATCCCAACAAGATCTTTGTCAAAGGCATTCTTTGCATTCAGAACATTTGAAATGGCATGCAACTAATATTTCAGTCAAAAGAGTGGCAACTTATATTTTGGCTTAAAAGAGGAAATGTCACCCCCTAGAGGAAGATTTGCATACAATTTTCATAATTGAAATTTGTGGGTATAAAATTAGAAACAGTTGGTAAAATGTGAATAGAAATATAATGGACTACAGAAATGAGGACCAAGGTCAGGTGAACTGTGTGCCCCCTCATGCTGCTCTCTTGATGCTCAACGCTGATGAAAACCTTTTTACAGTTCTTAATCTTTAAACTAGATTCAGCAGGTCCTCAAGCAGAGGATACATTTAGAATGACTTCCTCTGGCTTGCTTTTAAAGAGAGGGCATTGCTCAGTGCTGTAGGACTGATGCCCATGCTAGTTCATGAGACTATAAAAGGTGTGGAACCAGTAGAATAGAACATTCCATTTGGCCACTTACTACCTTTACAATATTTTATTCAAAATGCAAAAACTAAGTAATATTAAAATATATGGCAGTGCTTTACTAATCTCTCCAAGAACTGTGGTTTGTATTAAGTCACTACGAGCGTGATTACTCTGCCTGAAATATTAAAATAAATCAGAGAGTTTTCTCAGAGTATTGTTGTATCAATTTGTATCATGTACTCTTTGAGTTGCTATTGCAGTCACCCCCCGCCATTTCGCGGTTCAGGTACTGCGGTCCCACTACATCGCAGGATCACAATACCTGCACCTCAGAGCCGTGCAGGGGGGCAGCGGGGGGTGATCGGGTCACTCCACGCCACCCCCTGTGCTCCCCTGAGAACCCTCGGACAGGCACGCGATCGTCCCCCCCTGCCCCCAGCCCCCTCTGCTTCCGCATATTGCGGATTTTCATGCATCGTGGGTGGGGTGGGTTCCTAACCCCCACGATCAGTGGGGGGTGCCTGTACTGTTCTCATGGTGCAGCCTCAGTTATACCAGATTGATACAGTGTTGAGGATCCCACTGCCATTTAAATTGCCTTAAATAGACCAAAATGGCACTTTGATTCACCCATGGGTCTGTCCTGACTTTGGCTGCATTCCATCATTGTCCATAGTTATCATGTTTGGAGTTTATGTTTCTCTGAATGTTTCTTTTTGTTGTTTTGTCAAGTTTCTGAAAAAATTTCTTTTTTTCCAGTTGGCATGGTGCTGCATCTAAGTTGCAGATATTGTATCTTTGTGCAGTTGAAAATAATATCTCTTCTCCTTTGACAACCAGCAGATTGTCAACTATAGAACTTTAACTATAGAACTTTCTGTGCAATAGGTTGGAAAAATTTGCAATTAAAACAATAAAGACTGCCAAAAGAAGGTTCAAAATAATGAAGATGTAAGAAAAAAGGAAAATAAACAAAGAAGGAAAATAAAAGAGATGACATAGTGTTTGTATGGAGGAGATCAAGTCTCTAAAAGGAAGGAAAACCACATGTCAATAACAAGCCAGCAAGACCCCAGCGTCTACTGATGAAGCATTAAAGCTGAACTCTGGTGTGTGTGTCTGTGTGTGTGTGTGTGTGTGTTGCACTCTCAGATTTTTGAAGAGAAGATGCCACAGAAGAGAACAGCTGTCTAATTTGAAATGCTATTGGGCTGAAACAAATGCCATTCTCTACTAGAACAGGATTACAGAAATGTATGGGACATGTTCTTACATGTGATTAACATGTTCAGTTCATTTTAATGGGTCTTCTAGCAGCAGGACAAACTTTGGATCTAAGCGATCATGTTTAGGTAGAGCCCATTGTACTAAAGGAAGAGAGTGACTGCTACAGATTAAAGGATGATGTGGAAGCAAATAGCACTTGCAAGGGAGAGAAGCTTGACATGTACTTGTGAGTGTTGTGAATGTTAGTAGCAGGAGTTAAGACAGGAAGCCAAGAGGGTTGCTACCTTTTACTAGCCTGCCTACAGTGCTGAGTCTTAGAAAATAACAATACTTTTATAAGTTATGAATTCTCTTAAGGGTTTCACTCACTGCTAAACTGTAGATGAGTTTTACATGAAGTGACACTTCAAGGCAAATTTGGTAGATCCGTCTCAAAGGAAAGATATGAGAAAGATATGAGAAATGCAAAGGAAATCCAAAGGAAAAGAATCAAAGCTCCCTCAAGGTAGCAACAGTGGTGGTGAGGAAATTCAATTTGTTGGATGTAATCATAAAGTGTTTGTTCCTTGGTATATAGGTAATTGTGAGACTGCTCTGACATGTTTGGTTGCAATCTAATTCTTACTGAATGTAATGGTACCTTGAATGGCAAGATAGGAGGCTCATATAAAAGGAAAATATAAGGAACCAAACATATCACTAAGGCCGTTACTTCACGTCCTTCTTTGTTCAGTGACTAGTTTTGTACCATGACAGCATTGGTCGCGATCATGTGGTTTTGTCCCTGTTTCAGTGTTCCCATGGTCATGATCACTTGTCCTGTGACAAGTGTTACCTCACGGTTTTGTACTGTGACAAACACTGAATCTGTATAGCTTCCTTTTTATTTTTCTGGGGGGCTTAATTCTTTTTCGATATTTCGTTTCTGAAAAGTTAAAAAAACAGGCACAGTTTTCTGAGAGAAATGAATGCTTTGTTGCATGACAGTTGTTACTACACGGTGTCTTGGAACAGAAAGCAGGAACAAAGAATGACAAGGGAAAACCCTGCCCCAACACGAGGTACAGTATTGTTGCACTTAGCACCCATTCCAGGGACACGGTTGAGACATATTTCAGGTGATGTTCTTTGGGAGCTCCCTGTCTCGTTATGGAGGCCCTCTCCCCAGCTTGGAGGGTGTTTCTCTCCACCTGGTGGATAGGGCTCGGAATCTGGGCATGGTTCTGGATCCGGCGCTATCTCTGGATTCCCAGGTGGCTGCCGTGACCTGGACCGCGTTTTATCATCTACGACAGATTGCCCAGATCTGCCCGTACCTAGACGGCAACTCCTTGAGAACATTGGTACAAGCACTGGTGATCTCGAGGTTGGACTACTGCAACGCCCTCTACATGGGGTTGCCCTTGACTCTCCTCCAGCAACTGCAGTGGGTACAAAATGCAGCAGCCAGACTGGTGGTGGGTGCGCTTCCTTATGACCACATCATCCCAGTTCTGGCCCGACTGCATTGGCTGCCCGTTGCATCCCGGATCAGATTCAAGGTCCCGGTTTTAGTTTATAAAACGCTCCATGGCTTGGGCCCGGACTACCTGGCAGAGCGGATCGCCCAGCAATCAACCTCAGCCCGACCAGTTCGGCTGTCGCAAGCGCACTCGCTTCAGGTTGCCACTCCCCGAGAGGCCAGACGAACTTCCACTCGAACTCGGGCCTTCGCGGTGGCTGCTCCATCACTGTGGAATACTCTCCCCAGCGAAGTGCGCTCTGCAGAGTCCCTGCTGGCCTTTCGCAGAGCAGTGAAAACCATCTTGTTCCGCGAGGCCTTTGGTGACCTAGCCTAATAGCTTTTCTTTTCCCCTCGCCATCTGCTGCCTGCTTGCTCAATAGCCAGACGCTTTTGAGTGATGTATGCTATCACAAGGGTGCCTATATGGTTTTATCCTAAAGTTGTTCAATTTGTTTTGTATGTTTTGTGTTTGGATATGTGCTGAATTGATCAGCTTTGTAAGCCGCCCAGAGTTCCCTTGGGAAGATGGGCGGGGTATAAATCTAATAAATAAATAAATAAATAAATAAATAAATAAATAAATAAATAAATAAATAATAGTTGCATGACGGACGTGAAGTAACATTTTTTGTACTGCTCCTAAGCACAACATTTTCCCTCTAAGGGCGTTTATACACGACCCATAAACTCCGCCGCAAATGGCTGCAAGCTCCGGAGCTTAAAAATGTTTCCCCACCAGCTCCAGAGTTTGCAGACAATTTAGTGCGACCCCGCCCACCTAAGCGCGTCCCAGCGCACCTTTCAGGTACCTGCTCTTGGAGGGTGAAAGATCTTAATCCGGATCTGCCGGGCTCTCCTTGCTTCTTTTTGTTGTTGATTTTTGCCTCCCTCCCCTTTAAGAGCAGCAATTTAGGGGTCATGTAAAAAAGCCCTGCAGGAATCATGACACAACAGGGCTGGAAGCAGCTTCCACTGGCACGGAGGTAAGGCTGCGTTCTTTTGTTCCTTTTTTTCTCTCCGGAGAGGGTGGGGACGCAGCAACAGCAACAACCCCCAAGATCTCTGGTCTGAATTTAAGGGACCAGCGGATCTTAGGGGTCGTGTAAAAAGGCTCTAAGACAAAAATAGTGGAGTGGACAGGCAAGCATTCTAGAGGATTCATATACAGTGGAGATTGGCTATTATAAGTTTATGCATCCTAGGGCAAGTTCTAAGACAGAGACTAAATTTGGTATCTTCTAATAAGAAGCAAAAGTAAGGAGACCAAACAAATGAAAAAGAAAGTTTGTTATTCCTTTTTTGCTTATCTACTAATATATTCCATGTTGCTTACTCCCATAAGTTTAAACAGTTATTTTTTAAAAAACAGTTTAATATTTGTGAAGATGTTGGCACTACATGACCTGATTTAATCAGCAGCCTCAGCCAAAATAGAACTGTTAGATCAAAGGAATTTACACAACTGTGGGACTAACAACTGGATGAAAGGCTGTCTCCATCAATGATCCATATTGTTTGCATAGCGTATGTAATGCCTCTGTACATTTAGTGGATGTTGCTAAGTACCCCTTTATTAAGAGGAGCTAAGGGAAGAGCAGGCTCCTTATGAAGGCCCCACTTAGTAGTAATATTTGATGATTCAATAAAAGCTACTAGGATGTCAATAGTGCTCCTGTGTTTCTCTGGACAAAAGGACCTGGTGGTCTAAATGCTGCCAATAAACATGCAATACTTTTAAGTGATGTCAGCTGAAATTGTGCCTATCCAGTTCTTGTATTTATGAACACAGTTGCCATGTGGGGGAAAAGTAATGCACTGTTCAGCAATATCCTCACACTGGATGGAATAGCCGCTCGTCAAGCCATAATTCTAGCACTTTAGAAGTCTGCAAATGCTTCCACTGCTAGATATCACTCATACAATTGCATCTTAGTGCTACCGATGTATAACCATTTTATATTTTAATTAATTTAATGTTTATGAATTTGCATTAACTGAATAGCGTAATAGCCATGACAGTAATACATCACCATGATGTCAATGACAAGCATAGGTGAAACACATGTGTGGTATATTTATTTGTGTTATTTGAGTATTGCCTTTTGGTCAACTTAACTAGAAGATGAACAATTAATAAAAATCCAATTTCCAATCCAGATCATATTTATCAGGTTAACTTTTCACAACAGCAGAATAAAATCATATAAGTGCCATATAAAAAGCGGCAGACCACGAGGGAAATCAACTGCTTAATTAACTGAAAGCCTTAGTGAATAAAAGGTCTTAACTAAATGTCAAAAGGCATGTGAGGCATCACTAGTCAAGATTATCAATGACTTTGGTTTTGTGATGGAGTAATGCAAGGAAAATTGTTAGTCCTACTTTCAGCTGCCTCACGGTGTATAATATCAGTTTGAATCCATTGGTTCATGTCTGATTGTTGACTCTAATCAGAGTTAGGCATGGCAGATGGGTGCAAGACCATGGGAAATACCAGGATTCTCTAGGTTAAAAAGTATCTTCTCTGATGTCCTAGAGAGCATCTGCCAGCCAGAAATAACAATGCTAGGCCAGATAAATCAATCATCGGACTCAGTGTAAGGTTCTCCCTACGTAGGAGACATTAAGGGAGGCCCCTGAAGCATGTGGGGCTTGTACCTATGCACATCCTTTAACTATACTAATGTGTCTCAAGTATATCCAGAGATATTGCCTTGTTGTCCATGGGAACAGGAAGAAACCAAAGAGATAGGTGCCTAACTGTGGGAAAAGGTTCTGTTGTTGCAAATATGACGGGTTCACTAGCTGTAGGGACATTGTGTGGCCTTTATCCTTTGCTCATTGAAGCATTCATGATAGGTTCCAAAGGGACATTCCACTGATGGAACTGGTTGCCTCTGCAGCCTCCTATTTCCTGCTTTTGGAGATGATAATGAAGAGTGGCAACAGGAGAAGCAGAAAGTCATTTTATGCTCACATTCAGCTTGCTAAGGTTACACTGGGCACCTGAGTCTTCACAAGGTATCAAATAAGATATTGCTGCTGCTAAATCTGTAATAGAAGCAGGAATTTGGCCAGAGGAATACTATTAGGTGCATCAAAGTATCATACATCTTCAAAATATCCGAGGGGGAAGGGGGAGAAGGACAGGTAAGAATGGCACTGACACCGATTTTTCAGTCTTTTGTCAGTTCAATTCCTGTCCTTGACTTTATGCATATCTAGCCAGCTTCCCTTTTTGGGGAAATGGAAAGTGATGTAAATGTTCCTTTCTGCCTTCTGGGCTATTCTTAAAAGAAAATAGAATCTTTATAAATAACACGTTTCCATGGAAATAGTCACTGCCCACATTTGCTTGCTTGTGGAATCTGGTGGTGATATATCACCTTGTCAAGTGATATATCTCTTTGCCATTACTTTAGCTCTATGAAGGTTCATTCAGTACTTTACAGGTATCCTAAATGTACCTCAAGTAAAAATTGATCTTATTATATTACAAGATTAATTTTACACTAACCTGCCATCACACGCATACAATCACTGTAATGATGTGAGACTACATTTTTTGTTTTTCACAAGCAGTCAGTTTAAAGGTCACTTACAATTATAATTAACTTTTTTAAAATGGTAGGATTACACCACATATATTTATATTTTGTTTCCTTTAGCATTGTTACATTAAGGAGAATCTGGCCTTCCTTGTTTTTAGCTAACAAATACCCATGTTTTTGTTCAAATATTCACCTGCAGTAACTAACTTGTTAGTCTTAGAGGCACCATAAATGTAAGTTGACTATCTCTTTGGAAATAAATGTTTTGGCCTGTCAAGGTAGTACTAGGCACAGAAACCCCATTGTGTAATGTGTTTCCAGGGCTGACTGCAGATGATGTTCTGCCTCTGGTGAAGCATCATGGAGCAATCACCCTTCCACTTACCCAGGTCAAGACACATAGTACAAAAGGCCAGCTGAATTATTTGGGCAGAAAATCCCATAAAGGTAACAGTTAGTTGAGTAACTAAAAACTTGTTGCTTGTCAATGACATCCAAAATGTCTAATGGTAGTGCTAACCCTTCTCAATTTCTGTTGTTATATTGTTGTCTGATGTAACAGGTCTGGGTTGCCAGATCTTAGGATGCTCACAGATGAAGTCCCAGAAGACTTGTTCTGATCTGAAGGCAAGTGATGCTGGAGAAGGAGAAATATGAAGTGACCTTAAAACCTGAGTGTCCATATTCACCCATTCACAGCTGGCTCGCTGCTTCGGCACAAAGATGTCTGCATGTGTGCAACGCTTACAAAATCTTGGTACAAGAGAAAGCACTAGAACAGACCAGATCATTTTCTCTTACCAGCTGGCAAACTTGTCTCATGCAAAAAAGAAAAAAATGAAGATAAAGAAAAGAAAAGAAAAGAAAAGATGGGGTTTAAGTTGCTTTTAAAAGCTGACTGGATAGTTCAGTGGTGTAGGTACCTGGGTGTGGAGCCAAAGGGTGAGAGTTTGATTTCCCCACTGTGCATCCTGCAAGTAAAACCAATATGCAGCGCTTCCCCCTCTTTTTACCTAGTGCCGACCAGCTGGCCTGCAGGCTGGGTCAGTGCTTTATTTATTTATTTATTTATTTATTTATTTATTTATTTATTTATTTATTTATTGCTCCCCCCCAGCACTGACCAGCTGCCCCATAGACCAGGTCAATGTTTTTTCCCCTCTCCCCCCCCTAACATCGACAAGCTGGCCCACAGGCCAGGTTGGTGCTTTTAGTTTTTAGTCTGGCATCGGCCAGCTAGCCCATGGGGCCAGCTGGTCGGCATTATTTTTATTATTTATTTTGACAAGTGCCAAGACCGGGACTTGTTCAATTAAATAATAAACAAAAATGAAATGGAACAAAATGAAGTGAAATGTGGACAGTGTATCGTGCAAACCAAAAATGAAATGATGTTTTCAGTTCGCTCCTCCAAACCGGGAAGCTGCCTCCAGATCTCCTTTAAGACAAGGGGCTGCCATCAGGTGGCTGTTTCCCGGTTCTCGCCACTGCCTCCCAGGTGATGCATATCAAAATAAACCAGCTGGGAGGTGGTGGGGAATCCCTTAGCAGGAGGCCAAGAGAGCAATGCTGATGTAAGGACTGCCCTCTCAGCCCCCTGCTGGGGGATTCCCTTACCGGACAGACTCCTCCAGTAAGGGAATTCCCTGGGCCATTTTAAACAGGCACCAGCCTAGCTGTCATAGGCTGGAGCCTGGTTAAAATGGCCCTCCTGCAACAGTGAGAAGCTTGTTGTTGGGGGGGGGGGCATTTTAACCAGGCTCCAGCCTTTGACAGCTGTGCTGGAGCCTGGTTAAAATGTCCACCCCAAAAGCTAGCCTCTCTCTGTTGAGGGCAAGTGATTTATTTTGACAAAGGCTCCAGTAGAGCATTTTAAAAATCAACTGCCTGAAACAGTGAGCATCTCACCCACATACACCCTGACCTGTCAAAAAGCCCCAACTGGTAGGTGTTGGGGTGGGGGGAGGGCAAAAGGCAGAAAGACTCCACCAAAGCCAGGCTTCCACTGGAGCCTTTTTTAAAATTGCCCACCCAAAACAACAAGCCTCTTTGACAGGTCGGGGTGCAGATAGGGGGGATGCCCCCCTCTCCACACCCTGACTTGTCAAAAAGCCCCAGCTGGTAGGTGGGGGAGGGGCAAAAGCTGCTCTTCTCTGCCTTTGCCCCCATCACCACCTACCAGCTGGGGCTTTTTGAAAGGTCAGTGTGCCCCCCCCCCGAAAAAAGTGAGCCTCTCTACACCCCAATCTGTCAAAGAGGCTTGCTGTTATGGGTGGGTGATTTTAAAAAGGCTCCAATGGAGCCCTGGCTTTGGTGGAGCCTTTTTTAAATCACCCGCCTGCAAGAGCGAGAGGCTCGCTGTTGGGGGGGGGCATTTTAACCAGACTAGAGGCCACCTAAGGCTGGAGCCTGGTTAAAATGCCCCCCTAACAGCAAGCCTCTCACTGTTGCAGGTGGGCGATTAAAAAAAAAAAGTCTCCAGCTCACTACCCAGATGGTGGGTCACAGCCTTTTTAAAATCCCCAGTGAGAGCTCTGATGTGCCCAGGAATTCAAGAGCCTCCCCATGCCCCTGTTCCTTTCTCCTCCTTCCCCCCCCCAGGGGAATATTTTGGACAGGGAGTGCTGTGGGCAGTGGAGGCTGCCCCTACTGCCAACAGTACTCCCTGTCCAAAACACCCCCTGGGAGGAGGGAGTAGCAGGGGAGAAAGGAGCAGTCAGGCAGAAAATTTACTTCTGCCTGGCTGCTCCATTCTCCTTAGCTGCTCACCTTGCAGCTGGGATTTTTTGACAGATCGAGCTGTCAAAATCAGTTCGTGATGAGGAGCCTTTTGAAACCCCCACCGCACCAGCTAGAGCACTGGTGCTGCAGGGGATTCATTTAATTTTGTAAGTAATGATTTTTTAAAAAAAAAACATTGCTTATGATACAAAACGTAGTACAATAGGGAAGAAACGGAACAGAACAAAACACTATTTTTTCTGTTTCATACCCATCCCTACTTTGTATCATTCAGGGTCTTATCTGCCCTTAAAAGAAGTCCCAGCTGACTTAATTTGTGCATTTTCTCAATGAAATTGGAACTTTGGTTCAGCTGATCACATCTTGCATGACCTCTTGCCAGAGCTTAAAAGGCAGGTAACAAATCTCTTCTGAGTATTCTACATGGGATACCCTGTAAGTGTTAGCCACACAACACGTGATAAATGTTATTAAGTTGCTTTTCTGTACATGTCCAAAGTACAGGAGCCATGTCAGTGAATAGAATGCTGCATGAAAATCTTTAGGCATCCTGCAAGATCTTGACTGACTATGTCCACAAAGTTTAAATGTGGCCAGAAATGTTTTGCTTTATAAAATGAAATAATTTACTTTCACTTTTACATATTCTGTATTTATATTTGCCTATATATACAGGAGAGAAAAAAAAAGGAAAGCCCAATGTAAATAAGCTGTCAAATAAAATTGATGTCTGTTAACTGCACAGTGCTTAACTCATTTTAGCTTGCTTACTCCCACAACACCTAAGAGGCCAGAACTAATGGGTAGTAGCTAATATTCAAAATACTAAAAGCATATATGCAATAAAAAAGACTGAGAGCTGCATAAAAGGTGCATAGAATATATTGCTTAGATTGAGTTCTCCCTAGGGTTCTACGAGGTACTATGGGCATTAGATTTGTTAGCAGGTTTGTTTTGCTAGAGTTCTTTGATGTTCTGAACAAAAAATGTTTGTTTAAAGATAAACTTTGCCAAAAGGAGAACCTGATGGCAGATTTTCTGGCTTAGGATTCAAGCCGATTAAAGAGAGTACCTTGTCCAGTGACATATCATTTTACTTATCAGTCACAAAACATGAGACATTTCCTTGAAAGCAGAAAATACAGCTTTTATTTAGATGAACTTCCTTTATGAACAGCCATTCTCCCCCTTAATACCTCTCTGATCCTCTCGATATGCTTCTTTAATACTGCTACAGCATGTGTTGATCTGGAGCCCTTATATGGCAATCCACCTAAACGTTTCTTTCTTTCATTATAAATGAATAATACCAAACACAAGGATCATACATTTAAAATGGTGCTCCCACTTCTGTTTGAAAAATTCATTTTAAGAGTCAAAAGTGAAATATGCTGCGGTTTCAAACCCCTTGGGATCATTTGTTCTCTGTACAGTCCTTTGACAAGGGAACACTATGCCAAGTAAATCCAATTTCCTCTTTTCTAATGTTCCTCTAAATGGTTATAATTTTCTGTTCACGTCTTTCTCATTGATTCAATTCCGAAAAAACATCTCTGAAGGCAACATGGGCTTTAGGGTATTAAGGCTCTCTGCTATAATAGAAGGGTGATGAGGGTGAATTGCCCATGTTTCCAGTATTTCTAAACTGTACTTCCTTCTTTTTTATTGTTTCAGATTAGGTTCTTTACTGCTCTCTCTCTCTCTCTCTCTCTCTCTCTCTCTCTCTCTCTCTCTCTCTCTCTCTCT
>JAHTLZ010003526.1:41112587-41128602 GCA_023846285.1 Phrynocephalus versicolor
GTGTGTGTGTGTGTGTGTGTGTGTGTGTGTGTGTGTGTGTGTGTGTGAGTGAGAGAGAGAGAGAGAGAGAGACAGAGATCAGCCATATAACTAAACTTAAATGTATCATTCTGGCTCCCCTCTACTCTCCAAAGACATTGGAAACATCTGCTGCTATTGTTATGGTCACTGTTCTTACTGTTTCTTTATTAACATTTTTTCTTCTGTCTTTCTGCCACAGAATAGTGCTCAAATGGACACAAGTAGTGACATGGCATTGTGTGAACCCTAATGAGTCAGATGACCAAATCCTCTACAGAAACATCCAGAAATGAAAGAGAACAGCCATAACTAAATCTAAGATGAAGAGGTTATATGGCCAAAAATTCATGATGGCACCTACCTCTGGACAAATTACAGGTTTTTTTTACTGAAATTAAGATAAGTGGTATTCCTTTCTCAGATTACTGATACAATGGGTGGTAGACAGGAAGGCAGATAATTACATAGTAGAATACAGAAGCAGCAGTTCTCGATAAGCAGTACACTAAAAGATAAAGGACAAACACTAAAGCGGTAGCACACCAGCTGTATTCTTGGAAACATGTTCCTTTAAAGTCATGTTCCTCATATGTACAGTAGGACTCCCCATCCACTGATTCAGTTATTCATGGTTGGCAGAGGAAAAAATAAATAAATAATTCAGCAGCTGTAAAGCAAGCTACTGTCACAAAACAGCAGTTTTTGGGGTAGGGTTTTGGTATTCTGACTTATCCACATTTTTCATTATCCACAGGAAGGCCTGGAACCAATCCCCAAAGGATACCGGGGTCCTACTGTATGTTGTTTTATGATTTTTTCATATTGCTGGTATTCACTTTCTACAGTGTTTGACTTGTCTAGAAAAGGGTCCTAAGTTTTTTTCAATGCAAAAATGGCACATCGTCCCATATTATCTGGAGGTAAGCCCATTTATTTCAACAAAAGTTACTTGTATGTTCACAACTATGATATACGTCTACACATAAATTACATGAGCTATATATGCGAGGCAAGCAGAGGATGTAAGTAGCACTCCACCATTTCAGAGTGCTTTTAAAAGTTAACAACAACATTTCAGCACATACTAATGCTCAAATGCAGGTTTGCAAAACCATTTTTATCAATTTATTTTCTTCTGCCAGAATAAAATTACTTCATTCAGTCTTTCTTCTAGGAATCAGACTGTGCTTACTCCTTCCTGTAATTACCTCAGTGATCAGCTATGGCATCTGAAATAAAAGAAACTTTTAAATCAAGTTTTTTTTTTTTTAGAATTATTACATTTTAAGTCTAACAGAACATATAACTTCCCCTGACAAGGAATGCAATCAAAAGACTGATGTATGTATGTATGCATGCATGCATGCATGCATGCATGCATGTTTGTTTATTTATTTATTTATTTATTTATTTATTTATTTATTTATTTATTTATTTATTATTGAATTTATACCCCGCCCATCTTCCCGGGCAGGGTATAAATTCAAGTTAATGCAGTTATACATTTTTTTTTAAAGAGAACTTGCAAAAATGGAACACACAAATGGAACACAACACTCAATCCAAAGGTATTTATGTACTTTCTCTTGTATCCATGTATAGTGCTTAAATGGCCTATGTTGTTAAGCAAAAATTAATTCTTGGCAGCCCAACGGTCAAGTGATGTAGTGCGTGACTAGGGTTAGCATGTCCTGGATTCAAATCCCTACTCGGACATGAACCTCAATAGATGATTTTTGACCAGCCCTTCTTTTTAGCTTAGCTGGCTACTTGACAGCTGGCTATCCTTTATGAGAATAAACTGGTGGAAGAAAAGCTATTTATGCTGCCTGGAATTTATTGGAGGAAAGGTGGAGTATAAATTCCATAAATATATGAAATAATTGCAGGATGTGGCATTGCAGTATGACACCCGCATGTGCTGATTCACTAACCATGGATTCAGTTATCCGTGGTTGGTGATCATCAGGTGCAGGGGAGGTCCGAGTCCAGTGGTGAGGAGGGGGGAAAGAAAGAAAACTTACCACCACCTTGTTGCCGCTGACATCCAGCCACCCTCCGGAGGGGTGCGGACTTAAGAAGATTTACCTGGCCAAATGGCCTTTGAACTTCCTACTTGGGTCCCAGGTGGAGGACTGGAAGTTTGAGCTTGAGTAGGAAATTCAAAAACTTCTGGTCCACCAGCCGGGACTGAAGCAGGGAGTTCAAAGGCCAGTTGGCCAGGCCAGTCCTCTTAAATCCCCAACCCACGCCTCCAGAGGGTGGCTGTTTGATAGCCTCAGCAGTGGTGAGATTGGCTGCCAGCTGGCATCAATGGCAGTAAGTCCCCCCCCCCACTCTCCACCACTGCTACCACACTACCCAATGTTTTGGGGGTGTTGGGTGTCAAAGCTTTCATCCTGACACCTCACCACCACTGTCACCACCACTATCAACCTGGATAAGAGCAAATTTTGCTGTCCAGGAACCAATCCCCACAGATATGTCAGTCCTACTGTATTATTTTTTCTGAGAACAAACAACTTGTGTTCACTCATCTATGCCTGTCATTCAGTGACATCAACAAGCATTGACAGAGTTGTTTAATGAATTATTGTTTTGGCACTTTCCATTTGTGAGGAGAAAGACAAGACTGCAAGTGTGAAAGAAAGTGAGCTGTCTGGAGCGGATTGTCAAGAAACAGAAGAAGCGGCTGAGGATGTGGATTTATGTGCGCGGGAATTACAAAATGTAGAAGTAAAGGAGGAGAGGAGAGTGGGTCAGCGCAAGGATGTGCAGGAGGCATTTTGGGTGATGGATGAAGCTGTAGATGACTGGACAGACTGCGAGATGGAGATAGTTCCAGGGCACGAGGAAAAGAGAAGCGGTTGGGAGAAACGGTTAATAAGCATTGGGACTCAGACAGAGGAGGGCGAGCAGAGAAAGCGGGTGGAACAGTTTAAGGTCCAGGGAGATGAAGAGTTTGTTTGGTCTGTTCAGGTTAAACTGCTAAAGTGGCCAGAAACTTCAGAGAAATTCCAAAGAGAATGGAGGAGGGAGAGGACCGTCAGTCCCATGGTGCAGTGGGCCAAACACCCCTGCTGTGGGACTCAATGCATGGGCAGGGGTTCAAATATTCCCCATTATTTTTAGAAACTGCCAATATAGATTACAATCCCGTTAATGTTATTTATGAAGATCCCGTGTTAGAGGATAATATTTTGAAACCGTTTATGCCGTTGTCACCAGTTATAGAAGAAAGAGCCTATGGTGTACTGGAGACTGTAAGAAATAAAAATCCTTTCAATGTTCAAGCAAAAATGGACTCTCACCTCATTTATGGATCGGAACCGCAAGTAATCTGAACCGAACACTCACACCATTCTATGGTTGTGTTTTATTGGACTGCTGGTGCTTATTATTTGTACACAAGGCTAAATCCCTCTTTTGTGATTAAAGCACAATCTATTAGTAAGTTAGTTAATAGTTAGAAATAGAGATGGGCACGACTCAGAAAAAAATTTTCATTTTCGTTTTCGTTTTCGGCTAGGGTCCGTTTCGTTTCGTTTCTGTTTTCGTGAGCTAATTTCAAAATTTTTCATTTTCGTTTCATTACGTAACGAAAACGAAAAAACAAAAACGAAAACGAAAATTTTTCGTGTCTCCCCATTTAGCTCCATTATGTGTTTTTCCAGTAATGAAAAACGAAAATTGGCTCAAAATTAGTCATTTCGTTTCCGTTTTCGGTCCATTTTTGAACCGTTTTTCGTTTTCATTTCGTTACGTAATGAAAACGAAAAAACGAAAACAAAAACGAAAATACCGCTAAGTCGTGCCCATCTCTAGTTAGAAAGTAAAGTGGTAGCTGCCATGTAACCATATAAAGCACCTTGTGCCTACCCTTGCAAGTGGAGAATCTTCATCCTACTGCATAGAAAGCCTGGCCTTGATTACAAATAAGAGCTAGTAAAATTACAAACAAGGTCTTATCCCAAATTTGCTATCATTAAGGGAGTAGCTGTCACCAAGAATGGTTCTGTCCATCATTTCACATGATTAATAAGACATGGGGTCTGGCTTGTAATTATTGCAGTACAGTCTCATTTCTTGGGGGGAAATGTGAAAGAATTGCCATAGCCGTAAGATTCTTCTTCGATATGGTCATGAACTTGAAAAAAATTGTGGTTCATGATGGTTCATGGTTAACTACAAAATACCAGAAACCAAAGAGAAAACTGAACCAGTTTTAAGTAACTTTTCATTTTTTATTTAAAATAATAATAAAATTTTTGAATATTGATACGGTGGTCCAACAAGTCAATACAGCGTGATGGTAGAAATTCTGTTTGTATCCCATAAACAGTTGTTGTTATTGTTCAGTCGTTCAGTCATGTCTGACTCTTCGTGACCATGGACTAGAGCTCGCCAGGCCTTTCTATCTTCCACTGCCTCTTGGAGTTTGGTCAAATCCATAATGGTTGCATCGAAGACACCGTCCAACCATCTCATTCTCTGCCATCTTCTTTTCCTTTTGCCTTCAATCTTTCCCAACATCAGGGACTTTTCAAGGACTCCTCTCTCCTCATGAGGTGGCCAAAGTACTGGAGCCTCGGCTTCAAAATCTTTATACCATAAACAGTGCTCTATAAGTAACCAGGGTGAGAAAAAATGCATAGTGGGGAAGGGGCCTCAAAAATACACGGGATCCACAGAACCTAAACCTCTTTATTCTACCAACACCCAGATTTGGACAAAAAATATCCTACCAGTACCTCAAACTGAAAGGCTGTTTTGATAATAGGCGCTTACTTGAATACTCATGAGATCAGGAATTCTGGGTTCTGCAACTTCAAATCAAAGTAACTATATATCAGAATGGTTATCTATTAAATAGATGGCACACAGTACATATTCTTTAATATCTATTCACCTTGTTGAATCCTTCTCCCTATACCAAAACACTGAAAAGAATTGATTTTTAGTTCAATGGAAATTTTACATCTGTTTTGTAAGCTAGCGAAAAATAATGAACAAATAGAAATGCTGATGGTAGCATCTTAAAAGTAATAGTTCTGGGAACGCATTCTTAAATTTGATGGGCAGATTATTTTTCTGAATTACAAGGAACCTAGCCACTTCTGTGTACAGCAGTAACTCTGCCATGGAAAGTTGTAAAATTTCTCAAGCCATGTATAAAATGTTATTTTGTAGTTTGTTGATTAAATGAATAACAAGAGACCCTTTCAGACATCACTTTATCTTGCTTACCATTTTCACACAGAAAGGGGACACAGATTATGTTATAATTAGAGATGGTCACAAAATGAACCACAAACAAAACAAAAATAGACAACAAATAAACAAACAAACAAAAACTGTGAATTGAGCTATTCATGGTTTACTTGGGGGCAATTCTGGGAAATATGGGTGCCCAGAATGAAGCACCAGACTATTGTCAATGACTATTGGTGATTTGTATTGTTTATGGGTATAACACAGACATCCCAAATCCAATCTTTGCTAAAGTTGGAGGAAACGGGGAGAAGAGCCAGCCCAACAGAAAGCTGTGAAAGATAATTTTCTGGGGGAGGGGAAAACCTGTTTTTTTGGGGTGCCATTCCAAATCCAATCTTTATCAAACTTGGAGGATGTAGGGAGGAGAATAATGCCAAGAGTCAGTGTCAGGAGGACATATCTTTTGTTTTTGAATGCAACATATGCAATATACTGGTAATAGTGCACCATTCAACAAGGTCTAACTCCCTTCATCCTTTTTCAAGATGTCCATTTGGAGTATTTCAAAAATAAATGACCTTATTGAGTCATGTCAGTAGTAGTCTGTTATGCTACCCCATGCCTACTCAGAAGGATATGATTTATTAGCTAGGAGTATGGTAGAGGACAAGAAAGCAGTAGAAATGTCCCTTCTCTATGACAAATGTTTTGGTCCAAAAAATATTATTTATTGTTAAGTCATACCACTACAATGGTACAAGACTACATTCAGTATTAAAAAGTAAATAATACATCATTGTGCACTATTCCCCTTTCTCTTCTTCAAATTAGCTGTTGGATCCTGCTCACTAGATAATGGCTTAGGGCCAGCTGACAGCTTCCGTAAATCTCCTGCAGTTCAGCCTGATTTCAGAAAAGGAGAAGCAGCTCTAACAGGGTTGATGAGGCTTTTTGGTGGCACAGTTACAGGTCATTTGGGGAGAATAATATCATCACCTTTTACATGTGCAGAGAAAGGACTTCAGCCATAATTGTTTTAATAACATTAGTTCTCCCTGCTTTTTATGGTCCATTAGACATAATGCACTATGGAATATCTCCAGGACTACCACAGGCCAACACTGGCCGCTCCTGCTAAGGCAGGACAGGTCCAAAATCTAACTTTTTATCTGCCTATTTCTTAAATTCAGATGTTACCAATGTCTCCCATTTAACATACAGTCAAGAGAAGATAGAGAGCTCCAGCACCATCTTTGATCATTGAGGGAAAATTCTGCCTGCAGGCAGATACGCCCCTGCTGAAGGCTGTGGGCTGCCCACCTAGACACAACAATAGTAATGAATGTGATCAACTGCACTTGCCTTTAAAATCCGACTTCAAGACTTTTTTCATAGAAGTAAAAGAAACATAATATATAAGCACACATACACAGTAAAAAACTATATGCATGATTTCCCATACTATTTTATTGTAAAAGGATGAAAGTTTAATTTCTTCACTGATCTATGTACTTAAAGACAACAAATATATATCACAACCATTAGCTAACTCTTGACCCCATACAAGTCTTCTGGCTGGGTATGGCAGAGGTGCAGATGGTCCAACACCTTCCCCCAATGTTCTTGAAAACATAAACGGATGTGCTTTCCAGGTTCTTTTGTTAAAAGTAATTTTTAAAGTGAGGGGTGGCAGACTCAAGTCAAAGGTGTGGACTTTAAATTCCATCTCTGGTGGAATTTATTAAAAATGTCCTTGCCAAGCTTGTTAAATTGTGTCTTTCCGTTCATTCACCATCTTCTACGCATCAGGAGTTTTCTTTCCTGCAAAATATTTTATTGTATTTTCTCACTGTTCTAGACAGAGAGATGAATTACAAACTTGTTAATATTTTTAATTAATGTCATACAGAATGAATAAATGGGAGCTCCCCCACCAACAAAAAACAAAAAACCCTCCTGGATATTTGCAAGGAAATTGGCTGTGTTTAGTGATAAAATGTTAAGAACTTGACTGAAAGCTGCTTTGAAATATTTTTATTCAATAATATTTATTTCATGAATTAAAAATTATAATGTCCATCCAAACATTGTCAGATGTTTATGAGGTTTACATTAAACTCTAAAAGAAAACATGAAAAAGAATGAAAGCTTTTGAAGAAATATTTCTAATCATATCCATTTTATTTTCGTACAGAGTTGCCGGAGTGTTTTAGCAAGTCAAAAATTAATTTTTGAAGACTATGACTGTTGTGGATAAAAGCAGATTTCATGAAATGTGCCCCCATATAGAGAAACAGAGAAGAACAGTCATATAAACATTTGCATACATTCAGGGTTCCCCTGTAAAATGTCTATCAGTAGTTATGGATGCATTTTCACAGCCAGAGCGCATAGAGCATATTCTCAGCTGCTGTCCAGAACTCTCAACTGCTGAGCTGCCTGTGGCATGTGCCAGTGAGTCCTGCCAGGCTACCATTCCATTACAGATAAGAAATAAATGGCAAGAGCCATTATTTGATATTTGTGTTGCAAAACATAGAAAACAAAGGGAAACAGCAAACAAATGCATACATTATGTTGATTTTTGTACATCAAATAGAGCAAAGATTGACACAAACTGACTCAACCTATGGACTAGTTAACTTAGAACAATTATTACTTCATTCTGTTGACCAGGGAACACACAAGAGGGATGGGCCAGTATAGCAGACCCATATACACAAGTGGACAAACAAGGTAGCACTATGTCTATGGTATGTATGTTTAATGGGTGTTTAGTGCATTGGATCACATACTGTATACTATATTGCTCCTCTTGTGTTTAGGCGTTGGGTCTTTGGGGTGAATTATTCTCTACCTTAGAGTGTTTGTACATTTGAATTGAATGGATATGTGATGTTTGCCAACAATTCTTTTAAACTTTTCAGAGACACCAACATTGTAAGGAATGACCAAGTTTTCCTATCTTCTTAGGGTATCTGGCTTGTTTTTCTAGAACTGGACACTACCTTGTTTAAGGCCCACTTTGGATATCTGCAGGCCTTAAGTGCTGTCTTCAGATACCTTTCTTCCTTCTTCTTGGCTTCTATGGAAATGGAAATGCTCCCTACTCTATGATTTGGAGTCCTGATGACTCCTAATTCATGTTGTAATGGATGGTGGAAGTCAAACAGTAGGTACTTATCAGTGTGTGTGTGTGGGTGGGGGGTCCTCCATTCTTCTCAACAGGGACAGGGAACTCAGGCACAATCTGTCTTCCATTTATCATGATGCCTTTCATTGATCCCCAGATAAATCAGCTCCACACCTTCACCAGGAAGTCCACTGCTAATAATCCATACTTAATGGGTGTTAGGAAGGGTTGCATAGGTGTGATTTTCACACACTCCAACCATTGTACATCTAAGGAACCTATTCAGACCATTGTATATCTAATGAGCCTATTCAGACCAGGGTGGGGCGAAACCAAGATTAACTATACAGTAAATTGGAAACCTCCCACCAACTTTTCTTAGACTGAATAAAGCTACTTGGATGAGTAGCAAACCATTTCCGTTCCAGAAGAAAAGAGGTCCAGATGCTATGTCTCAACTATGAGATAAGGTAGCACTATGTTTTTTCTTCCAGTTGCTTAAATCATAGGAATCCTTACTTATCCCATACCACCCAAGTCAGGAACCTGCAACCCTCCAAATCCTGTTAGACCCTGAAAGTCCTATATTGTTAGGCAAATGCTTCCCTAATTTTCCAATTATACATGAATGGTACATATGAATACAAACTGTGAAAATGAAGGATATTTGATTTCTCCTGTTATTACAGGTGTCGTTGATAATTGTTTAAGTAGCTACTTTGTAGTTTCCTTTTTGAATTCATCACAAGCCATTGCTTTGTTTTTTGAAAATTATATACAAATACTGTGCATGCCATATATGGTGCCCTTTGTGATGGTGGATACGTAAGTGGTGAAGTGTGATGCCATGCTAAAGAATTAGAAAAACCCTTCCCATCAGCAGCTGCCTTATGCTGAATACTATACATCTCATAGAGCAGTGAGATTTATGTTTGGAAGAAAAGCACCAAGCACTAAGTGAAATGTTTTGTTTGGAAGAATAAACAAGTGGTCATAAAACAATTGTTTATTCTTCAATAGTTTCCTCTATTCACCTACCAGTGACATTTAAATTTAATTTTCAAAGGGGAAACCCCCAGATTGGCTTTTATACAACACATTGTAAAGTAAAAATTGGTTATATATCACTTCCGAATTGCTTGACAAGAAAATATATTGCTGCTGATATTCTTGGTGATATAATAAACTAAAGTCAAAATTAATAAGGACTGATGTTTTAAAATGTGCTCAGGTGGTAGCCAATAACTATGTATTTATAATACAATGATCCTTCCAGATAATACTTGTGTAGGAAAACTGCTAATTAGAGAAGTAAAGGTGTAAATTGTAACATTTGGATTTAAATTGATATAGATTTTACAGAGCTTAGATGTGTATCTCCTGAATGTGCTTTTGTTGTTCACTGGTTGCTGTTTCCAATCTCCCAGCTGTAGTCAGCATTGTATTGAATTCTTGATGCTAGGTTGATAGTGTCATTTTGAAATAGAATGCTTTAGGAAAAGGAAAAGAGTCTCTCACATCACGTTCTCTCTCTTTGTTTGGAGGAAGCTTTGCGTTCTTCACAATAAAAAGGTTTCTTGAAGGAGATGATATCATTACCTTGCTCTAGCCCAACAAATCAGGCATGTTTCCAATATGGCCTCATCACGCCATATTTGTATATACAGTGGTACCTCTATCTACGAGCAGCTCTACTTATGAGCAGTTCGACTTACGGGCAGCCTGAATCATAAAAGTCACCTGTCAGTGTGGAGCGGAGAGCAGCGTTTGCTGCCCATCGCCACCTCATCCTCCTTCTTGGTTGCTTCGATCTCTGCAAAAGAGATTGAAGCAAACAAGAAGAAGGATGAGGGAGCAATTGTGCCTCCCTCCCAACCTGGCCAAGCCACACGGACATGCACCTGTCCTCGAGATCGGTGCATATTCACGTGGCTTGGCTCGTGTGTGTGTGTGAGGTGGGCTTCCCTCCCAAAACGGCCAAGCTGCCTGAATGTGCACCTGCCCCAGGGATCAGTGCATATTTATGTGGCTCACCCAGGTGTGTGTGTGTGGGTGGGTGGGGAGGCAGGCATCCCTCCCAATCCAGCCAAGCTGCCCGAACGTGCACCATTCCCAGAGATAAGTACATGTTTGCATGGCTCCTTTGGTTTTGGGGGTAAAGTACAGCAAACCTGGCAACCTCCCAGGCTGCTCGAATATCCTTTTTAAAATGGATGGAGAGAGCAGCCTCCCAGAGCCCAAGGCAATGGGGAGGGAGCAAAGCTGCTCAAGCTCTCACACTGCACTGTGCGCAACTCTAGACTGTGCTGAGGCTATGTGGGCCTGTGGAGCCAGCTAGATACATGTGCAGGGGAGTGTCCATGGAAGGGGCCCTACTTCTGCCCCTGGGTATCCCCTTGAAGCAGCTGTACTGGCCGAATATGGACCGCCCTGGTGGCGAGGTCAGTGCTTTCAGCCCTCTCAGCTACAGCTTGCTGGGCCACACTGGTCCACTTGGGTGGTGTTGGGGGGCGGTGAGATTGTGAAGGTGCACATGTGGTGCTGGCCGTGGCCCACTGGTAGGGGGCAGACAGGAAGTATTGGCTGCACCAGGCCCATCAAAGGCTGCCTCAGCAGTGGGAGGTCGCTCACCGCAGCATCATTGAGGCAAGGATGCTCAGTCAGAAGATGGAGAGAGAGTACCCTGAGGACCAGTACACAAGGGGGTGCCAAGGCCCACTGTTAGATGGACTACAGCTGGGGGGGAGTGGAGTCCATGATGCAGTTCACCTCACACCTGGGAAGATTTTTTTCTTTTTTCCCCTACCCCCATCAGCACCTGTGCTGTAAGATATCGGCCTTGAGACTGGCTACTAGGGAAGCACAGAAGAGGGGGATTGTGGCCCACAGTGTGCTACTGGTGGAAGGACAGTGGGTGTGTGAGCACTGAAGGTGCTGCTGAGGGAAGGAAGGGGGTCGCAATTGCCGATGCACCCCGCTCACAGGCTTCCCACAATGTAAGTCGCACACATGGCCACCATGGCCATCCTTAGCCACCACATGCACCTGGTGAGTCAATCCCACAGGAATACAATGAAATCCATTCCCTCCAGAGGAGATTAATTGATTTTCAATGCAGTCCTATGGGAAACCACTGCTCTTCTTACAATTTTTTCTCCTTACAAGCATGCATCCAGAATAGATTAATCTCATAGTAGATGTACCACTGTAGTTTCATGGAAAGAACTAGGTGGTCCCCAGTGACATCATTCAGGGTTCTATGATAGCTGTTGTGAATTTTTCAGGCTGTTTGGCCATGTTCTGGATCTTTGTGGTGCTGTGGTTAAATGCCTGCAACGCAGCTAAAACTGTTCTCACGAACTGGGGTTCAATCCCAGGTAGCAGGCTCATGGGTGACTCAGCCTTCCATGCTTCCAAGGTCAGTTTAAATTAGCACCCAGCTTGCAGGGGGAGCAATGCATAATTAAATTGTAATTGGTGTTTGTGTCTGTATGGGAATAATTGACCTTTGACCTTTTGTAGACTGTAGTTTTCAGTACTGGAAGCCAGGCTTTGTTGATTTTTAGACTTTCTTCTTTTTTGTTGAAGCTGTGCTGGTTTTGTGGATTTCATTGGCTTCCCTATGCAGACTGACATCATGATTGCTAGTGTTGTCCAGTACCTCTGTGTCCGGGAAGAGGATTTCATGTTCAGTTTGTTTCAGAGTGTGTTTAGCTACTGCTGATTTTTTAAAATTTGAAATCAAAGTACAACTACAAGGAGAGGTTCCTTTACCTGATCAGTACAAGGTCCCTGATTATGGGAGAACGTTGGGGCACATTTAGTGAAATAGACATAGAATCACCATACAGTATTTTTCACAGAACACCTGAAGATTAAAAATGTAGCTGGCCTAGAATGAGGATTTGTTTGCACACTTTAACTTCACACGTTCCCATAAATGCCTTAGTGCACCATCTGTCTATAATGCTAGATTATAAATCTTTGGACTGCTTACTCAGCTTCTGCATGTTTGCCAAAGGTCCCTGAGCTTTTAGGAGCATCACAGTAGATTTGAAAAATCTTTTCTGAGCATTCCCCATCTATATATATCATTCAGGGGAAATGTGGCTAGCTATCATAGGAGATGGTCACATGGTTTGACAGCTCCATCTTTCACCTGCTATTCCATTTTAACACATATTTTTACACAGATATTATCTGAATTGAAAAGGGCACCAGGTTTCCAGAGAAATGCCAAAGGGTAAGGAAGAATCTTTTACTGAGGGGCCAATGAACGCTGCTTCTGCAAATGAGATTGAAGCTGCAAGATGATTGTGCTGGGACATTATCTCTAGTTGATAAGGAACTGATCAGTTTCTCTATGAAATTAACTGATGTAGAAAACTCAGTGAAGAATCAGAGCTTGGTGCACCTAAACTAGCAAGAAGAATGCACTTTGGTAGTTGTTTCCAGATGGCACTTGTGCCCAACAAAATTAGAGTGTATTTGATAAGCAATGGATGAGGCATGAGGAAACAGTATAGTTATTATGTATGGCACTTACCAGACCAATCATTTCTTGCTTATTGAACTAGTTTTGCAACCTTTGGTACAAACTGCAGGTCAGCCAATATTATAATGAAGAGCACTTCCGTTACAACCTTTATATGCATATCTCTCTCTCTCTCTCTCTCTCTCTCTGTGTGTGTGTGTGTGTGTGTGTGTGTGTGTGTGTGTGTGTGCACGCACACACGCAAATGTACACACACGCACACACACGTATTTGTGTATGAGTGTGAATGACTTCTCCATAAGTCATTTATCTGTTATGACTACCAGCTCAAAATTGCTGAAAGATGGAAGCTTTAGAAAGACTTGCTTAGAATAAAATATATTGAACATATACCAACATCGGAAGTATTGGAAAACAGCTGACATGGAAGTACAGCAAACCTGGCAAAAAGCTTTTTAAGCTGTCTGTCTTCCATTGAGTAATATCATTGCTGAAGACTCTGCGGCATTAGGTTTGCCAGTCTGCCATGCAAAATTTTGGTCATGTAAATTCTAAATTTCATACTTCTGCCTACTCTTTTGATGTATATATCAATGACTGAATAAGTATAGTCAGTGTGGTTCAGTGGATAACATGATGGATGAGAATTCTGAAAAACAGGAGTCAAATCCCTGCTCAGTCATGGAGGGAAAAGAACTGGTAAAACCACTCCTTAAAGATTTCACTTAACTTGAAAGCCCTGTCAGGGTTGCACTTGCTATAAGTTAGTTCTAACTTGACAACACATACCAACAACATGACTGAATGATGGTGTGAACATTGTTTTGTTCATACTACTGTGCTGTTCAATTAAAAAACAACAACAGATAATTTGGATTCTGTAGTTTCCATTATATTAGTTAATGAGCCAAGAACAGTGGCAGCTGAGTGGCACTTGCAAAGTGGCTCACTTACGACGCATTTCAGTTTGATGTCATAATTTCAGACTACTGCATTTATAAGCCAGAAGTGCTAATGCATAATTAACATTAAAAGCACAGAGCCTGGGAGAAATTTAAATCACGAAGCATTTGATACATTTCTTAAGTAACAAGCATGTAGATATTTTGATATGCCAATACCCAAAGGAATGAAGAATGGCACCACAGAGAATCCCAATTAACTGAATGCATTTCAGAATGAAGTTCTGTATCACAGATGCCAAACGTGTATTTTCAGACTTTTACTGATAACAGTATCCCTCATATTATGAGACCTCTTTTTTCAATATAGGATGCCTCTTCACTATCACCTTTTGAGTAGTTAACTCGAGCTGTCTAATTGGACACAAGCACTGTGTAATATAGCAACAGCTGATCAGATCTGATGAGTTTTTTGTCAAATGGAGGTGCTTTCCCCAAAAGTAGAATGGTTGCCATTCTCTTGAGGGAAATGGCAACAAAGCACTGCAGAATCCAATCTTACCATATTCATACTATGCAATTCTTGTTCTCCCCCCCCCTCTTTTCTTCTCCTTTTTCCTTTGAGGCTTTGTCACTTCTCTTGTAGGTGTGACTTTCCCAGGAGGATTTGAGATATTGGACTTGGTGCTCATTATCGCCTGCTAATTACCTACTGTGAAATATGTGTTACCTGATAACGACACATTGTAAAGTATTGATTGCAGTTTCTTTCCGCATGTCTAGATAGCAGTGTGAAAGCTTGGGAGCTCTCATCACCTACACGCTGAAAAGAAAATCTCACTGTGACACCAGTGACATGTTTCTACAATCTAGCTTTCAGTTGCTATATTTCCTCCTTTATCCTGCTGGATATTTGAAAATGAATGTAAGTAAAGACATTCCAACTTTGCTCTTTTTATTTTTAAAAAAGAAGAAAATACAATGATATCTGGGTATGGAAAAAGGGTGGGGGGTTGGATTAAACTCCAATAATTCACCTGCCTGTGTTGACTGCAAATTAGAAAATTTGGTGGGGTGTGACTCAAAAGGAGTTACATAGGGTGTTACTTATCTAAGTCTAGGCATGTCCAAACTTCAGCCCTCCTGATGTTTTGGACCACAACTCCCAGAATTCTAAGCTTAGATTGTCAATGATAAAGGACTATGGGAGTTGTGGTCCAAAACATCTGGAGAGACGAAGTTTGGACATGCCTGTTTAGTCTCTACATAAAATGTGTCTAAGGGTTCTGTGAAGTAATTTATTGTAGGATTCCTAAGACTGAGGGTATTATTACATTGACATATGTGGGGAATGCTATTGGATTGAAGTGATCCAGTTCAGTTTTTTCCTATTGACCATATGACATAGAAGCCAATGGAATTCAGCCTGGATTCCCTCACTACACTCAAATGCATATTTTTCCCCTTTACCACTGGGGCATCAATTTGCATCAGTTCGGGCAGTGATCACTTGAGCCAATGCAGAAAAGTGTGTGTTTACCACAAGCACCTTCCACTTCACTTCTTGGCTCATAAGGGAAAATGAACTAGGCTTGGCCCCACACTATTTATTTATTCTTTTCTGCAGCCAGAGGTTTGGCTTTTTAAGACTAGATGTAAAGGGTGTGGGAGGAAATTGTCACTTGGCTTGTGTTTACAGCGTATTAAGTTAATGAAACCAGGTGAGTGAGAGCTACATTAACAGGCCTCAAACAAGGATGTTTGAAAATTTATTCCCCTCTAGCTATGTGACTGGTTAACTGGAATTTACTCAGGAGGGAAACCTATATTCCCAGTGAGTGAATTCACTTAATTTTCACTGTGTAGTCACACTGGTACTGAATCTACCTCAGTGTCTTCAGGGAAAGGAGACCTTATTCGAAGGGTATGATTCCAAGAAGAAAATGCATAAGAAATAATTGTGTGTGTTGAACAATCTGAAGATAAATAATATCCTTGGCAAAGTGTATGTTCACCCCTACAATGATACATTTGTTAAGCCAGCCAGAGGATTTATAGCACCTCTAGCAGGTGTGACATCGGTGGCCTTCCTATTATCTCTTATAAAGACACAGTTGGAAGCCACATGTGAGAATTAGCAAATGTGAAGATTCTTGATGCAATTCTTCCTTAGTCTAGTATAAAGCAGAAATATAGTGTGGCCATAGATAGATAGATAGATAGATAGATAGATAGATAGATAGATAGATA
>JAHTLZ010003526.1:41128612-41140274 GCA_023846285.1 Phrynocephalus versicolor
ATAGATAGATAGATAGATAGATAGATAGATAGATAGATAGATAGATAATGTCTTGTTTCATTTCATTTCCTTCCCCCCCACATTTTTTCATTTCATTTCATATGATTTTTTTTAAAAAAAACTTCATATGAAATGAACCACTAATGAAATGGTTGGTGGGGGGAGGGGCTGAAAAGTGGTGGAGGGGGAAAAAGTTTTTTTTTTAAAAGCCCTCAGGTTTTAAAAAACTTTTTCCCTCCCACCCAAGCCCCACCTGTCAGCTGATGGGTGCTGGGGTTGGGGGGAAAGTTTTTTTTCTCCCACCCCAGTGCCGATCAGCTGACAGGCAGGACTTGGGTGGGAGGGTAATTTTTTTTTTAAAAAAGCCCCAGGCTTTTAAAAAAATCTTTTCCCCTCTAGCCAACCCCTGCCTGCCAGCTGCTCAGCGCTGGGGTGGTGGGGAAAAAAAAAACATTTTCCCCACCCTCACACTGATCAGCTGGCGTGGCTTGGGGAAGAGAAAAAGTTTTTTTTAGAAGCCCAGAGCTTTTTTAAAAAACTTTTTCCATCCCACAAGCAGCTTACAGATGGAACAAATTGGTTTGTTTTAACAACAACAACAAACACCATTTGCTTTCGTCTGTAACGAAATGCTGCTTCCTCGTGTTGTTTGGTTTCATTTCATTTTGTTAAGTAACAACACAATGAAACAACATTTCATTTTTCATTTTGTATACATTCCTACTGTGAACTACTAATCTCAGGTCTTGAATCAGTGAATGTGGTTTTTATTTTCCTGTAAAGAGGTAAGTATCCTCAATTATTCTCCATACATACAAAAAAAGTAGATAAAATGTTTGGAATAATAACATTAAGCTCGTACATTTAAAATAATTACCATGAAAAATTGTACTAAAACAATGGAATGACTTAATCCACTCAAATACTTTCTGGTCTTTTGGTGAGAAAATCTACATATCTGAAGGTTAAACAGCTATCTGCTTCTTTTACAAGGTGACCTGGCTATGTCATGTCATTTGTAAAAATAAATTATAAAACAATCTCTCCTTTATTTTCATCTCATATTTGTCTCTATTAATAACTTATATCTTCTTTCTCACTTTCTTATCATTGAGGACTTGGAAAAAGTGCAACTTATGCTTATGTGGATGGCCTCATAAAATAAAGGCTGTTAGAACCTCCTAAAAATTGTACACTGGCATGATTCACATTAGTTTCAAATTACAGTTATCTTGAAGGTACACTGTGCAATCTGGAGCCAGTAATGGCTGCTTTGGCACTTTCATTCATCTGAATACTAATTATCTTACACTGCAATTTTAAGCTGTACAGTTCCAGAAAAGAATTACAGCCCTAGAAAGCAACAGGAAAACATGTTCAATGGATGATCTGATAGGGGGCAGTTTTGATAATTTTGCTTTCTTCATTGCTTGTTTCTTTTCAAGATTAGAACAAGTTGCTCCTTGTATCAACTCTAGCTAAACTTCTGTATTATGTCTTCCCACTTGCTGGCTACCAGTTTATGCCACTTCAATTTCTCTCATCTATCAGCCACCTGTTCTGTTATCAGAAACCTGTTCTCACCTTAAAGCATAAGGGGAAATGATCTAGAGCAAACTTCTCACTTCATCATTTCACAAATTATTCAAACATTGTGGTTTCCACAGAGCAGTTGCTTAAACTGCTTCCTTGGGGTATCATTCACAGTACTTTACAGTGGACATTTCCCTGCCTGAGGATCGTGGTGTGTGGGTATTTGCCACCTGTTTTTGGAGACCACAATCAAGACAATTCAGGATATGGTTTTCTTTATTATTACGTATGGATGCAAAACCTGGGTAATGAAGAAAGCTGACAGGGGTGGGAAGGGGAATTATATATCTGAAATGTGGCTTTGGCAGAGAGTTAAATGGATGTTACAGACTGCAAAAACACAAAAAATGTGCTAGATCAAATCAGGTCTAAACTCTCACCAGAAGCTACTAGACATGGGCACGACTCGGCAAAATCCTCCTTTCCGTTTCCGTTCGTCGTTTCTGTTACGTAACGAGGAACGGTAATGAGAATTACTCCACTCCAGCTCGAACCCGACCTGATAAAGATAAATTGGGTCTGATTTTTCGTTGTTGTTCATGGCATCGCGGCGATCGCGTGATGCCAAGCAGCACAGAAAAAAAGTTTTAAAAATTAAAAAAAACCCGATTCCCAGCCATAAAAGCAGGCGAAAATATGCCTGCCTCAGTGAGGGCACCTACCAGAGAGGGGTGGTTTCTGGGGGGGGGTCCCCGGCCTTCCCCCCTCTCCTGTCCTGGGCTGCTGGTACCAGGCTGGGGGGGACATCCTCATCATCTCCATTTGCCATGCGGTGGGGGGGGATCCAAAATGGCGACCACAATTTTTCTTTTGAAATCGTGCTCCAAAAACCCACCAAAGCACAACAGAAACATTTGAAAATTAGGTATTTTAAATGCCTGATTTTTATAGTAGCAGCAGTGGGTTTTTCTTGCAATAAAACGTCTCCATTGATTTTATTTTATTTTATTTTTATTTTTTATTTTTTTACACCAGCACATGCGCAATGATGGGCTGGCCATGGGATGGGACCATGCAATTTTTTTGACCCATTCCACCAATTGCATGGCCAGGTTTTGACTGAGACTCCTGGGTGTGCCAGAGAGGGCATTAAAAGCCCACAAACCCTAACCCTAACCCTAACACAACCCTAACCCATACGCCAGTACGCTGTCCTTCTTAGTGGGTCAGAGGCACCCAGAGGTGCAGCCCACTAACCCACCCTAACCTTAACCGTAACCCTAAGCCTAGCCCTTACCCTAACCCCAACCCAAACCCAGATCCATACGCAAGTACACTTTCCTTCTTAGTGGGTCAAAGTGAGGCACCCAGAGAGATGCCTCACAGAGCCCATTATCCCCTACCCCTATCCCTTTCCCTAACCTGTACGCCAGCCCAGTACGCTAGTACACTTCCCTTCTTAGTGAGTCAAAGTGAAGCACCCAGAGAAGTGCCTTGCAGAGCCCACTATCCCCTATCCCATTCCATAACCTGTACGCCAGTATGCTAGTATGCTTCCCTTCTTAGTGAGTCAGAGGCACCCAGAGAGAGAGGTGCCTCTGCCACTTACCCCCACCCTAACATAATGTAATGTACGTGGCGGCTTCGCGTTATGCTTCCCTTCCCTTCTTAGTGGGTCAGACGTCAGAGGCACCCAGAGAGGTGCCTCCCAGAGCCCACTCGCTTACACCTCCCCAACCCCAACCCCAAACGACAAACGACAAACGGAAACGACATTTTTTTGAAAATTATTGCGACAAACGGCAATGACCCGAAACGGACCTGTCCCGACAAACGACAACTCGAAACGTCATTTTTTCTGGTCGTGCCCATCTCTAGAAGCTACGATGACTGAAAAGAGGCTATTTGAACATATCACACAAAGACAAGACTCGCTGGAAAGAACAATAGTCTTATAAAAAATTGAGGGTAGCCAGATAAGAGGAAGACCTAATGTAACCTCAATTGACTCAATAAATGAAGCTAAAGCCCACAGCCTGAAATACCTGAGCAGGGCTTTTAAAGACAGACCATTTACCAAGTCATTAATTTCTTGGGACCAGTATCAATCAGAAGCAACTTAGTTGCTTATACTTCCTCATTCTGTCATCAAGATGATAAAAAAAAACATAAAAGGTAACGTTTCCCCCCACACATGCGTGTTAGTCATGTCTGACTCTAGGGGCGGTGCTCATCTCCGTATTCAAACTGAAGAGCCAGTGTTGTGTAAGTCCATGGTCATGTAGCCAGAATGGCTGCAAGGAAACACTGTTTTACCTTCCCACTTTTTACAGCGGTAGCTATTTATCCACTTGCATTTACATACTTTTGAGCTGCTAGGTTGGTAGGAGCTGGGGTTATCAGTGGGAGCTCGCTCCGCTACATGGCATCTGGGATTTGAACTGCTGAGCTGCCGACTTTGCAGTCAACAGTGTTCGGTGCCTTAGTCTGCTGAGCCACAATGCCCTATTTCCCCCTAAATTTTCTGATTTAAACTATATGAAGTTAACATCATGTCTGCACTTCAGATTTTAAAGCTGCTTCAAAAAGCTAACACAGACCATTGATAAAAATTGTGTATGTGACCTTGTCCCTTACTGTTTTCATGATAGAAGCCATATATCATAGCAAATCTTTCATTAAACATGAACAAATACAATTTAAGTACAGTATATTAAACCATTTTAGTTTTCTACAGCATGAAGAAATTAATTTTGACAGGCTGTTATCAAACACATTTCAGCATATTCACTTTTAATTTGATTTTACCCAATACATTGTAATATAGAAAACAGCTGAAGAACACATTCTGTAGCAGGAAATATGGCTTGAAGTCAATGAAATTGCCATCCAGCTTCATTTGCTTAATACAGAGCCTGAGGTGGTATAGAGAAAGAAGATAAACGTTTCTAACCTGTCTTTTATGTTACCACTTACCAGCATAAAATGTTGAGGAAGAGCTGCCAAAAGCATGCATGTTCTTGTTCCTCTTCACAGAGAGATTTCATATTTCCAGGAGTTTACAGCATAGCTTTATCAGATTTCTTGTTAGATTTTTGATGTGCTTTTCCTTACATTCCTTTTTTCTAGTGGTTTCTAGTATCAGGACTGTAGCAGTTTCAATGTTTGCCTGTTTCTGCCTAGGCTCTTTGTGCTGTTTCCCTTCAGAGGCCAATTTACATTTGTTTAGTCTTTCTTCAGAAACAGAGAGAAAGAGCAGTATTTTACGTCCCCTTTCAGCTGATATTTATTTAGAGGTGCCTTTTCCCCTCCTTACACCACGTGGGGCAAAGAGTGCCTCAGCAGTTCCCACGTCAGGGAACCACCCCTGGAGTTAGTACCAGGAAACTTCACTTGTGCTGCACTTTAGGGGGCATGGTCAATGTTTATTTTTGATAAGGCGTCTTGTTGTGGGAGCACGAAAATTAGAGGCACCTTTTCATGAACTAAGAAGCAGCTGAAATGCGACATGAGATAGCACTGAAAGACTGTATTTGCACTTTCACTCTCTCCTGTTCTCCTCAACATCTTGGTTTTATAACCCTTGCAATATTGGCTTCTGGCTTGAGGATCCTTCTGCCTTTTGGTCAACTCCAAAACACTTTAATCTATCAGCATGATTTTGTTTCATTTTCCCCTTTATGGTCTCTGACCTTTGGTTTGTGGCTGGTGGTGACACTGCTGGTGCTTGGCCCCTCAGTCTACAGATAGGGTGATGACAGAAGAGGCAGTTTCAACTTAAAGAAAATCAGTCTTCCACCTTTCCACTCACAAGTCAGGAATTGTGTGGACTCAAGACATCCCCAGCCTAGAGAATTGTTTGTTCTCTGCACTAGAGATGGGAGGGTGAGAGGGGGCAAGAAAGCAACTCAAGGGCTAAGCCAACCAGGGCTGTCTGCACTTTCCTCTTCCATGCGCAGTACTCCAGGGGATGTGTAGTGGGTAGCTGGAGGGCTGGTGCTGCTCTAATCATTCTGTCCTGTTCACTGGAGTAGTAGCAATACTGCCTTGAGCAATAGCGATTAGAGATGGGCACAAAATGAACCTTTAGGTGATTTCATTATTCGTTATTCATTTCATTATGGAATGAAATGAATAATGAACCTCAGAGTGGATTTAGAACAAAATGAAAAGAACCAAAAATGGTTCATTTTGGTGTGGTTTGTTAATGGAGGTGGAGATGTCTCCTACCTGGTGCTGGTCCTTCACTCTGGTCTTCCTGGCTGCAGGGAGGGGGTGACCAGAAAAAAAAGCCAACTGGCTGTGCTACAGCTGGTAGGTGGCTGTGGTTGGTAGTAAATAAATACAATAAAATACAATAAAATACAATACAATAAAATAAAAGATCCGGCACACTGGCCTGGTACCGGTCTGTGAGCACCGGACTTGGCCCACAGTATCGGCCCACAGCTGGCAAAAGTTACAAAAAAAGCCGACCGGCCCATACTGCCAGTCCAGTTTGTGCTGATGTTGTCAGGATCTGTGTTTTATTATTATTATTATTGATTTTTTTCCCGCGCATGCGCTGTCAGATAGATTAAATCATGCAAAGTGGAAAAAACGAATAATGAAAAATGAATAAAACAAACCAATGAAATGAATATTGACTTCCTGCTTCTGCCTCAGGGTTTCATTGTGTGCAACTTGTGGGAACCCCACAAGATGCCTTTGTCAGTAACATCATCTGATGGAGGATATTTTTTGGTAATCAACATCCTTCTCCTTTCATCTGAGACTCCCACATCTTGTAAGCAATGGAACTCATTGTACGTGGTCAGACCAAAACGTGGGATAGATAAAGAAAGTATTTAATTACTAAAAAAACAACCCTCTTCTGTTGGCAATGTCTTCATTCTTTCACAGGTACACATGCATCAGATTTTGGGCATGAAAGCAGAAGGTGACATATTGGAAGGCAAGCTGAACAGTATAAGCAGCTTCTGCCAAAGAGGCATGCAAAGCTTCACCGAAGGAGATCATTGATATGTGGTCATGTTCATGAAGCTCTTAAGAAAGGCCATAATTACCTCAGAAGTGAAAACAGATGTCTCTGGGCAGTCCAAGTATCCCACCTCAGTATGTTAGAAATTTGGCTAGGTTTAACATTATTTGTGTCCGTTCAATTTTCAGCTCAGCATTTTGTGATGATGTGGTCCTGTTAACATGCAGTTTACATGGCCCTTGAGTGGCTAGCACCAACACAAGAAAATGTAGTAGACAGTGAAAGAAAAGGATCACAAAGGCAGTGACTTGAGTATTCTTTGGAACCTCTTACAGCCCTAAATAGAGATGGGCACAGAATGAAAAAAAGACATACTGTTCTATCGTTTCATAAGGTAAAAAATTGCTTTTTTTTTTTACAAAATGAAACAAAAGAAACCATGTCAGCCCCAAACGAACCAACCCCCTTTTTTGTTTTCAGAATCCGAACTGAGAAACTGCTGGATCTTGCTTCAGGCAAAGGGCTGCAGAGAGATCCAGCAGCTCCTGCTCCATTCTCTGGTTCTCACCACCATCACCCAGCTGATTTTGACAGCTTTTGCTGTGAAAACCAGCTGGGTGGCAGTGGTGAAAACCAGAGAGCAGAGCAGGGTTTTGAATCTCATGCTGCAGCAGCACCCTCACTGGTGCAGCACAAAATTGAAAGCCCTGCCTGAGAAGGGGACAGCAGATCAGGGTTTTGAATTCTGTGCCACAGCAGCCAGGCAAGGGTCAAGTGGGTGCACCACCCACCTGCCCCTTGCCTGGCTGAGAAGGGTGCAGAGGAGCAGGGGTTTGAATCCCATGCAACAGCAGCAAGGGTGCTGTTGTGGCACAGAAACCTGCTCCACCATCCTCTTCTCATCCAGGCAAATGGCGAGCGGGTGGTGCAGCCATGCTACTGCAGCCCCAGCAACACCTTTGCTGCTGTGGTGTGGAATTTAAAACCTTGCTACGCTGTCCCCTTCTTAGCTAGGCAAGGCTCAGCGTGGCATCGAATTCAAAACTCTGCTCCACTGTCCACTTCTCAGCCAGGCAAGGGGCAGGCAGCGGGCCCTTGCCTGGCTGAGAAGGGGAGAGCAGAGCAGGGTTTTAAATTTTGTGCTACAGCAGAGAGGGTACTGCTGCAGTGCGAAATTCAAAATCATGCTTCACTCTCTCATTGTCACCACTGGCATCCAGCTGGGTTTTTTGACAGTTCAGACTGTGGGAAGGGGGTGCCCCCCTCACCACAGCCAAAGGTGTAAAAAAATAAAACCAACTACCTGGATGGCAGTGGCAACAATGGGAGAGTGAAGCATGATTTTGCTCTACTCTCCCTGTGGCCGCTGCCACCCAGCTGGTTTTGACAGCTCTGGCTGTGGGGAGGGGTGGTGTTTCATTTTGTTTTGTTTCCTTACAAAAATCTATTGAAAATTTGTTAATTACAAGATGAAACAAAAGGCAATGAGCTAGGAAATGAAACAAAACAAAATGCTATTTTTCCATTTAATGCCCATCTCTAGCCATACACCATTTCCATTTGGGCTCTGCTACTGATGTGGCTTAATCTCAAAATGAATCTGGAAGTTGAGTCATGGCAATGGACTTCTTTTCTTGAGAGATTGAAACCTTTTGCTACTCATCCAAGCAGTTTCCTCAGACTGACAACACTGCTTGGAAGAAAAGAAGTCCAGTTGCCATGACTCAACTACCATCTAAATTCAGCTGGATGACTAAGAATCTTCACAGACTCAAAATGAATCAGATCTAGAATTGCCTGCATTGGTTTGAACTAATACAGCAATCTGCTCAGGAGAAGAAAACCAGATAGCATATGTTTCATACCACCATAAAAAGAAAACTGGAGGAAGAGTGGGAGGAAAGAAGCTGAATGTTGCTCACAAATATCTCTAGGTTCTAGTTTAGGGAAAGAAATTCACCAACATTCTCCAATCACAGCATATTCTGGAAGGGATGATGAATCTCATCCCTCCATCTTACACACTTTGCTACAGTCATTTTTGAAACAGCTTTCTTGCAGACTACTGACAGTTCTTTTACTTCTCCTCCAACACCTCATCAGTACTTGAAGTTATGTAAAGAACTTGACTTATAGGGCCAAGTTCATAGCTGGTAATACTGAAGTACAACTCTTTGCTGACTTATATATGACTGCAGGTCTATTCATGCATTAATCAAGGATGATGAAGATCAGCTATAACACAAACCCCATACCCACCACTGTCCACTGGAAATCTAGATTTTATTTTATTTTAATTTTTGTGGGTAGTGAAAAGGTCTGCATAGTTGCTGTCATCACATTCAAATGATGGAGCTGAACAAATGCTTGCATGGCATTCCATGCCCAACATGCAAAGGTTGGCCTGGCTTCCAGATGGGGAGAGGATATGAGGGGTTGGCTTCTATTTTCTCTTCATCCCCACCACCCATTAAGCCATACATCTATTCTAGCATAATGCCAGAAGATGACAGCAGTATAGGAAAGAAAACTAGCTAGCAAAGACGAATTGTTTTCTTCTGAGTTTCAGATACCACAGATTATCATTTACGTTTCCAAGCAATATAAATGTGCCAATATTTTCACTGGATTTTCCTCTAGTTCATCCTCCCCATCCCGGCTCTGTTGACATGTTACTTTGAGTTGCCATGTAGTACTGCCAGTAACATTGATTAATTGTCCAATTAGTGAAATTATAAAGGAAGAAGATGTGGATGAGAACAAATATATTAAGAGTGTTTCATGTACAATAGGCTAAAAGAAGAAGGAATCAAAGCAGAGTGGATCAATGGAGGCGTTTTGTTCCTCCATCAAATACAGCAAAGGCAATAGTACAACATTCCCCATCTCTCTAAGTGTCTTTTACTAGTATCTTTTCAGCGTTACTCAACTGTGATGAAATGTACTACACAATAATAAGAAAAATCTGTTGAATATAGTTTGAAGATAAAAGTTGTATTGAAGATACAGTAACTACTCTTGATCCCTTTGTGGTGATAATGATTTCCCCCCTCTGAATTTGAGTCATCTTTTTTATGGTGTGTGCATGTGTGTGTGTGCCCATGTGCATTAAGACTGTGAAGTCTCTTTAGCAAAGAACACCGCAGGACACGGGGGGGGGGGGGGAGAAAGCAATCATAGCTCCAAAGTTTATTTGTGGCTTTTCTCTTGCACTAATATTTCATCTTTTCCCCCACCCCCACTTTCTTTTTTACACTTGCTTAGACAGAAAAAAAATTAACCCAAAGCTATTAGCCATAGGAAAAAATGTCACCAGAGCTAAAGCTAAAATTCCTCCAGTTCATATAAATAATTATATTCTGAAAAATCGCCTGTGAACTTTTCATACTCGCTTTAAAATGAACTATAATTGGACTAATGCTTAGAAAGGTGTGAAAAAGACATTGCCCAGTCTACATAAATGTGTTTCTTACTGACACTGTCTAGAGAACAGAGAATATTATTATACACAGTGCCATATGGCATCAGCAGTAACATCCATGCCATATGTTAAACTGCTAGCTTTTCAATATGCCAGGCCTGTACAACAACTGCTATGTATGTACATTGTCACACTGCCATATTCAGAACTATAAATAAAGTGCCTGTTGGAAGCATTGATGAGGATAATGACGGAGGTCCCAACTTCCACTACTGAACACTCATTAAATTAAAAGGGATCGATAATGAGCCTACAGCTGATAGCCCTTGGAAAGGAGTGAATGGGGCATTTGGGATTGTAGCTTGGCTCAGTGCAAGTGAGGAGCTAGGTTTGGATGCAGTGGGCCATTCCTATGCCCAGAGACAGGCTGACTCTGAAGGTCCTTTCTCCTTACGGCACCTTCATTTCACACAGTCGCTTCCATCCCTGGACGGATAAAGGCAATCTCCCTTTGCTATTGGAGGAGGTGAGAGATTTAAAATACAGTGTTCTGCAGTGAAATGCCAACAAATATATATATATATATATATATATATATATATATATATATATATATATTATTTACAGTTTCTAAGTTTCCCCAGTCCATATAGTCAGTTGCTCTACAGACTGAGAGATTCTGGGAGTTATGTATCATTTCTGCCCTGGCTGAGGTTTCATGAACAGGCTTGGAGCACAGCGGAAGATCCTGTACTGATCCCAGTTTATATTATGTTGTATAAAAAAATGTCCAGCACTTATTCAGAGACATTATGAGAATCTCCTGGACTATGAGAACAAGTAAACTAGACCTCAAAAAGAGACTCAGAGTAGGCAAAGTATTATATGAGAGAAGTGATGGCAATTTGCAACAATATGCCTGCTCTGTTTTGCAGTTTGCAATGTTGGTATGTGCGGCTTTTGTGTGAACCTGGCTATTTTATTTAGTGTATATGTTGTCACTTTGTTGTTTTATATATACACTTCTCAGAACAGTGCTGTGCACTAATGGGGCAGTAAATAAATAAATAAATAAATAAATAAATAAATAAATAAATAAATAAATAAATAAAACAGCTAAGAATTGCTGTTCAAGAACCTACTCCAGGGGGTGAGACTTTATCAGGCAGGCAGGAGCTAAGAAAGGACTGCAAGTGAGAAGTGGGAGTTTCCAGAATGGGCATCTTGCTGGATTATAACTCTCATCATGTGTCGCTATTGGCCATTTCTTCTAGGACTGATGGGAATGGACAACCAATAACAGATGGGAGAACCACAACTTGTTCTTCCCCAGAGCCTATATGAAGAAGCTGGGATGAAAATGGTAGCAAGTTAGTGCTGTTCTCAGGCAACAAGGGTTGCTGGACGTGACTGCTGACAGCAGAAGTTCTAGGAAAAGTCAAAGAGATACTTGTGTCTAATGTATTCCACCCAGACTATGAATTCATTAGAGCAAAAAACATGGTGGAAGGATTAACCTAGGCTTTCGAATGATGTATGGAACTTTAGCTGGGACATACAAGTGAAAGGAATCCTGTGGAAAATACTATAATGATTGAAATAGCATAGTGTTTACAGGAAGTGTTAGAAATAGTAATGGCCAATATAGGCCTCTAAACTTTACTGGAACGTTACTTCCAAGAAAGCATACTTTGATATACTCATAGTAATTTTCAGTGTGTGTGTGT
>JAHTLZ010003526.1:41140284-41153292 GCA_023846285.1 Phrynocephalus versicolor
ATATTTAATTGACTTAAATGCAAAGTGCTTATCTATTTTAAATAAACCTATATCCAGCTACTGTTAGAGAGATGAATGTATACTTTATGTTCACATCTCTAGAAAAGGGATAAATAAACATTGCATTCTTACTATGTAACTTTAGTGGAAAGTTGATAGGATACTAAATAAACTCAGAAGGAATGAGAATTTTGATGAAATGCACCAAGAAGAGTGTGTCAATTGTCGAAACTCTGTGGGAAGAACCTCAAATACGCTTTTCTACAGTACAGTGCAACACTAATTAGAAAGATTAATGAAGAACATTTGTAAGTGTGAATATATAACAAAATGTAAAACATGGACCATTAAAGCCTCCATTGGTCAATTATAATGAGCCTTTATTAACCAATAAAACAGGGACAAATGCAAAGAGGAGCAGAATAATGTACAGAATGCATGACATTAAAAATCAAACAGATTATATGGTGTAATGACCCTGGTGTGATTATATACTTGATATGAAAGATGCATTAATTTTTGTGCCATATTAGACCATTTTGTAAGCATTCTCAGCTTAGTTTCACCATTATAATGCAGTTACACTGTGACTGCATGCATAGTTGCTGAGAAGGATATCCCAGTATGTTCAATGTTGCATACTAGCACTAAAGTAGACACAGGGATTCCAGCATTAATCATTTGCAATGCAAACCGCAGTGGGGTCAGGGAGGCATGAAACAGTGCATTTGCTCTCATATATCCAAGCATTGCCAACTCTCAAAGGTCTGAGTAGATGCTTGGTTTTGCCAGACGTCCCATCATTGCTGCCATCTCGTGTGTGTGTGTGTGTGTGTGTGTTAGCAAGGGTAGTGGATCTCTTTTGGCTGAGCAGCATAAATTGGATCCCTCTTGTGGATCCAAAGCTGGACTCATTTCACTCCACAGGAAATGGCCCATGGAAACAGACAACCCTGCTTCTGAGCTCCACAGATGTCTCTATAGAGTGGAAAAGATTACCAGATCCCAGGAAGCTGGCTGAGCCATCAGATTACTGCTCTGCTCTAGTACAGTGGTGACAAACCTTTGGCACTCCAGATGTTTTGGAACACAATTCCCAGAATTTTGAGCCTAGATTGCCAATGACAAAGGATTGTGGGAGTTGTGGTCCAAAACATCAGCAGTGCTGAACGTTAGCCATCACTGCTCTAGTAGGTCTCAGAGAATCAAATCTCAAAGGCAGAAGTAATAGAAACCAAAAGGCTTGATTAAAGCCTGGACATCCATCTTGATGTGTTCTCAATTGGCATCTGCATTCACTGGCTCAGCATGTGTGGTATGTTGTCTCACTGTGGCGTAAGACTTGGAAAATACCCTCCTTTTTCATTTGCATGGAATATCATCCCTAGTGGAAATGGTGGCATCCTTTGCCAGAGCTGGGATACTTTTTTCATTCCTACTCCATTTCCCCCCCACCAGCTGTGGCTTACCATGCTACCTAGCTATGTATTATTGGGGTGTTATCTGCATTCTGGCTCCATTTCACAGATTATGTTGTGTCTGTTTTGACTTTCAGGTAGTTCAGAAGCAATTCTAGACCCCTCCCTGTCCTGTTTCTGTGACGTCATAAGGACCTGAGACCTGGTTTCCAGTTTTGGCTCTGAAATTTCAGGACATTGCATGCTACTGACTTATCAACTTTATTTTTTTTATTTCCCCACTGCCAGGAGATCTTCTGTCCTCCCAACAGAATGGGAGAATTACTGTACTCCTCTCAATCCAGTAATGGGGCTGTGTAACTGCGACAGAATAAACAATAAAATTATCTTTCTGGGGGCATTCAGGAGCAGGGAATGACTCAAGAAAAAATAGCCATGGGCTACTTTTAATGTCGTTGCATAGTAGGTGAAATACTGGGACCTATGCTGAAAGGGGTTCATTAATTTTGATGTTTCATTGCTTTCTAGCCTGATCCTCCCACTCCTAAGCAACCAATTCAATAGAAAAATCAGTTGTTCATTTGAAAAGTCTGTTTGTTATGGTTTCATATCAACTTGCCCGGCAATCTCTGCCTCTTGGTTCTGTAAACACCCCTGCATGGATAAAAAATGGCAGAATCTATGCCCGGTTGAGTGCCTTGTTTCAAACAGTGATCAGACAGCTGCCTCTGGCAAGTCCGCTAGTAAACATGAAGGCAGCTACTCTCCCTCATGTATTGACTGTCTGATTGGTTGATTGATTCATTTTGGTCATTCAGTTGAGAAGCTGGTGTTCCCATTAAACAGCTGCCTCCAGACCACCAAGGGCAGCAAATTCACAGCTCCCTTGCACCCACTGGCTTACCCATGATTTCTCAGGGAAGACAAGATAGCGGCAGCAACATTTCTGCAACAATCCAGAGGAAATATGTTTACTGTGGTTCGCTGCAAACAGGCACAAACACACTTGTAAAACATGTATACTTTGTTTTAAGCTGATGTCTGAAAAGATCTCGCACCTGCTCTGAGTGAGGGAGTATCATTCAAGATGAGATCAAGATGCAATTATATTCCTATATTAGTGATGCAAGAGAAGGTAGATGAATTTGGATTTCTTAGATTTGTGGGTTCCAAATTCTAGGCTAAGCCCCCAAGGTTAGCTCTGCAAGTCTATACAGCATTGGTGTGAACATTCACATTTTATTTCTACCCTCCATGCAACTGGAGAAGCCTAGAGAAAGAAGGTTATTTAAAACAACAACAACAGTACTTTGATCAACAGCAGTGACGGCAGCAGTGGCATCTAAGTGTTGCTTCCATTCAATTTGAACCCGATCGTGCAGTGGTTAAATGCCTGTACTGCAGCTAAAACTGTGCTCACAACCTGGGGTTCAATCCTAGGTAGCTGACTCATGGTTGACACAACCTTCCATGCTTCCGAGGTTGGTAAAATGAGTACCCAGCTTGCGGGGGGGGGGGCAATGTGTAGCCTGCATACTCTAATTAAACTGTAAACCACCCAGAGACTACCTGAAGTGGTATGGGGTGGTATATAAGCAGAACATTTTGCTTTTTTACTGGAAGAATGGGTCTAAAGTGGGATGGAGAGGGCAGAGAGAAAGGAGGGAAAGCACTGCCCCAACACTTCCAAGAGTTAACCTTTCTGGATCACTTCCCTTCTTAAGAAGTACTGAGGGGTGTAACACTGGAGTTCTAGACTGAGTCACTGGCTCCTTTCTGTAAAGGAACAAAGGGAGGAACATCTTGCTGTTTCACAGGTCACATGTGAACAGTATAAGGAGGTGAAAATACACAGAGAGACCCAATGTCTTCCTTCTACTTCCAGTCCACTCAGAGTCTTGGATTGTGAAGGATTTTCATGGGATGAAGTGAATGTGATCCCATTGAGTCTCCCCTCCCTTGGGATTGGAGTTGACATGAATTCACTGAAGCCCAGAAGTGGTGAATAGAGATGGGCACGACTCAGAAAAAAAGTTTCGTTTTCGTTTTCATTTTCGGCTAGGGTCTGAGTCGTTTCGTTTCCGTTTTCGTGGGCTAATTTCAAAATTTTTCGTTTTCGTTTTGTTACGTAACGAAAATGAAAAACGAAAACGAAAACAAAAATTTTTTCGTTTCTCCCCATTTAGCTCAATTGAGTGCTTTTCCAGTAACGAAAAACGAAAATTGGCTCAAAATTAGTCGTTTCGTTTCCGTTTTCACTCCAGGTTGGTGCCGATTTTCGTTTCCGTTTCGTTTCCGTAACGAAAACGAAAAACGAAAACGAAAACGAAAATACCGCTAAGTCGTGCCCATCTCTAGTGGTGAACCTTTGGTACTCCAATTGTTTTGGACTACAAAACTGTCTGCATGACTGTAGACATGCAAGTGGTTGCACCACAGGCTTTATAGTCCAAAACATCTGGGGTGCTAAAGGCTCACCATTCTCAGTCTATGCAAGCTTACCTATAGGTCCCACAACAAAATTCAATGTGATAGATATTGAGGTTTCAGGAAAAATGTACTTCCAGGAAGATAATTTGCTTGCTTATTCTCTTCCAGCTTCAATGTTCCATGATTGGATTAAGGTTAATATTGTATTGATTTAGGACAAAAGATGTAAAGGATTACCAGTTTGGAAGGGAATAATAGGTCCTTTGAGTTTAAATCAGATGATTCATTAGATATACTCATGTGATGCTACTTGAGAATATAATCTTACCAAAACTCTGGAATGTACTTTTGAGTAGAGATGCATAGGTTGCAATTCTGTACACTCCCTGGTGAGTGTGCAATTCTGTACACACTTATCAGGGAGTAAGCTGCCCTTGGGTATAACATGATGTGCCTCTTAGAAAACACAAATGGGGTTGTGGTATATGTCAGGAAATGTAGAATATGATTATGTGAGTTTCCCATCCACAATATGGCAGTATGTTTCTTTAAGTGCCCCATCTACCAGCTAACTTATTTGAGAAAGAATTCTAGAGAACTTAAAAGTTCAGAACTTTGATTGATCATAGGTCAAGGTGTTGTCCTACTGTGTTTCCTAGAACACAATTGTTGAATACAACACTCTTACTTACCATTTTAATGAATGAATGGAAAGGGGAAAATGTGGTGTGATTTCAAGGGCATCTGCTCCATGTCAGAGTTTATTTTCAGAGTTAATGTCTTGAGCAGTCCCTGGTCTTTTACAACATTGTCTCTAAACAGGGAAATAGATTTTATTTAGGATAACTACAAATGCTTCAATCAGGGCAGGTGGGATCATCCCAAAGTGGTGAAATGAGGTTCCTAGACCACAGTTTTTGGTTTTACTAACCAGTAATAAAATTTATCTAATGTCTAAAAACATTTTAAAAACTCGTCCAAGAACTCTCATGCCCATTATTACAATAATGATGTCAAAATGGAGAAAGAGTCTACATATATGCAAGACCACAGGCTGGGACTTGGACTGGCTGCAAAAACCTTAAGACTGAGAGGTGAAGCATGATGTGTCATATAATTGCCCACTGTTTAAATTCTGATAGAGTTATATAAAATTGGGGGGGGGAGTACAGATTAACCACAACATTACACAAGGAAATTTTATTATCTCGGAACACTCTACATTTATCATGCAAGTTGCCCTAGAGCAGTAGTGTTGACTCATGTATTTGAGCACTCATCCACATAGCGTGCAATGGGCTTTTATGCAGTGACTTTGTAATGGAGAGAGCCGATCGCTTATGTGTTTCCACAGATCTAATGGTTTTGACACGCCGTGCAGTTGTTTCAGAGGAGCAATGGAGCCAATAAGTGGAAACAATAGGTGTGAGAAACAAATATAGACAAGACAATACTTCTGTTGGCGATCTATCTTTCAAGCTTGACATAGCATTTCTTCAGGCAGAAAAGAAGAGCTCTGCGGAGCTTGTCTAACAACTCCGTTACTGGTTGTAGATTACAGAGACTGATTTAACTTCTTTCTGACTCCATATATTCTCTTTGTTGGAAAACCCAATGGCTTTATGTCTCTTTTATTGTAGAACAGCTGGGACTACCTCATTTGTTTGAAATGAATTATGAATCAAATAGTACAGAAAAAGCTTGCATCAGATAATGCTGTTGTCTCCATTAAGTATTCAATACTAAAAATGTTTATGGTATATTTTATAATTAAATGTGTTTTGTGATTTATTTCCATTAGTATAAATTGTTGGAATTCTGATTCAAAATTATATAATGTAATTTATATAATTATATAATAGCAGTGATTATGAAAGTGATGTTCTTTTAGGAAAAGACACCAGCTTTGAAGAATGTCAAATCAGTTTTATATGAGCCTTGCTTTAGGGTTTCTCAGGTGTAGAAGTGGAAAAAGGAAAAAACCAGGATTAAACCCTGGTACTTACCTTTTATTCTCTCTTTTCATCTAAAATGCAAGGACTGGCTTCATCATTCCCCCCAAGTGCTTTAAAGTCCATAATGAAGAATCCATCTCAATTGATAGTCAGTAAAGACCTGAATACTAAACAATTGAACACATATTCCTAAGATGTAGTGGTATCAGGCCTGAAGCAGTAGTTAAAGATATCCCATGAAAGAAGGAAATTCTTAACTAATGTGCTTATGTGTCAGAGTATCACATCACTGATTTTTTTTCTCACTTCAAGGCTAGATAACTTTGCTTGCTTTGTTTGAAGATTGGTTGGGATGTAAATGCAGGGAGCCATCTCTGATTTGGCAAGCCCAGAAACAATGTCTCCATAATCTCTCTGCAATATTTATATATATTCGACTCCCATCCCAGGATATTCATTACTGTTCCTGGTTCATTTTGGGTACAAAATGAACAAGCTGGTTTTTTAAAATGAGCCTTTGTTGGCCAGAGGCCAAATATATACAACTTCAGTTCCAAGGGATTCTGGCTCTTTCAGCATAAATTATGGTATAATCAATTTGTTACTGTTTAAAGTGTCCTAGGAATATTTGTTGTTTTAACTGAAATTACATGTTCTGTCTGATAAAAACTAACATCAAAGTTAAAATGTCTTTTTAAGTATGATGAAAATATAAGCCCTTAGTTCTGTCTAATCAATAGGTCGTAATTAATTACCAGCTTAAGTAGCTAGGCCATCAAGAATTTAGTTTCAATTTTCTTGATTACATTGAGTTACTTTTATTTCTTCCCTATTTTCTAAAACCTGAATCAAATAAAGCCTGTTTTATTTAATCTAATTGTAATTGGTGGGTGCTGTTAAAGAGAATTGTTTGTGTAATGTTTCTGAGAGAAATGAAGGAAATTGGCACAGTACCAAGGAGGGCATGTAAGAAGCGAATAAAAACAGCTTTCCCCATTATGATGTGTAGTAGAGATGGGCACAAAACAAGCAATTTTTTGTTTTCATTTTCGTTTTTTCGTTTCATTACGTAACAAAACGAAAAATGAATTTTTGCCTCCAAATGAATCAAAACAAACTGAAACACCAAGAATTTTGTCATCCGTTTCATTTTCGTTACGGCAATACATTGAATTGTAGAGATGGGCACGAAATGAGCAATTTTTAGTTTTCGTTTTCATTTTTTCTTTTCGTTACATAACAAAATGAAAAATGATTTTTTTGCAAAAATTTGCAAAAAATGAAAACAAACCAAAACGGACCCCCTAAATGACAAACAACAAACGAAACACCATTTTTTTGAGTCGTGCCCATCTCTAATGTGTAGTCTAGGTGCACATAGGATGTTTGTGGAAACAAACCATACTGGCAGTATAGAAGACAATGAAAGGAATAGTTTATATTTGTTGCTTCTAAATCTCTTTTTAGTCATGTTTTCATCATGTTTCTAATATGATTAATGCTTTAATAATTTAATAATTGTATTGTTTGTAGCTTTCAATATTGTGTTTTAATTGAAGTAAGCCACCTTGGATTCCTTTTTTAGTAGAAAGGCAGGGTAAAGATATTAAATTAATTAATTAATATATGTTCTTCTAAAATGAACTAGAAATAAACTGGAAGTTGAGTCATGGCAACTGGACTTCTCTTATTGAGAGATTGAAATGTTTTGCTATTCATCCAAACAGCTTCCTCAGTCTGAGGAATGATAGTTGTGAGTCTTCCATTTTATAATTCACTTTGACATCATGTCACCCTGATCTTAAATAGGCTCTTAAGAAGAACAATGGCCTGATAGGCTCATTTGAGCCAAATAGTATTTGCCCTGGATGCCTGGTCAGCCATGTCTTTTTATATGGTGGTAGACCAGGCCACTCTGCCAATCAAATATAGGTAACTAGAGTTGTACCGTTCTGCCACCCTGAGGCAAAGTTATTGCCTCCTCCCCAGCTTATTATGTTTCTGCCAGTTAGTCAGCAGGGTAGACATAGAAAACAAAGGGAAGTAAGACAGAACAGAATTATAACAGGGACCATGTGATTGTAAACACTTCCGAGAAGCATTTGACACTTACCTTCTGTATATGTGTTTAATATGCATACCAAACACATTTGTGGCAGATATTCTTTTCTTAAGGGATGCAGAAAGGCAAGCTAGCTGTGTCTTAGGGAAGGCAACAGCATGGGGAAGTAGTAATGGGCAACATATTTTCAAATTCTGAATTTAGATTAGGCTGTTCTAAGAAGATGCAAGCTAATTCTTTGGGTGTGGACATTATGAGGATAAACAATTTCAAAAATGAGATGAACAAGTTGATCCCTACACACATAATGTTAGGATGTGTGACGTCACCCCTTTCCCAGACTGAATTGTGATGGAAATGGTAATGCTGCCACCTTTTATTTACTTGGTAATGCTGCCAGCTTTTAAAATCATTGCCTCATGAATTGGGACTGACTCAGAGATATATTATATAAAATTAATGACGAAGTTTATTGAGAAAATAATAAATATAACAATATCTGAGGATGGTATGCATTGCCTTTAACATATAATAGATTTCATCAACTCTTCCACCCCCCCCCTGTCTTCAATAACTAGTAAACAGTATAGCCCTCACTGCCTGACAGTGCTCTCTCCCAGCACTTACTCTCAACTTAACTGAACTCTCTGAACTGCCTAGGCTCCACCCTTTTTATATCATACCATTCCCTGTCCTCCTGCTGGGATTGGCTGATGATTTGTATATTCATTACTCCTGTTTCCAGGGTTTTGTCATAGGATGTACAGTGGTATCTCAGATAACAACTGCCCTGGATAACGAATAATTTGGATAATGACATCAATTTTAACCCCCCCCCCCACAGCCCACAGTCCCAGCCTCCCTCCACATTTGTCCTTAAATGACCTGCGTGGGGAGGCAAAATTCAGAGGTGGGGTGGGGGGAGGAACCATCACACGCTGCCCAGCTCTTGCCCGCCCAAATGCCCGGCGGCGGCAGAGGACAAGGAGGAGGAAGAGGAGGAGGAGGAAAGGCGGGTGCTGGGTGGGGTGGGGAATCTGCTTGCCGCTGCGCAAATGCCTGGCGGTGGTGGCAGCGGAGGAGGAGGAGGAGCCGACGTGGGCGCCGGGGGGCGCCGCCGCCAATCTGCCCGCTGCCGCACAAATGACCGGCGGCAGCAGCTGCAGCGAAGGAGGAGGAGGAGGAGGAGGAGGAGGAGGAGGAGGAGGAGGAGGAAAGGTGGGTGCCGGGGGTGGGGGAGAAGCACCAGTGGCAGGGGTGGGTGAGGAGGGGGAGGAGTGCGCTTTGAAAGTGCACTTTAAAGAGGTCTGGGGGGGGGAAAGGCGCCTTTTTTGGCCTTTTTCCCAGACCTCCGGAATGGATTAAAATGGTTTCCCATTCTTTTCAATGGGAAACCATGCTTTGGATAATGAGGAACTTTGGATAACGAGGAACGTCGGGGAACGAATTACCGTCATAATCCGAGGTACCACTGTATTTGGAATTTAGTTGATTCATTTGTTCCATAGCAGAAGTACTTATTTATTTATTTATTTATTCATGTTAGAGTGTTTTACCCCACCTTTCTCCATGGAAAAGGACCCAAGGCTGCTTACAGTAATGAGGGATAATATACAGTTTTGTACAATTAAGACATGTTCAAGTATTTGAGAACAAGGCATTGATGGACATTTTACAGCATTAATAGACAACAGTACATTAAAGCTATGAGATTATAAGTCATTATAATTTATAAACACAAAGTCTATGTGAACCCATAGATTCATATAAAATACACATGGTAGTCCATCATTCAGGGAAAGCTTGCCTGAAGAGAAAGGTCTTCGCCTGTTTCTGGAAGGACAGCAGAGATGAGGCGGTCCAGGCCTCTAGTGCGAGGGAGTTCCAGAGTCTTGGCTCTGCAGTTGAGATGGCCCTTTCATGGGTTCCCATGATACGTATCTGTGAGGGTAGCGGGATAGAGAGAAGGGCCTCTCCTGATGATCTTAACACCAAGTCAGTTCATACTGTGAGATTTGATCTTTGAGGTAGCTAGGACCCAGGTTGTACAGTGCTTTGTAGAAGAATATGCCACAGGTCTCCTACAAAAATCCACTCCTTTCCACTATAACCACCATTATATATAAAGATCACTCTGAGGACACTTTCAGGTAGAAAAAGAAAATATACTTTACTCACAGTTTGCAATTTTCATACAATCAAAGGTTAAAGAATAAAAATGAACAATAGCAGTAAGGGCGCTTTTACACGGCCCCTAAAATCTGAGGCAAATGGCTCCCGGATGTGGAGCTTAAAATTGTTTTCCCACCAGCTCCGGACTTTTGTTTTCCCACCAGCACCAGTACGACCATGCCCACCTAAGCGCGTCCCAATGCATTTTCCAAGTACCTGGTCTCCGAAGGCAAAAAATTCCTGATGTGGATGTAACGTAGTGAGTGCCAGGCTCTCCTAGCTTCTGTTTTTTGTTTTTTTTGCCCCCGCCCCTTTAAGAGATACTTAAGAGACTGGAATGCTTCCCGGGGCAGCTCCCAATGGCAGAGCGGAGGTGAGCCTGCATTCTTTTCTCCCTTTTTTTTCTCCCTCCCCTCACGCAGACAGGAGCAAGGGAGTGTGGAGGGGTGGGAACACAGCAAGAGGAGCAAACCCCCAAGTAGACATGGGCACGACTCGGCGAAATCCTCATTTCCGTTCTCGTTTGTCGTTCTTGTTACGTAACGAGGAACGAGAACAACAATTACTCCGCTCCAGCTCGAACCCGACCCGATAAAGAAAAATTGGGTCTGATTTGTAGCTGTCGTTCATGGCATCGCGGCACCGGCAATCACGCGATGCCAAGCGGCGCAGCACAGAAAAAAAGTTTTAAAAATTAAAAAAAACCCTGATTCCCGGCCATAAAAGCAGGCAAAAATATGCCTGCCTCAGTGAGGGCACCTACCAGAGGGGGGTGGTTTCTGGGGGGGTCCCCAGCCTTTCCCCCCTCTCCTGTCCTAGGCTGCTGGTACCAGGCTGGGGGGCATCCTCGCCATCTCTCTCCATTTGCCATGCGGTGGGGGGATCCAAAATGGCGACCACAATTTTTCTTTTGAAATCGTGCTCCAAAAACCCACCAAAGCACCACAGAAACATGTGAAAATTAGGTATTTTAAATGCCTGATTTTTTATAGTAGCAGCAGTGGGTTTTTCTTGCAATAAAATATCTTCATTGATTTTATTTTATTTTATTTTTATTTTTTTACACCTGCGCAGGCGCAATGATGGGCTGGCCATGGGATGGGATGGGACCATGCAAATTTTTGGAGCCATTCCACCAATCGCATGGCTAGGTGTGCCAGAGAGGGCATTAAAAGCCCACAAACCCGAACCCGAACCCTAATCCTAACCCTAACCCTAACCCAAACACCAGTACACTGTCCTTCTTAGTGGGTCAGAGGCACCCAGAGGTGCAGCCCAATAACCCACCCTAACCTTAAACGTAACCCTAACCCTAGCCCTTACCCTAACCCCACCAACCCTAATCCAGATCTGTACGCAAGTACACTTCCCTTCTTAGTGAGTCAAAGTGGGCGCCTTGCAGAGCCCACTCTCACTATCCCATTCCCAATCCCTAACCTGTACGCGGGTACGCTAGTATGCTGCCCTTCTTAGTGAGTGAGTCAGAGGCACCCAGAAAGAGGTGCCTCTGCCACTTACCCCCCCCCAACATATGTAAAAAATAAATATGCGGCAGCTCCGCGAAACACTTCCCTTCCCTTCTTAGTGGGTCAGACGTCAGAGGCACCCAGAGAGATGCCTCCCAGAGCCCACTTACCCCAACCCTAACTCTAACCCCAACCCCCAAACGACCAAACGACAAACGGAACGACAATTTTTTGAAAATTATCTTGACAAATGGCAACGACCCGAAATGGGCCTGTCCCGACAAACAACAACTCGAAACGTCATTTTTTCTGGTCGTGCCCATCTCTACCCCCAAGATCTCTGGTCCAAATGTAAATTCCCAGCGGATCTTAGGGGTCATGTAAAAGCGCCCTAAGAGATGGGTCTCTCAGACCATGTGGGTGGGGAGAAATCTTTGCTGCACAACAAAGAGAAGGTTGTGCTGCTCCTTCTCTGCAAATATGCCTCAAAAGAGCAGTTGGCTAACAAAGACAGTCAGCCCAATTATCAGAGAGAGGACAAGGAGGGCTAATAGTGCAGGTAGTGTGAAAAAGAACTTTGTTAATTGGTTAGTACCGAGAGATAAACAGTCACCAAAAAGTATTCTCAAAGGCCGGAAAAACTCACATCAGTCACCAAAAAGGTTCCTCCCAACTACACCTGCTGCTAAACAAAATGCAAGATTGTTAATTCTCCAATAGATGGATCATTCCATGTGAGCATGTGAGTGTGTGTATTTGTAGATCCTGAAATGTAGCTCTCGGGCAATTCAACTCTTGTTCTGTGGTATGACATTTCCTAGATCTGTCATTTCCAGGGAATCTTGCTGTAATTGAGCTACCCTGTAGGAAGCCTGTAATCAGTCAGATTAAGGATGAGAGCTGGTTGGTATCCTTCAGCACAAGGGGAGACAACTACAGTGAGTCTAGGGACAGATTTTTCAAATTATGAACTGAATCAAATATTATGTGTGTGTGATGGAATACAATCGTGGTCTTTATATTAGATTTCTCAAATTTCCCACCTACCAAATACAGCCAGTTGTGTCTTATTTTAAAAGCATTCCTTCTGTATCAGGCAACCACAGGCCCTCTATAACAGAAAATTGGTATTAGTTATTTCTCATATCATAGATTCAATCCAGTGTGTGTTGTACTGCATGATGCAGTAAAAAGAGTACAGAGCTTAGGTTTGGGAAAACTATACTCCAACAGCAACTAATTTCCAAAGCTTACTCAATGGACTGGAACATTAATCTTTCTAAATTGATTTTTAAAACTCCAAATGATAAGCACAGGCATAGAGACATCAACTAAACAAATATGCTGATTTTTTTAAAAAAGAAAACCATTCATTAATATTATATCACTTTGAAAAGCAATGAAACAGACAGAAAAGAGATCACTTAAGAAAATCATAAGACAGAGAAAAAGACATGAGGTTGAGCTTGGCCTTGAACTGTTAGATGAAACAATGCCTCTCTTTA
>JAHTLZ010003526.1:41153332-41189401 GCA_023846285.1 Phrynocephalus versicolor
CTATATGACAGCAATTTTTCATATTGCAGGCCTGGAAGGCCTCCCCATGCTGTGGAACAAATGAAGCACTAGTAATATTATGTTGGTGAGTAGCTCCAAAGACTGCTGACACCTCCATAATTATGAGGCATCATAAGGGTTATAGTTATACACCAACCATGTGAGCCCATAATCATCTTATACTTCCAAAGACTAGTGACTTATTCATTAATCTATAGCAGCCTCTCAGGACTGCAAGGAGTACCTGAGAATAATATGAATTAAATCACTGCTCTTTTTTCAGTTTGCCACAGTGTACCAAAATATATATCATGAAAGTGAGAGGTGCCACTGAAAATCTGTCTCATGCCACACATATTAATGTGACACTATGATTCTATCAATTAAATCACATCAGGAGAAACTATCTGTTAAATAGTGTTTTTAGATTTACCCATTCTTTCTTTCTTTCTCTCTCTCTCTCTCTCTTTCTCTCTCTCTCTCCCCCCCCCTCTCAAATTAGAAACTGATTTGCATGGAGAAGAGAAATAGCGTAGTCATCTAATCCAAGAATCAACCAGAACAGCTAAATAAATTATGAAGCAGAGTGCTGTGTTTGACTACCTGCTTTGTGTCAAGTTTCTCAGTAGTCCCCTTCTTATACCTTTGTGTGTATTGCCAAAGAACTAACACTCATAAAAGAGGAAAAGAATGAATGTCAAATAATGAATAATCATTTCCATGATAGATTCAAATGGTCTCTATTTTGCAAAAGTGAAGCATTTTTTAGGGTACTGTGGGGAGAGATTCTTTCTTTCTTTCTTTCTTTCTTTCTTTCTCATATTTTACCCAACTTTTCTCCTTTAAATGGACCCAATTTACCTTATGTAATTAAAAGTTAAAAGTTCTAATTAAAAATATTATATTTTAAATGGTAATTAAAATAATACTAAAAAAAATTAAAAGCACTTGATTCAAACCTATTCCTCACATGGCCAGACACTAAGGAAAAGTATCCTTGAACTGAAACATTTTTGCCTGCTTGTGGAAGGACAACAAAGATAGCTGCAGTGCAGCCTCCTGTGGAGTTCCAGAGTCGAAGAGCAGCAACAGAGAAGACCTTCTCCCATGTCCCCAAAAAGGATGCCTGTGAGGGTGGAGGGATTAAAAGAAAGATCTCTCCTTATCATCTTAATGTCTAAGCAAGTTCTTGTAGTTGTTTAGCTATCTTGGAATCTAGCTGTCTAGGGTTTTATAGGTTGAAATCAGCATTTACGATTGTGTCCAGAAATGGATCAGCAGCCAGTGGAGCTGCTGTAACTGGGGAGTTACATATTCCCTCTAACTACCACCAGTTAACAATTTGGCTGCAGCATTTTGGATCTGTTGTAGTTTCCAAACACTTTCCATGTAAAGCAGGCATGTCCAAACTTCGGCCCTCCAGATGTTTTGGATCACAACTCCCACAGTCCTTTTCCACTGGAAATACAGGCTTGGAATTCTGGGAGTCATGGTCCAAAACATCAGGAGGGCCATAGTTTGGACATGCCTGACGTAAAGCATGTTTTAGAGATCCAGCTAGGGCATATGTCACAATGGGCAAATCAGACCTCTCAAGAAACAGACGCAGTTGGCATACAAGTTTTAACTGTGCAAAGGCACTCCTGGCTACTCCTAACAGCCACTCTAGCAAAAAAAAAAAAAATTCAATTGTTTTTCTCACAGTACACGATATATTTAGCATAAAAATTATTTTGAGAGGATTTGTTTTTAGGTCACAGATTAGTGAGGAAATTGACTGGAATTGTTGGTCAAACAGGAAAATGACATGCTTTTAAAGAGGATTTGTATTTAAATCACAGATTAACATGCAAACATAACAGAACTGAATTATGGGTAAAAATGTTAAAGCAGCCCAGACTGGAATAAAGAGATTTGACTGTCTGAGCACCTGAAATCAAGTTCAGAAGTGTTTCTCCCACCCTATGCGAAAGGTAAACCATACTTAAAATATTTTCTTGAATGAAGCTTTCATTGAGCCACTTAGTGACATTAACTTCAAATGAGTTAAAATGAGTTTCTTCCTTTCATATAAGACTGGGAGCAGTCATGATTTTAGTATGCTTAAGGGCATGCTTCCTATTGAAACCTCTCCAGACACACAAGTGATCTTGCACTGTTGAGAAAGAATGTGGCTGTTGTGTTTGTTAATCATTTGATTAACACAGTGTGTGAGTGTGTCCCAGTGTGAGTGTGTTCCTTTATTTTCCGCTATAAGCAATAGTTGAAGTCCTCAAACAGAATGGACTCTGGAACTCACTGCAAGTTGCATTTTCAGATAATGTTTCACCATATGAATTCACATCCTTTGAGATTTCTTAAGACTCACAGATTTTTTTAAAATCCTGGATAATTTCCCTAGGAAGAAGACTCATTTCTTATAGGAGGGTGTGCTTCTCAAAGGTGAGTAGCTTGAAATGCAGATGCAATTGCCTCAAGTCAAGCAAGAAACCATGGCTGCATCCAGCGAAGAATTTCTTCCCTATTTTGTACTAAATGGTTGATTTTCTATCCTGGCATTAAGATAATATTTTGCTGCCAAAGCATATTCACCTTAATTGGATGTCTCTGGCCTGATCTCTGAATCCAGAGCAAGAGCTCTGCCACCTTCACCTCACTATGTTCTGCCCTTTAAACTAGCATAGTGACAAACAAATTCAATAGTCTTTTTTTAAAAAAAACAGTTTCACAGCAAACAAAGTTGTCTAGCTCATGGACTTCCAGACTAAAGCTCTCATTACAATGCTGACTGCACTGATAGCAAAAAGTAAGTTTGTAAATATTTAATTAATTAATTAATTAATTAATTAATATATTTGTATACCACACCAATTTCCCAAAGGGAACTCTTTTTTTTTTTTAAATACTCTTGCTGTGTGCTCCTAGTGGTCACTTCCTCAGTTAGCTAATAATGTTTGCTAATAGCGTTTTCCCACCACATCTAAACTTTGCTCAATTCTTTTTTTTTAATAAGTTGGGAGTTTTAACTTCAGAAGGCAAAAATAGCCACTATCATGAAAGATGTGGACACCTGAAGGTTGTGTGTTTGCTACACTCTCTGGGTGGAGCTGCTTTTAAAGAGTCTTTGGAAGACACCAATGAATGCATATTTTGGGCTCACTGTTTGAAACACATTGACCAAGTATTTTAAAAGGTGCATAGGTTCCTTGTCTGCTTCCTACAACATTTTTCAATGTCTTGGCTCTTATCTTTAAAGCCCTCGATTGTTTGGCTCCATGTTGTTATGCAAGAATATTTTATCCCAAAGGACCTGTTTATTGAACATTTTAATGTCATTTTGCTCTGCATTTCTGCCTCAGGTGAACATCTGGAACACTTCTTTGTGCCAATGGGGCAGGGCTGGTGAATCCTAGCCCCCCCCCAGATGTTTTGGACCGTAACTCCCACAGTTCTCTATCATTGGAAATATAGGCTCAGAATTCTGGGCGTTGCTGTCCAAAACATCTGCAGGGCCAAAGGTTCCCCACCCCTGCACTAGCTTTAACCAAAAAGGACAATCACCTTCCAAAACATAGATATACATTTTGGAGATGCCTCTTCTTTTCTGACCCATCTATAGCCTCCAAGCCTAACACTGCTCCATTTCATTAAGGGATTCAATTAAACGATTTTCTGTTTTAAATTAATCTATTTTAAATTGATCTCTATTTTAACTTATTTGTTGTCACTTGTAGATTTGCCACACAGGCTGGCTTTACTCACAGGATCAACAGCAGGGAATCAAACTCTCAATCTTTGGCCCCACGGCCAATTAACTAAACTACTGAGCTATCAATAACCCAATACGTGCTTGGCTTTAGATGAAGCCATATAGTGTGGTGCATATTTTCCTTCCCCAAGTATAGCAACAGTGGATTAGAGAGTAGCACAAACACTATAATAACAACTGTGGTAGCCATTGAATCAATTTATTATTTATTGTGTTCTGTGTGGTTAATTTTAGCCATGCTGGTGGTCATGCCATAGTAGGTATAAGGATGAAGGTTGGCCTAAAATAGCAAAAAATGAATGGCCATTACCCAGGTTTGGTGCATTGATGTACATAATCTACATTTTACCCTATGAGACTGAAACCTTGGAAGTCAAAGAGTTGTTCTCACAGCTAGTGGTACAACAGATCAGTAAAAAGGCATCAACAGTAAAAGGCATCAACTATTTGTAATGGTATGCTCTGGGCAGCATAAAATCTTATCCGGCTGTTCAATGATGCCATTCACCAGCTGTTTCCTAAACAGCAGAATGTGTGGAACCTAGGATTTAAACTTGCCTCAGCACTGTTATAGCCTTTGGCTCTATTTAAAGTTCAGAAATCAGTGAGAGTTGTACTAGTAATTAAAGTGGAGAAGAAGTAGAAGCTTCAAATGAAATTCAAGGAGGCAGAGCAAGGTATGTCAGTGAGCACACAGTTGAAAAGAGCTTGGGGGATTCTTTGAGAAAGGCAGGGACAACCAGGACTGAAATTCAAATAAAGGGGCAAACATTTGACTATCATAACAATGTAAGACAAATAAAAATATCTGGGGTCTACATTAAAGAGCGATGAAAAGTTGTTTTTCATGCAGGGAATCATAAGCAGGTGAAGACATCTGCTTGGGAATACCCTGAAGCAAACAGTGAGCCACTGTGTGAGACAGAATGCTGGACTGGATGGGCTGTGGGCTGTTCCAGCAAGTCTGTTCTTATGTTCTTATGATTCTCAGTTCAAGGGAGAGATCCCATGTGTAGCAGAAGCTTTCCTCTTCAGAGCAACAGGAAGAGGCCATACTACTCTCTTCCTGCTCACACATTCAGATTAAGCATTAGAGGTGATAACCTAGGGTGCATACAGAAAGACATTTGTTCCACTGTTGGTCCACTCTGGGAACAGACTGGTTTGTTTCTTTTTCTGACAATCGCATTATATAATCTGTGGAGTTAAACTACCATCTTCCCAGAGTATCCCTACCTGCACCTTTCTGGGCTCCTTGCAGGGGCTTCTAATTTTTTGGCATGGGTAGGATTGGTGTGGTTTGGCCTGTTTCCAGTGTGTGTGATTGTTAGAAATGAACCAAAATGGAGCTTGGGGCATCAGCATGAAACTTTCTTTGTTTTCCATGAAATCCTCCAAATCTCAAATTTCTATCAAATTAGCTAAGACACATGCGAAGGTGAGTGATAATGAAAGTTCCCCATTTTCCTTCTCATGTAGCTCAGTTTAGCTTAGTAAAATGTTTACTCAAATTTCATTAAAATGTATCAAACATAAATGCCCATGCTAAAAGTCAGTGATATGATGGCTTCAGACATTCTCATTGACAATGTATTTTATGGAAACTGTCAGCAATTTTTCTGTATCTTACAGTAATGTCATTATTAGCTTTAAAAGTCATGATTTGCTTACTATAGAATTAAAAAGCAGTAATTTCTCGGCCTAATAATAGGAACATCGAGAGGGATCAGAAGAGATATGAACCTCAAACTGGCATTTACTAATGCTGAACTCAGACATTCATTGTCCCAGTGATCTTGCAGTTCTAGAAACTGCAGTCTTACAGTTCTAGAAATTACAAGCATGAAAACTATAAAGAAAATAAAGTAAGAACAAATACCTACAAAAATCAATTTGTGAGGTTAGCTAGTCTGTCTGCTGATAACATTGGACACTGTGAAACACCAAACACATTTATAAATGGTATGTGAGCCCTGGAGGAGGGAAACAAGAAATTACAAAGTTGTTTTCAGAAAGAAAATGAAAAAGATTTTTTTTAAAAAAACTTATAGCAGTATAGTATAAAGCTATTGGACTATAAGCGATGTTGACAAGCAATTCCAGCAATACTGTACAGCTTACTACCATATGGCCTGTTTACAGAACTCTGACTATATAAAATTGTAAAGAGTGTGGAAAAAATAGGAATATATTTGTTGTTGAAAACACAGACTTAACTACGATTTGGGTAACTGACAGTTTCAATGTTTCTAGAATCAGAGTTTCTTTCTCCTTAGGAAAAAAAAGAAAAAGCGCCCAAGAGGTGCAAATATCTTAAAGAATTGTGTTTTATAATCTTTGAATGCAAACTTGGGGAAAATGGATTTAAGGAATTCCATCCACAGCAGTTGACTGCAGTGAGCTCACTCCCAAGGGTTCAAAGTCCTTCTATTGTTCTTTAAGCTCTTACTAGAAAAATAATTTTAAAAAGTCCAACAATAGGTGTTAAGAAAGGTCAAATGCTAAGATGCAGCTGGCTGAATAACAAACTTGGGGCATTACTGCAACCAGAAAACCCCTATATAGTCTATCTGTCTGTTGTTTCTGTTTGCCTATCTATCGAACAAATATCTTCTTCTGACCTTTAAATACTCATAAAATGTACAATTTATCACCAGAAAACAAAAAGAGTACAGGGGAAAGAAAAACTCTGCAGCAATGAATATAATTAACTATTAAAATGTTAGTGTTTTTAATGTTTTAAGATTAAAATTAAAACAGGGCAGAATGTTTAGACATTATGAGCTCAGTGAAACACAGACCATAGGAGAAGGACGTATTTCATGGCTCTTCTTCAGAATGTCAGTGATAGCAGCATTGCTATCAAACAGGCCCTGTTTCAAATACAGAACCATCCTGACACAAGATCATTAATATCAAACAGGACTAGAGATGGGCACGACTCAGGAAAAAAACTTCGTTTTCGTTTTCTTTTTCGGCTAGGGTCCGAGTCGTTTCGTTTCCGTTTTCGCGAAAAATCGGAAAAAATTAGTCGTTTCATTTTTCGTTTTTTTCGTTATCGTTATACTGGTTTTTTGGGGGGGTAGCGGGCTCCTGGAAACACCTCTGTGGGGTGGGTGCCTCCGCCGGCCCGCTATAAAGGAAGGGACAGCAGCAGCAGGCTCCAAGAGACCCCTCAACATGGGGGTCTCCCATCCTCACCTGCTGCTGCTGCAAAATGGCATGCACAACCATATGGTTATGCATACCATTTGCAGGCAGAGTGAGACCTGCTCGAGTACTTGATACCCTGGTACGAGCGTGTCGCCAGCCATTTGCAGGCCAGGCAGTGCCACTGCACCTGCTCAAGCACCTTGTCCCACGAGCGGGTCGCACCTGCCATGTCCCACAAAGAAGGGAATCGTACTTGCGTGTGTAGTGCAATGCAAGTCGATCTGGCTATGGGCTAAGGTGGATTAGGGTTAGGGCTAGGGTTAGGCTAATGACGGGTAAGGTTATGGTGGGCTATTGGGTTGCACCTCTGGGTGCCTCTCTGACCCACTAAGAAGACAGTCTGTGACGTATGGGTAAGGAGTCAAGGATTAGGGTTAGCGGGTTAGGGGGCTAGGGCAAGTTTTAGGGGGCTTTTTGGCACATCCCAGAAGTCTCAGTGGCCAAGTGGCCATGCGATTGGTGAGATGGCTCCAAAAATTTGCATGGTCGTCCCCTCCCACATGGCTGGCCAGGCCACTGGGCCAGCCCATCATTGCACACTGCGCAGGTGTAAAATAAAATAAAATAAAATAAAATCAATGGAGGACACAGGAGGAGAGGAGAGACATTTTGTTGCAAGAAAAAAACCACTGCTACTGTGAAAAATCTGGCAGTTCATACATTTCCGCGTGTTTCTGTTGTGCTTGTGTGTTTTTGGACCACGATTTCAAAAACAATATTGCATTCGCCGCCCCATTTTCGATCCCCCGCCCGCACCGCATGGCATGGCGACGAGGCGACTCGAGTCCGGCTGCCCAGGACGGGGGAAGCCGGGACACCCCCCTCCAGACCAGAAACCCCCCCTCCGGTAGGTGCCCTACTGAGTGAGTGCCCTTAGTCAAGCGGGCATTTTCCGCCTGCTTTTTGGCCCGGGAATGGGTGGGGGGGAGACCCGGGGGAGAGTTTAAAAAAGTTTTTTCCTGTGCCGCCCGTGCCGCTTGGTTGTGCTTTGGCGGCCGGCGGCGAGACTGGGCTTTTTGCGGCGGGCGAGTCCCACCACCACACCAGAGCATCCCAGGACGGAGGAGGGGGGGAGGCCGGGCGGGGACCTCCAGAAACCACCCCTCTGGTAGGTGCCCTGAGGCACGGCAGGCATTTTTCCGCCTTTTTGGCCGGGAACCGGGCTTTTTAACTTTTAAAAACTTTTTTTTTCTGTGCCGCTTGGCATCGCGCGCGATCGCGCGATGCAAGTAACGAGCACGACAAATCAGACCAAATTGTTCGTTCGTCGGTTCGAGCTCGAAGTCTGGCGGAGTAATTCCCGTTTCCGTTTCCGTAGAGTAACGGAAACGAGTAACGGAAACGGAAACGGAAATACCGCTAAGTCGTGCCCATCTCTAAACAGGACACTACAATATTCAATAGCACTGGACTGTTTCCTTTCCCTCAACCTTTACTAGCCTCTGTGGTGTGGGAAGCTCTTGCAGAGGATCTTCCACCCTACCAGAACAAGATTTTAGGATGCATGGAGTGTTGCAGGAAGAACAGGAAGTTGTCAATTCTAACAAAATTCAGTGGGTTGTAATGTGACTAAACTGTAGGATTCTGGTCAAAGACTCCAATTATTGACCAGAATTCTGGACTATAAATAATGTCAATTATCACTTTAGATTTTTAAATTAGAAATTCTAAAACAAGGTTAAATTTGTGTTATGAACATGGAAAACTTGTTTTAAAAATTATTGTGTTGATTATCCTGATCCCTTAAGATACTAGCCCCTCTCTATTCTGAGCTGCTTAGGTCTCATCCAGAATAATGTATCCGGTTTTGTATACCATACCTACTTGTATACCATACCCCCCAATAAGATTGGGGGAAGATATGATTGCACTTTTCAAAAACTTTAAAGATTGCCATGCGAAGGAGATGCAGGTTTTTTTCCTCAATCATCCTAGAGTACAAGACATGTAATAATGGGCCGAAGTTACCAGAAGCCAGATTTCAGTTGAATACAAGGGGAAATGTATTAACTGTTAGATGGAACAAATTACCTTGGGAAATGGTGAGTGCTCCAAGAGAAAATTGGACATGCATCAGTCACATCTGCTTTGATTTGGATTCCTGAATTGAGCAGGGGGTTCGACTTAGTGGCCTTAAAGTCTGCTTCCAACTCTATTATTCTAGGAATCTATGATTCTATGGTTATGGACAAGCATCACAGATGAAATTTAATAGTCTGTTAACTGCCATCTTATGAATCAAAATGGCAGGAATTGTATTGTCAAAGAAATTAAATTTCAATAGATAATTTCAGAATTTGGAAGAGAATTTTTTAACAAAAATTCTCAGTATTAAAGATGGGAAATGCTCTTAAAAGAACCCCCCCAAGCACCTACAGTATAGCCTATTGATTTTCAGGGATGCTTCCTCTGACTCAAAACCTAAAAGGTGGGTGATAATTTGGATTCATACCTCTAAGAGGGCCCCAGGCACTCAGAGATAGAGATGGGCACGACTCAGAAAAAAATTTTCGTTTTTGTTTTCGTTTTCATTTTCGGCTAGGGTCCGTTTCGTTTCGTTTCCGTTTTCGTGAGCTAATTTCAAAATTTTTCGTTTTCGTTTCGTTACGTAACGAAAACGAAAAAACGAAAACGAAAACGAAAAATTTTTCATTTCTCCCCATTTAGCTCCATTATGTGTTTTTCCAGTAATGAAAAACGAAAATTGGCTCAAAATTAGTCGTTTCGTTTCCGTTTTTGGTCCATTTTTGAACCGTTTTTCATTTTCGTTTCGTTACGTAACGAAAACGAAAAAACGAAAACGAAAACGAAAATACCGCTAAGTCGTGCCCATCTCTACTCAGAGACACCAAACTGTGAAAGAGGATTCTACCAGTTCTCCTATACAAGCCTTCTAAGTTTGGTGAAGATTGGGTTTCATATGCCTAAGTTATACACCCACAAATTGGGGGCCTAGAAAACTGTCCTTTAGAAACTGGGTTGGAAAACAACTGTAGATGAGAGTTAGAGGAATCTTCTCTGCAAGTTTGGAGTCTCTAAATACCTGGGGAGAACTTTCCTGGGTGGGGGCTATTCAGGGCTTCATAACTCAGACATCAAAACTCCAATCTTGACCAAAACTGTAGAACTTGTGGATAACAGTCAAGCAATGCTTCCCTCCAAATTTGATGTCTTTAAGTTCCTTGGGGAGCATTTTATAGCCTGACAATTTAATAAATTAAACATTTCTAATATTTGTCAAATTCTGACAAATATGAATTGACAAATTTTGACAATTCAGCCAAATTCATCAGAAAAGTGATTCATTTTTCCAGTTTGTCATCATGTCTTCTCAGGATTCTGTGGCATGGTCTGGAGGGTTGCTTTTCATGGCTATCAATTTAGAGAATGTGGCTGGACAAGTGTTTTAGCAAATCTCCCCTGAGCTTGCTTGTTTGCTGATCAGCTTGTTTGATCTTTCTCTCTCTCCCTCCTCCCCCCCCTTCCAGGAAGTGTACACTCGGCTTCTTCATCCAGCTCTCACCTTTTCAGTGCACCCTGCATCAAGCAGCAGCCAACACTGAAGAAATAAAATAAAAAAGAATACAACCAGAAGGGGAGGAGAAGAAAGGTAATCCATAGATTTCATTTTTCCCTATGCAATCAAAACCCACACAGGGCAATTAGTCATCCGTCCTCCACTTACATAGACACAGTCCTAGGTATCATGAGGATACAATGTCGCTAGCTACCTAAAGAGAGGAAAGGAGGAACAATTTAGAATGCAGTTAGTTAGTGATGTAGCACCTGACTTTTGCCATGCTTAGATGCAAATGGTTGTTTGCCCTAGTAGATGGCAATATATAAAGTCTGTTGAAATCAATCTGAGACTTTCACAGGAGTTTAGCAATTGGAGTTTCCAGGGGAGGTCTTGGTGTTCCAACCATAAGTCTCCTCCACCTTTGAATCTAGCTACTTTTTACTACAGCAACTGGCACCAAGGTGTAAAATAAAATCGGCACTTCTGTCCCCTAAAACACTGGAGCAAACTTCAGTTATTTGTATAAGCATTTGAACTGACCCAATGGTGACTGAGGGCTTCTTGAATTGCCATGTTGCCGACCCAGAAATGCACAAACATCCCATTTGGACACTCTTCTCTGATAATACTGCTATACTGTCAAATGCTATATCTCAACCCTGTAACACATATGGTCTATTAATTGTCTCCAGATGACTTTTCTGGATTCCTCAATCAGTTGTTAAATTCTTGATAGGAGGAACAGCTGAAAGACAGTTCATCTATCATAATTGCTCTTTTGCAATCCACAACAAAAGAGACACATTTGTTGTCTTCCCAGAACTACAGCACAAGAATGAGGTTTGAACTATGCTTCCAAATCCTCTGTAATGTGGAGGAATTATCCTGCAGTTTCACAGAAGTTCCTTGGCAAAATTGATGTGGGATGTGTTCCCTTAAGATACAAAGTTGGAAAACAACTGTGAAATACAGTAGCTACCTAACAGTAAAACACAAGTACAACAGCATGATCATGGGAGTTTTGAGATATGTCCACATGCAGAGAACTTAAGACTTCCTGAGAAGTTCATCTTTTAAGTTTGTCCAAAGCAACAAAAGAAAAAGAAACTAAAGACTGCAGTAATTTTTCCGATCCGCATCTTGTCTACTTCTGCCCTACCCCTCTGATTGTTCTGTTTTCCCCCTTTCTTTTATATGTCAGTTTTCCTTTTTCACAGGGTTTCTGAGAATTCCTTACTACTACTGGGGTTAAATGGCTGACAATGATGGATAAGCTAGATGTTAGTAAAAAGAAGATGTGAGACAAAGAGATTTTTTTTTATCAAGCTGTTGATTTCTGCCAGGGATTTCCTATGGATAACATGAAGCTGCAAAGGTTCCTTTATTCTGTGAATCCTTCTGGCTTCCTTCCTGTTGCCCCCATTGTCTCCTCAAGGCCCGAAATGAGTGACACTGTCACAACACTGGCTATCAAACACCACAAGTATGAAACACCATATCAGTATTCAGAGAATGAAAACAAATACTTGAGGGGTATGAGAAATGTAATGTAATGGCTTCTACAGGTTCTAAAAATTTAACCAAAAATGGAGAGCAGAAGCAGGTTATTTTGCATTAAAAATATCATGAAGAGAGGTCTAGTACCATCTAGGAAGTGATTAATGCTTCCTAACCAAAGGGATAGCTTTAACCCCTTTGAGAGAGCCAGTAGCAAGAGCAATGAAATCCAGGGCTTGTTTACATGGGTTCTTTTTTGAGCAGGGTGGTGTAGGCTAAATAGGGCCACATGGGGGCATCAGTCCTGTTTGGTCTGACTCCTTCTTTCCTGGATTTCTGATGCTGTGAAGTGGCTTAATGAGCAGGCCAATTCAGGATATAAACAAACTGAACCCTTCTTCGGCTCCTTGACAGAGGTCCAGGGGAAGTGAGAATATTCTGCAGACCATTGCTGAGTGAAGCACACCCCTTATTTAAACAATTTAAAAATATATATATTTTTCTTTTACTTTTCTAAATGGCTGGTCAGGCAACTGCCCTCAACTGAAACAGCCCTTTTGTGACAAAAAAAAGGACAATTTGTGATGTATGGATTTCCACAGAAAGGGTAATAAGTAAAAATACTCATGGATCTGTAAAGGGTATCGAGTTTAGTTGCAAAAGCCTTCCTATGAGGATGAACAGGAGCTACTATACTAAAGCCTAGGAGAACACAAAAAGAAAGCAAATGCAGCATGGCCAGCTGTACCGTGTGCATGTATGTGAGCATCACGAGGTCAGTTTTGGTCTTATATGACAGGTAGAGTACTCAGAAGTGGTTTCTGTTCCCTTCTTCTGAGGATATCCTAGAAGGTCATATAGGATAGCCATTTTTCCTGGAGGCACAGGAAGGAATTAAGCTCCCAACCTCTGGCTCTGCAGCCAGATATTCATCTCACTGAGCCAGCCAGCCAGCTGGCCAGCTATATCACACAACTACCAAATTAGCCCATATCTGGGTAATCTTCCTGCCTAACATGATTCCCTTATCAACAGGTTGTTGATTCACTGCAGAGTACTTTGGGGAAACATCCTTGTTTTCTGAGTGTATTCATTCATATTCACACCCAACAATCTTCTTCCTGATGCTACTTCAGAGTCTCATCCTGCACCTTTCAGTGGGCAGTTTACTCAATGGTTGGGCTAAGGTGCCTTCATCCAGGACTGGCTAATCCCTGTCTACATTCTAAAAGACCAATTAGTTCTTCACTTCCGTCAGATTGATCAATTTTACTTCACATACAATAGAGACATAGACATCTTCACAGGGAAGCTGAGGAACCACATCTGTCAACAGTATGTGAGAATCTCCAGATCACTTTTTCCATTGTACAGAGCAACAATTTCTACCACTGCACTTCATTTTCACTCATTATCAAGAGCACAATGCACAGCATTTACTCAAGTAAATGTATGCAATATTTCAGTTTTACTGTACTTGCTAAGGAGAGAGAAGCTTTCAATTAATAAACAATTCAATTGCTTTGCCCTCCCACTTGAAATGAGACGAGTCAGGAATATGGGTTTAACTGGGCCACACTTTATTAACACAATTCAACAAACACAAGAACAGGAGGGGCCGGGCATCAGCATACATGCTTGGAACCCCATGGTCACCCGGGACCCCTCCAACTGGACAGCATTGGGTGAGATACAACCCCCAGGTGGTGCAATCAGCCGACTGCACCCACCAGGCCAGTTGATGCTGTTACCCCTCCCTGCGTTCAATGGCCAAATCTGGGTAAAGCCCAGTGCAGGGAGGCATCCCCTCACATCCGCCCCGACGACGTGACCTCCTGATCCACAGTGCCATGGTTATGGGTACTTGGAGACAGATGCTTGTTGCATACTCACCGCTGCCCTCCATCCGCTTCTGCCACCAGTGTGACCAACAACTCAAGTGACTTTACCTAACACCCTAGGCACCAGTGTGGGATAGGCAAAAATTCCCCACTCTCACAGGCCAATTCTGAGAGCGGGTCAAAAATTCCTATCCGGCCCCAGAAAAACGGCGACCAGTAAAATTCACACTAGCCCTTAAAGTGGCAGGCGGGTGGGGAACGCCAAAGTCAACTGCCTGGTGGTGGGGGTCAGAGCCACCCTTTTATAGGGCGCTCCTCCCCCTCCCTTCTGGACGCTCTCACACATCCTTCCCCCTCTCGCTACTCTCGCGAGAGGGCTAAGCGGCTGCCGTCGGGCGGATAAACCACCCACGGAGCCAGCATTCTTCATATTATAAATATAAATGCCTTTCCAACACCAACACCCAGGCATGACTCTGCTTTGCTTAACAAAATCACTGTAAACTTGATCTTAGTTTGAGTTTCTTAATTCCTTGAAAGCATCATCTAACCTCTTTTAACAATTGAAAGCAGAGCTATGAAAGCAACCATAGGTGTACTGTTAAGGAATACACCATTCTATTATGAAATGCTGTAACTCTAAATTCCTTCCTCTTGCTACAGCATCAAAATTAGATGTTTGAAACAACATGCAATCATGCCCATGTATATGTACCACTGGCACTCCTGATGACAATGAAAGAGACCAAAACAAATTGGCTTTTCCCTGGTTTTTTAAGGAAATGGATAGTATGTAAATATGGACCACCAACCCAGAGAACAATGGAAAATATGTCGCAATAATATTAGTTTATGAGATTTTATTTTTGAGTTACTGCCATTTCAAAGCTTTTGATTTCTGATATGACACACAGCTCTTGGCTTTTAAAAAATGAGCTCTGAAATGTGAAGTAACTGCATTGAATGATATTTAGTATTCTGCTTGCGGATAGTATCCATGGTGTACTCTACAGTGATCGAAACATACTACTTTGGGGATCGAGGTAGATGTCATTCATTACCTTGAATTCATATCCATAAACCAATCTCCTGGAAACCATATATTTAGACCAGAGCTGGGGAAAACATGCAAATGCCAAACCATTTAGAATATAAATGGAATCGACGTCCAACCAAGGAATGAGCAGTTTAGTAGAGAGAGACAAAGAGGCACAAAATGATTTACAGGATGGAAAAGAAGTAATGTCAGAAGACAAGTAGGCAAGAAAAAGAAGAGCGAAAAGGATGTTATATGATCTTGGATTGAGAAGAAAAAATATCTTCCAAGTTAATATATTCTAATAGGGGGACCAGAGAAATGAAAATGGCACCATATCCGTAATGACATTTGACTCGCCCCTAAAAATCCTTGCAGCCATTAGAAATACCATAGTGACAGGTAATTATCTGATGCTGTTTTTTTAGAATTTGTGGAAATTTTATTCTTTTGCTTCCCACATCTCCCTTACTACATTAGGCCCTTTTGTATATATATATTTCTTCAGACATTTCCTGTCAGTTCTTGTTTGAATCATAGCAGAGGAACAAAAAGCATTTGGTTGTCTGAGACACTCCACTGCAATAAATGACCCTGGCTTCTATAGCGTCACCACTGGATGCTATAGAAGAATGTTATTTAAATACATCCCTTTCTATTCCTCTGAAGAGGATTTGAAACAACACATTCTCCCTTCTATTAAGACTTCTTTTTCCTTTTGCAAAATTGACTTATATCCTATGTCCCACAACCAGTTGAACTAGAGCACTGATCTTAAACTGGCATGATCCTACCAGAGTCAATAAGATTAAGCTAGCTTAAATCAAAATGCCTGGCTTTAACTGGTGAATGGAGCAGTGGCTTATATCCGGCTGAGACAGTAATTCACATTATCTACTATGCATTGTATACCTGCCTATAAGATTTCATCTGTCGCTCAGACGTTAGTCTGCTTGGGATCAAGTTGTCAACAAATTTGGAGCTAAATAGAATGTTATCTCCAAATGTCAGCGGTGGCCCAAGAATGCCTGACACAGAGCAGCATTTGACTCTCACCTCCCAAAACACTGCAGAACTGCCACATTTATTTTGGTGCCTGAGAATGTCAACCTCACAAGCCTGCTCAATCTTTCTCCATAAAAATACAGCAATAATAAATTAAATACTCATTTGCTGCCTTTTCATGACTTGGAAGCTGTCTGAAGTGGCAAGTGCTCCCTGCTAAATGGTTATGCCAGCCCATGGAAACGTTTACAGTTTCATATATTTCTTCTGATGCTATTTAGAAGAGACAGAGGAGAAGGAGGAAGAGGAGGGGTAATTTGAAAAATGGCAATTGAGAGCCAATATATTGCAGGTTCTTAATGTTAGAAAAGAGTCTGTGCTTGAGGTTCTTCACATAAGGAAAAGAGGATGTCAGGCAAATGTGGGGATGTAGAAAATGCTGAGTTTACACTGCTTCTATGATTCAGATTGCCCCATCTTTGAAATTAAAAAATAGAAGTGATCATCCATATGCACTTGATTTGTAAATTTTTCATTAGACCCCTTGGTACTTAAACATTCCTTTGGGATTGTGAAGGCCATTTCTTGTCACCTCTTTCTGAAGAAAAAGCAATAATGCCTTGAATAATACTCTACAAAATCAGGTTCTTTATTTTTAAAATTACTGTAACTAAAATAAGGTTTTGGTAATTATGAATCCATGGCATACAGTGCAGAAGAGTAAGGGGGAAAAGTAGTGGCTTGAGTATGAGAGGATTCAGACAAACATTCTAGTGTAGGAAACTAATAAAGGACTTAGGACAATGTATTATTAAGTAGAATTTGCTTGTTGTCCATAAAGCTGTCTCGAGGCCTTTAGAGGCCTTAACAGATTTTACAATCATTCTTGATGTTTATACACAGCATAAGAGAGGCAAAATGTTGTTTGGGTCACACAGGCAGAGAACAGCCTAATGGAAGTGAAGACAGCTGAACAGAAGAGGTTGGCGATGTGGAGTTGGTATCACAATGTTAAAAGAATGCTGGGAAGGTCGTTGAAGAAAATAAATCTTCAGGAAGGCATCTGGAAGCAAGGCTTCTGATCTGCTTGTTAGAGAATGAACATTGACCTCAAAGAGCAGAAGACTTTGGGAGGTAATTGAGTACCTGATTCCTTGCTGCCAACAACTCCCTGACCCAAAGAAAGTCTTCTAATAAGCTGAGGTTAAAACGCAGGAGATGGCAAAGAACTATACCTGGAATAACTACCATATATGTCACAGCGGGTGGTTGGGTGGAGTTAAAAACAATCAATCAAACAAATAAGCAATGGAATACCTGAACCACACTGTTTCCTTTGTCTTTTGTTGGAACACTTTGTTTTTGGTGGATTTTTTATGCTATTAATAAAAAAAACTTTAAAAACACAACAAAAACGAAAGAGAAGAGGTGGGAGTGCAATGTGAGATGAGGGACTTTTTTTTTTACAATTCTATGTCCTCCGTGCCCACAACTACACTTTCTGGGAGAACCAATGACACTTTGCAGGGACTTTAATCAATCTCATGGCACAAGACCTGGTGTGGTTTTTAAAAGTACCCATTGATCCCACAGTTGCTCAACCCTGTAGGTTTAGAGATTCAATCCATCTAGCATTTGGTCTTTGTCGTTTCCTCCTGCCATCAAGCTTTCAGCAATACTGTCTTTCAGATTATCTTGCCTTCTCATGAGGTGCCCAAAGTATAACAGAATAAATTTCATCTTTTTTTTCTCCAGAGAGAGAGTCCAGCCTTGATTAGCTCTAGGATCGTCTCTTGGTATCTGCACCATATCTGCATCTTCAGCATCATATTTCAAACAAATCAATTTTTCCCCATCATATTTCTTTACTGTCCAGCGTTTAACACCATACATAGTGATCCAAAATACACATGTGTGGATTGTCTTGGCCTTGGTCTTCAGTTACACATCCTTGATTATCTTTCCCCCTCATTGTTGCTCTTCTGAGTCTCAAGTCTCTGCCTTTTCATTATTTCTTGGCTTTCAGTTCCTGTTTGGATTAATAACTGAACCAAGGTATACAAAATATTTCACTGTTGCTATTTCTTCACGGACAATGTTAAAGTTGTACAGTTCTTCTACAGTCATGAAATGAAATTTTATTTATGGTCAACGACCAAAAACCAAAATAAAATCATAAAAATAGGATGATCAATTATGCATTCCAATAGACAGCACATGAATCAAGCCTTATTACAAGATATGTCATAAATACAATTTAAAATACAATTTAAAATACAATTTAAAATTTATTCGGGTCTGGAATAAAAGTGGCCATTGGCTACGATAAAACAGTCATCAGTTACTACTATGTTTCTTTATAAATTTGTTTACGAACCCTTATTGCAGCAGCACAGAATTTGGCAACTTGCCTAGTTACCTGGTAAGTGTTATCAGAAAGGAGCAACTGTATATAGAATTCTATTGACCTCCCAGGATATTTGCCTATAATTGGGGAGATAAGCTCCTTGCGTAGATCTTGATAATAGGTGCAGAATAGAAGCACATGCTCTATACATTCCAATTGGTCATTGGCGCATGATTTTTGCCTTCTTCATGTACAGCTGCTGTCAATCCTGGTTTGGCGGTTTGTTCTTTTACTTTCACTAAATGTTCTTTCATCAGTGCTGGGTTTTGCCAATATGATCGTATCATCTACATATCTCAAATTATAGATGTTTCATTGATTTCCACTTCTCTTTGAACTGAATCTAGTCCATTCTCTTGGATGCACACTTTAACATTTTTTTGCTCTTTTTCTTGCCGGAGCTTATTGTTTTTTGGTGGGTGGTTTCTGGTTTACTTTCCTGGTCGTTTTTGGCCAGTATTTTATCATGTTTTGTATTTTCCATTGTTTGTTTTCACTATATTGGGATTATAGTTGGGTAGTTGCTTTGGTGATGGGCTGTACACTGCCCAGAGTTCCCTATGGGAAAATTGGGCGGTCAATAAATAAATAAATAAATATATAAATAAATAAATAAATATATAAATAAAACAAAACATAATGAATGGGTTTAAATGTGTCAGTGACACTGAGAGCAATGCCATTAGGAAGCCGGACTTCATTAGGAGCCTGTATTTCTAGCAGGGGTGCCCAAGGTGGAATGGGCACTGATGAGACAAAAATGCATCCACCCTCTTCAAGGCAGTTACTCCAGTAACCATAGCTGAAGACGACACTAATGGAGGAGGAATTGGTGGCAACATTCAAGCTAGCCTCGGAAAGCAGTAATGAAAAACCTTACTTTTTTCTTTCCATGAGAACCCTATAATGAGACAGTCCAGACCTTTTGATTTGGGTGAAATTCCCAGGATGAAGGCAAAGGATGTTAAATATGGATTATCTTTGTAGGAAAATCAGATAAAAGGGAGGAAAGTGCCAGAAATGAAAAATAAATGATTTTGAGAAGCCAAAAGCATGTAGAGAGAATAATTTTTACAAGTCTAATTCTCAGTTTGGTGGCACTCTCCTAGAAACAACTTGACTAGCATATTACCAGCCTGTAAATCAGGTTTTATTTCTCAAATTTTATAAATTATTGGGGTGGAGGAGGAGAGCAGATGATCTAACTAATCTGTATTCCTTGCAATCACCACTTTTACCAGTCTAAGGTGTGTATCAGCTGGAAATATCTGGCACCATGTAATTGTAGTGACAGCTCTCGTTTGCTTGTCTTTTTATTTTTCAACTTTGTATTCAAGCTAACTTTATGGCAGTGTAAAGATTTCTAAAATTCTTCTTTATCTAAATATTGATCAGGTTTTATGGAGAAAAATACAAGGCCTTCTTGCCTCAAGAGCAGAAAAGGATATATTATGAATTAAAATAAAAAATTTCCCTTGCTAAATAACTTTTTTTTAGTCATAACATTTAACTCTCACTTGGGTAAAATTAATTTGCCTAAGACTGTAATCCTAAGAATTGTTATCTATAAAGTAAATTCCATTGAATTCAGGGTGCTTTCTCTCCATTTTCAGTTCATGGGATAGACTGATTTCCAAAGGCAGACTATATTCTTTGCATGCAAAAGTTCAACACCTAAGACCTTCTGCTATTATAGACTCATTTTAAGGCTACTTTACATATATTTTCTGTGCCCTGAAAAATAGGGAGATGGGAGAGAAAGAGGAGCAGGAGAAGTTACACAGGGTTTTGGGGGCGGGCAATAGGTATTTTACCAATGATGATGATGATGATGTCCATCTTCTAAAGGAACTCCGGGTGGTTCACAATAGTCACATTTACAATTAAAACTACTGTCAAGAATCAATAAAGTAAGCAATTGTCACAACACATAAACAATAATAAGAAACAAAAGAAACTAATAATCCACTGGTGGACTTATGACCAGGATGACAAATTAAATTAAACTAATTAAATTAAATTAAATTAAATTAAATTAAATTAAATTAAATTAAATTAATGGTTGTTAAAGGCATGGCTGGCAGGGACTGTGCTAGGTGGATCTCACTTGGTAATTTGTTCCAAAACATAGGGGCAGTCATGGAGAAGACCTGGATTCGGGTCACTGTTTTCTGGGCCTCCCTATACATGGCCACTTCCTTCTAAATGCTCTGCAGCCTACTTTGAAAATATGTACATACGTTATCTTGTATGTGTATGACTAAAGCACTGGGTATTATTGATATCATGCATAGGATAGGTATATGTTTGACTGTTTAATACCAAATACTGGGTAGTGTCATCTAGTCAGAATTGCAACTGTGATAATTAAGGCTTGGATAGGTTTCTGTTGGTGAAATTAATTCCGAGAATGGAAAAGGCTGCCACAAATAATCTGACAGTATTATGTTAGGTTTACCTATTCTTTCCAAGAATTGTTCTTTCATTTTTAGAAAACAAGAGCCTGACTAATTTACACAGTGCAGTAGATATTTTCCTCCTTCACTAATAGTAGTGATGCATTATTTAGAGTAGTACTAAATTACTGGTTGGTTGCATTTGTTTTGCCCTTAGAGAATATTTATGTTGTGTTTCTCACCTGAGCTTGTTCTTATTACAAATATAATTGCAATATTATGCAGCCAATACTACTGTCACAAACCAGAAGAAAAAGCAGAAACAAAAATGCTACAGATCAAGAAATACAACTCCAGTCTGCTACTGGTTTCAGTAGTTTTGGCACATCATTAAGCAGCCATGCCTGTTACAATAATGGTTAGTATTAATCATCGCCAAAAAAATACTTTCATGGACTCATGGAGACTGAATATCTTGCAGTGGTCTTCACCTCCGATCAGCAAACCACTGCCTGGGGATCGTCCAGATATGAGAGCTTGTGGCAAATGGGAAGCCATTTGTGAGTTCTCACTCAATGACAGAACTGGGTGTGCATGTGTGTTGTGTGCCCTGGTCATTTCTTCAGTGCACTGATATTTAATTTCATCATCTTTGGGAAAGGTAACGGAAGAACCACAGCACCATTGTTTTGCACAGAGAAGGTCTCAAGTTAAATCATTCAGATCTGAAGGAATCTCTCCTCTCCTCAAGATCTTCCTCATGATCATGAGGGGATGTTTTTAATTAAAAGGGCTCAGATCACACATTATCAGGTGCCCCAAAAACTGAAGAGCAATGCCTAGTCAAAGTAGATAAATTGGGCTGGGTGGAAAAATAGTTTAACCTTGTTTATTATTGCAAGTGATTTATTTGTTGTCGGGAAGTATACAATGAAATGAAATTAAAGAAAATGGAATTAATTGAATGAATGAATAAATATTGATCTCTAAATAGTCCTATAATTACCAGCCTTGTTCATATCTTACAAACCAAAGCTCAGGGTTTCTTTTATCAAGTCAATCCACCTCAAATTCAGCTTTCCTCCTTTCCAGCACCCTTCAACTTTTCCCCCACGTATTTGTTTTGCTGGACATTTTTTTGCTGGGAACAGCAAGGATGAAGCTGAGGCTGTTATCTTTGAACACATAATAAGAAGGCAAGGTTCACTGGAAAAGCCAATACAGTGGACCCTCATATAACAAACAGTTTGTATAACATGAAATCTGTACTACAAAAAAAAATTCCGGAGACAGGGGAAATTTGCTTAACAGAATCACCTATTGGGTGAATCCGTATAACATAAAAATGGTTACAATTAGAGATTACTCCATTTTCAATGCATTCCTATGGGAAACTTGTACAAAGGAAAATTTGCTTAACAAAATTTCATTTGGAATGAATTAATTCCTTTATACAAGGTACCACTGTGCTGATGGGAAAAAGTGAAGGTACAGTGGTATCTCGTATAAACATGGGGTTTGTATAACATAAAATCCGTACAGCGTAAAAAAACCCGGATATAGGGAATTAACTCCACCATGGCGCTCCACCACCTCATTCCACCAATCTTGCAGGCGGGCTCCATGATGGACGCACCTGGAGGTAGCCCATGGGTGGCCAAGCAGCTGTGCGGCCAGGGCTGATTGCGGAGCACCACCCGGGCTCGGCTTCTTCACCTCCGTTCCCTGCCGCCCGCCATACTCATCTCGCTGGTGCTGCTGCTTGTGCCTGCTCCCCCCTCACCGCTGCAGCCCATGATGGATGCACCTAGAGACAGCCTGCAGGTGGCCAAGCAACTGTGCGGCTGGGGCTGGTTGCGGAGCACCGCCTGGGCGGGGCAAAAGAAGTGACAGCACTACCACCACCACCATCATCCTCACCCCTTGCTGTCTGCAGGTGGTGACAACGATTGGCACCGGCTCCTGCAGCAGCTCATCCTCTCTGGCAATCTCATTAGCCTTGGCTATGCATTGGAATGGATTAATCGCATTTTCAATGCATTCCTATGGGAATTTGCAATTTGTACAAAGGAAAATTTGTATAACATAATTTCATTTGGAATGAATTAATTACTTTATACAAGGTACCACTGTATCAGGAAATGAGGAAAACCAAATACGAGTTGGATTGCTTTGCTAAAGGAAGCCAGAGACTTGAGTTTACAAGAGCCGAGTGGGGCCATGTGCTGGGAATCAGCACATAAGGAACAAGCAGAATATTGAAATGTACTGATTTATCTTAAGGGAGTCTGAGCAAAAGAATGGTGAAGATAGCAATAAGATGAGAAACATTACATATGCAAAAGCAAGGCATGCTCTCCTATCTTCAGTTCTTCTCCTTATTCTAGCTGTTTTAGCAGGTTATCCATGGTGTTGTTCATGTTCTTGTCTTTATTCTTATTTAACACCAGGATAGGCTCTGATCCCAAAATGGTCATCTTCTCGGCTTCCCCTGACCTTCTAATTAATTTTGAACAAATAAATTAAAACTTTAGTTCAAAATTCAGAAATTTTCAAAGTGCACTGATAATTTGGCAGGCATTTGGGAATGGTCCACTTTTAATTTTTTTTATGAGCTGGTGTAGAGGTTTGGGTATAGTAAAATATACCCAGGACAATTTAGTACAGCATGTGAAAAAGTGTTCAGAAACAGTTCAAATTGTTTCCTGTCATACAGAGACTCAGTTGTCCTTTGTCCAAACATTATTCATGTGAAATGTATTCTGTTCCGCCTCAATCCTATTCATCTCTGTCCAAACAAATGTGACAGATACTCAATCAAATTTACAAAACAAATTCATTCAGTATTTTCCTAGATGTTCAAAATGGATGAAGCCTAGGCTGGATTTGAATGGAGGTTGGATTTGACTCATTTTTAAAACAATTGCCCTTACATGGTTTGAGGCTTAAAGAAGTGAGTCTACTAAAATTTGACTGTATTCCAAGGGAGTAATGGTGGATGTGTGTGTGTGTTAAGATTTTTTTAGTTATATTTGTATTTGGGATTAATTTTGTTTTACAATGCACAATGACAATAAAGTTATATCTACCTAAGCATCATGAGGCGTTTCAAAAGACTTGAAGAGATCTCTTCTCTTCTGTGGATAAATTCAAGGATCTACACACAGCACAAATAAAGTGGGGCAGGGTCCTTACAATGTTCCTTAGTTTTCTAGCTGTGCAAGCATTAGACCATGTATATGCTTGCAAAACACTCTGAACTAATGAATCTCATAAACTACCACTTGAAAAACCAGTTGCTTACCTGTCACCCAACTGAAATTGGTTCCCTCCTGCATATCTTTGAGCTGGGTTTTCACTAATGCAACACTATTTGTACTACATGAACAACACTGCATTGGCCCCAATTCAAAGTTGTATATTTATTTGAATAATTTGCACCTAGATTGCTCTTTGTTACTGTTTTGCTAAAGCTATCCTACCTATCGGTATGCGGTGAACTCTTTTGACTTCTAATCTGCCAAGTAGAGCCTCAAGAGGCTGTGTGTGCCTTGCAATGTTTCTGTTTCTCAGGACCTAATGATTTTGTTATTTGATACTAACAGCTGTGGGGAGCTCCCCGAACCAATCCTTTTTATAACAGTTGAATAAAGTTATGGCCTGTTGGAAGCTCAGGTCTCTGCGATCTTCTTCCACATTTCCCTGCAATGTGTTCCTGTAATGTAATCTGCTGTGGACATATCCTGGGGCTTATAAGAAGTAGATCATGCAAGATGTTAAGTATATTGTATTTATTTTCCTCTGCAGCTTGTAAATTCCTGAGACGACATGACATTTTGGGGCCATATTTAAGAGGCCAATGGGATATTGATTTCAGTATGAAAGAGTGGATGATGGATTTCAACAGGCAACTGAATCTGTCAAAATATATGCTTCCACATTCTGTAGATGTATCTTCCTATAAGCTGTAAAGTCATGAAACCGAAAAGGGGCTTCATAATAAGGCTGGGGGGGGGATAATAAAAAATAAAATTCCAACTGAATGAGGTAACATCAAAAGATTACTGCTTACTTCTAACTATGCTGCCAGATTCCATCGCATATTAACTTCCCCTCCTGCAATATAAGACTTTCCCTTGATGCAGGAAATGTGTTATTGGCATATAGAAAATATAATGTGTCCAATTAATCTGATCCCAAACTCATGCCACATATCAAAGGAAACACTGAAAATATGAGGAATAGTTTCCTTTTGAAATACAGCCATTTAATAATCTATTAACATTCCCAGTAGCTGAAAGTAGTTTAATTCAATTAGCCAACAGCTCTATGGGGAATTTTTAAAATAATGAAAATAGTTGAAATATGGTTGAAAATAGGGAATAAAATTGGCCACTGTGAATCTCCAAAATAAAAAAGTACAACTATGGAAAAAGCAGTGTACTGGTTATATTCTGCCCCATAACACTTAAAGCAGCATTTGGGCAGTTTACAATTTAATTATGCAGGCTACAGATTCTCCCTCTACCCCAGAGAGCTGGGTACTCAATTTACCAACCTTAGAAGGTAAGCCTTGAGCCAGTTACTTAACCCATTGGGATCAAACTTAGGTTTTGAACAGAGTTCGTGATTGCTGTAATGTAAGTTAACCACTGCACCGCAGGGCTCCTGAAATCTTGGATGAACTTCTCTTTGTTGAAGGTAAGCCTTGAGCCAGTTACTTAACCCATTGGGATCAAACTCAGGTTTTGAGCAGACTTCTTGGTTGCTGTAATGTAAGTTAACCACTGCACCACAGAGCTCCTGAAATCTTGGATGAACTTCTCTTTGTTGTGCTTCTTTGGATGGCTGTTTGGGGATGGTTCAGTACAGTAATACCTCGTAAGACAAATTTAATTCATTCTACAAGATCACTCGTCTTACCAAGTGCGGTTTCCCATAGGAATGAATGCCTAGAAAAACGATGCAGATACTTGTTTTTTTTTTTGCCCAAAATTCTTTATAAAGGGCATTTTAAATACATAAAAACAGTGTAAGAACATTATGAATCAAGAATAAACATTCTAAATATCACACATTAATTTTTAAAACATGCTACAGTAGAGTACAGTGCAGTACAACAGTACACTTCAGTGATATTTCAAGGATACACAACTGCAAGATTTGAAGCATCACTCAGCAGCTTTTAAACCATGGCAAACTTCATCTGTTGAACATTTACAGAACACAACAATTTGAAACTTTTACAAAGAAAATTAGAAAAAAAATTAAGAGGAGGAGGACGAGGGCTGGACAGCAGCACCAGAAAGATCTTCTCTTGGCCTTTTCACAAGAAAACTGTCCATTGTCTGCTTCTTCTGGCAGCCTTTCAGCATCCCTTGGAGACATGATGCAGATATCCAAACACTTAGCCATGTCCTGGGCTAAAGATGGGTCATCATGGGGCCACTCCACCATGATGACCCATGAGTAGAGATGGGCACGACTTAGCGGTATTTTCGTTTTCGTTTTTGTTTTTTCGTTTTCGTTACGTAACGAAACGAAAACAAAAAACGGTTCAAAAATGGACCGAAAACGGAAACGAAACGACTAATTTTGAGCCAATTTTCGTTTTTCGTTACTGGAAAAACACATAATGGAGCTAAATGGGGAGAAACAAAAAATTTTTCGTTTTCGTTTTCCCGTTTTCGTTACGTAACGAAACGAAAATGAAAAATTTTGAAATTAGCTCACGAAAACGGAAACGAAACGAAACGGACCCTAGCTGAAAACGAAAACGAGAACGAAAATTTTTTTCTGAGTCGTGCCCATCTCTACCCATGAGCAACCCTAAGTCTTTTACCTCTGCCCACTTTTTGCAAACCTCCCTCAGTTCTGCGGTGGAGAAAGGCTCTTTTGACAGATCACACATGAGGAGTCATAAAAAAACACCCCCAACCCCTAGGACACAGTAAAAATAACAGTAAAAGATCCTCCCAATCATCATTTAAAACCCACAATAAAAGGCATGCAAATAAATCAGCCGCCTACCTCTCCTCAAATCACTGGGAAACCGCTGAAAGTCACTGGAATATCTTCTTCCACACCTGTGCGCTGGAAGCCTCTTGCTGTCCAGAAGCAACTGGATCACAATGAGTGCTGAGTACCTTTTTTTTAAAAAAAATTATTGACTCAGGGTTGCAATGCACCCTGGATGCATTTTTCAAAAGGGCTCAATGCCTACATGTTGCTACAGGGCTGCTAAGCATTCTGGGAGTAATTTTTTGAAATTTGCCACACTGCTGTGTGTTTTTTAAAGTTTTCAACCATTATTCGTCTCAAGAGTTTTTCCTATTAAATTCATCTTATGAGGTTTTCCATATGAAAAAAGGTAGTACGAATTTTTCCAATTCCTGGAAATTGCATTCATCCTACAAATTTTTCATCCTAACGGCCATTTGTCTTATGAGGTATTACTGTATTTTGTTACCATGCACGTGCTTCTGGGTTAAAGGAAGCAAAACATGAGGCTTTTTTGTAGTAGGCAGAAGATCTGGATAGGACAGAATCCCTTTGAAAAATTCCAAATCCGATCATCCAAAGGTTGAGTCATGGCAACTGGACTTCTTTTCTTGTGAGATCGAAATGTTTCACTACTGTTCTAAGCAGCTTTAATGTATAGTTCACCTTGGTTTCATGCCACCCTGGTCTGAATAGGTTCGTTAGGTAGAGTGGCCTGAATAGGCTCATTAGGCGGTTCTATTCAATCTATTTGATATCACAAGAAAAGAAGTCCAGTTGCCATGACTCAACTTTCAGATAACCTCACCTGGATGACTGAGAAACTTCACAGTCCCATTCTGATTTGAGTGATCATTTCACTTTTGGATTATGCGTTACACCTAATAGAACTTAACCTCGGTCAACATTGATTCACGTGTTTTCCAGTGAAGGAAAATCCTCCAGTGTGGCTCCATATTTCCTTTGCCTGACAATGTTGTTATTGCTCATTACATTGATTGTTTAGTATGCTAAACATAACATTTTATTCATCTCGGCAAAGGAGAGAACATCCCTCTTCCACTTTACAGCAAACAGTCCTAATAAATGAAATGGAGATTACAATATCTGATGCCATTGTTCAACAGATTGCAGCTTCTGTACCCCAGCAGCCATCATTAGAAGCAATTCACATTACATGGAATAGGCTGTTTTGTATATTTTTAAAGAAAGCATTTGAAGATTTCTAGTTGTGTAGGGAAGACAAACTATGAGCATTATCTGTTGTGTAGGAAAGACAGGCTCTGAGCTGCTTCAGCAGCCAATGTTTCTGACTTTCAGGAGGCTTGCTGTTGAGGAGGCTTGCTGCATGGCTCGCCCACTACCAGATTTAAATCTGTTCAATAATGGCAGCAGAAGTGCTTTATAATACTAACAACAATGACTAATAACAACAAGAAGAATGGCAGTAAGAGCAAGGAGTAAAAGAACAACAACAATAGCAGCAATAAAAAGAAAAGGACAATGAGGAAGCTGAAGCATACTTTTGCAAAAGGCAGTATATCTGGGAATATTGTATGTCCATACTAAACTGAGAAGGTGATGCTGAATGTGTTTTTCCAAAAAAGAAAAATGCATAAGAAAATGCATTTTTCTTTTTTGGATTTTGATTTGTGTGACTTAACAATTTTTTTCCATTATGAAATGACAAATTGATCTATCAATTCATGTTTGAGTTTAAAGCCCAAAGATATTGCCCCCCCCCCCCAGGGCACTTTGAGACACAAAGATTGCAAGAAAGGCCCCACCCCGGACTCTCCTCTACAATCCCTCCCAGTGGGTGAATATTGGATTTTGGACATCTGAACTTTAAACAAAGTGGGCCCCCCTTGGAAGGTGCCCTTCAGCAACTGGCTTGGGGAAAAAAACCATCTTTACAAATATGAAAGGATTCTAGAAGAGAGTCATAGAAAGTGTCTCTGTATATTTGGTGAATCGAGGTTGCTCGGAAGATCTTTTTTGTGTGAGGCTATTTGGGGGTTTATAACACTGATATCAGAAATCCAATCTTTACCAAACATGAAAGGACTGTAAAGGAGAGTTGGGGGAAGCATCCCTATATTTTGGTGTTTGTAAATAACTTATAGCCGGACCAACTGACAAATTAGAAATCACTAAAACTTCATCTAATTCATATTTGTCTAGGGGATATTTTTCTGTACAAATATAAATTGATGAATTTGTGATTTTTGAATGAATTTTGCAATTTGCTTTTAAATGCATGCCCATCTCTAGTCAAAACTGGAAGTGGTCAAGATGAAGCATCAACATAAACAGGTTTTTCTTTTTCTATTGTCATTTCCATGGCTACACTTCCCTGCATTCCCTCTCCCAGCATTCACAATCAAGCAGTTAGCAGAGTAGAGAACAATGAGGACTAAAACAATAGGACTGGGTAATACAAAAAGAGTTTCTTCTCCTAGAAATGGCAGTAATGCACTGCTGAAATGTCAGGGCTGTCATTCATTTTCACTTTGGTTGGACATCTTAGTTTTTCCATTCACAGTGGCCACGTTGACCTAAGTGTAACGTCGCTCTGGGGCCAATTGCCAGTCTCTTTGGCTGCACTTGAAGCCTTTGGCAGTTCCTGTACAAACTGATTCCTTAAGGACTGCCTTGTAAGAACAGCGCCTGTATATTTACTTCACTTTTCCCCACACACTCAATTGTTGCCATCTGTTTACCATGCAAATATTTTCTTTTTTCTCTTGAGGTAGCAAGAAGAAATAAAGATGAGAGAGCCCTTTGTTTATGAGAAAATAAACTTGAGACACCCACAATGCACGTTTATCACCCATAGGACTGGTCAGAACATCTGGCTCTCAGTCTTATTGTCAGCAAAACACTGACTGTCTTCAAAGAGAAACTGCTGATTAAGGAGTAAAGGTCCAGCCCAGTGATCCATTTAATAATTTCTTTCTCACTTTCTTGCTCTGCCCCTTAATCCATCATGTTTGAAATGACAAGGTTGCTCACTGTTTAATCCATTATATGTAGTATGAACGAAAAATCCCCACAAATCAATCTGTCCTTTATTGTACAGTTTCTGATGAGAACCAAAATTATACTAAAATAATCGCAAATTAGGAGTGGGGCACAGCAAATAATAAAGGAGCTCAAGCCTAGATCCTGGGGGACTTAGCTTCCCTTTAAATCTAATTTCCTTATTTAGGCCATGGAGTGAAAATTGGAGGTTCACTTAAAGAGGCAGAAGCAGATCAATGTTTCTTGCTTCTGCTGCTGCTACTACTACTGTTGGGTCTAAAAGCTGCCAGATCTAGTTCTCTGCATGCTTACCTTAAATATATTCTCCATAGGCTTCCTTCTAAGCAATTAGAATTCCAGTCCACTTCTAAAATGTAATGCTGATGGACAGCTATAAATAGCACTTTGCCTAAGCCAATTTTTCATGATTATTTCATAGTAACGAGCCATTAACTAACAATAAGAACAGAAATCTGGAATAGAGCCCAACAAGGTTACTCCAGTATAAGAAATATGTTGATGTATTCCTGAATGCACACAGAATTATTGCCGACGTTAGCAACATCTTTTTAAAAATCGCATTTGAGTTTGCTATAATTGAATATATAAAGAAGTCAAATATGGATTGAATTCTGATTTAGGTTCCCTCACCTGGGCTAACAGGAACAGATTTCCATGCAGTCACCTCAAAAACCGTGGAGAGGCAGTGTGATTGTCCAAAATGGGCATAGATTGTGATGCCTGAGGAATGCAAAATGTTGCAGTATCTTTCATGAAAGGAGTTTTGGATGATTCTTCAGGATACCCCCTTCTTCTCTATCATAATTGAATTAGAATTTGTGAAATGTGTACGGTTTGATAAATTGTCAGTGAAAGCATAAACCTCTAAAAGGAATAAGGAGAGAATGGATTGTAAGGAGAAAGAAAGGTGAGTATTGGGATGCTATGAATGTAAAATTGTGGATGTGAGAAAATGGGTCCTTTTGGTGAGGTACAAATAGGGCCACTTTAATGAGTCCAATTGGCACAGTGACCTCAAACAACATTCCAGTTCCTTCCACATTCAATGTAACATGCATACCCTGCTCCTTGGAATTTTCCAGTGTATCTCCATAACCTGACCATTGCCAGAAGGGAATATTTGGAAAAGTTTCACTAACCTTCTGTTAGAGTGCCTAAATACAGAACAGAAACATTCTTAATTAGTGAGACTACAGGTCCATGCCTGTTTTATGGAAGTTCAGATCTGATAGCCTTTACTTGGCAGGAAATGCCTGGGGCATTGTGGGCCATAGCTTTCCCTTCTAGCCTTTGGTGTCTAGTTTAGATTGTCTATCTCCTATATCTGTATAGGACTTATATGTGCCAAGGGAAAGAGGTTAAAAAAACTTGATTTTTTTTTTAAACTGCAATTTTCATGGTCTCCTGGTTACAGGGACCATTGGACTGGATTTTGGCTGGTTTGCTCTTTAATTGGAATGCATATCATTCTACTGATCCAGAAGAATTTTCATCCAGTCCAGAGGAGGGGCTTTGAATGAAGGATTTCACCAGCAGCAATAGTGCAGCTCATGAGCTATTATTTATATCTTGGAAGACCTAAATACAGTATTGCCATTCATGCTCCCTCTACTTCCCAGTCTCCTATGCCCCTCCAATTTATGCCACAGTTTGGTTTTTGAAAGAGTCTTTGCCATATATTTATTCCTTATCCTTGCCTAAGCTGCTTTGCACTTCACTTTCAATCAGAGAATAACAGGTCAAGGAGTTAAGTTGCAGCATTGCAACCGATACTCTACTCATAACCTGAGTTGAACCCAGGGAGCTCATGTAGCCTGCTTGAGGTTGATTCACTGTCTAGCTTGGAGTCGCTTTCTCTCCCTTGTGGCTATAGCACACACTAGGTACAGATATACTGGAGAGAGAAGCTCTATTCAGGCATTTTGAAGCTCAGTATCATTAGCACAGATAGGGACAGCTAGCTTCACTTACACGAACAGTATCAGATCTGAAGAGGAATAGGGTCCTTCTCAGGTTTAGACTGTACACATCAGCAACTACCCAAAAGCTGTATTTTCGAAGCTTTTCACAGCCTGGATCTGATAGTTGTGAGTTTTTCAGGCTGTTTGGCCATGTTGTTGAAGTTTTTCTTCCTGACGTTTCACCAGACTATATGGTGAGTACAGAGTGAATTCCTAGTTCCCTGTGCTCCTTGCCTTCTGAAGATGCCAGCCACAGGGTCTGGCAAAACATCAGGAAGAGAGACTTCCAGAACACAGCCAAGCAGCCCAAAAAACTCACAACTACCACCTAAAATATCTTATTAACACTGAACACTTAATGAACAAACATGGCACACTTTATGCTTGGGCAGCAAACCTGCACTTGATGAGATGTAATGCACTACTGCTTGAATTACAGTAGTCATACCTGAATGTAACTGTACAGTATTTGTACATATTGGATTAATTTAGCATAGGCAATTTAAAGAAAGGTGTTTTGTCCAGGGATACATGTTATTCTCTTCAATGGTCTCACCATGGCCATATTGGTTGGGGACTCTAGAAACTGATGTTTAAACAAGTACATTTTCTAAGCTGTGATGAAATATGTGTGAAGGTTTCAACATTGTGAAAGTCCTGATACCCTACTTTCAAGTGAGACCACCTGAATGAGTCTACATTTGCTGTCATGCAGCTGCCTTATAATGAAAAGATTAGAAGTGATGCCTAATGTATGGCTGCCATTTTTATAAGCAGCCTAATTTCTCAAATATGGAGGAGTTACAGCTTTAAAGTTCTCCCATTGTTAACCTCAGAGTTATTCAGAAATGCTTCTCATTAAAGCAAGTTCTAATGGCTGTCAGTATGATTTAAAGCCTTCCGCAGAATCTCTCACACAGAGTATGGTTGCCTAAATTAGTTTGGACCTAATTTTAGATAAACTGCCGTGGCTAGTGTTGAATAAATGCATGAGTAAGCAAAGAAAAGGAAAACAGATATTCAACATTTGTGACATTTTATCTTTCTGAAGTGTCTGAATAGAAGTAGTTTACCTTTGTTAATTAGCTTCTATGCACACACGAACACAACAAAAAAATCATGTTCAGACATATCCCATTCCATTCATCATCTCCCCGAAATGCTTGTCAGTGTGTGTTACTGTTGGCTAAGCAGCAGCTTAAACTGTTGCTTAGTGTTGCTTACATTTTTCTTTAAAATACTGCCATGTCCTTAGGAATATTAATGTCATCCTACAATAATCCTAAGTCATTAAAGGCATTTAGGCAAACAGTTTTGTTGAGGTGAAAATTAAGTGACATGATTGAGAAAGATGTTAAATTCATAGGATTAAATTATTTGCAGTTATACAGATGAACACTGTACATGTCTGTACCTACTCTCTCTCTCTCTCTCTCTCTCTCTCTGTATGTGTGTGTATGCATTTGCACAGAGAGATGTGCCCAGCTTTGTCAGGTGCTGTAGGCGTCTGGAGTAGGAACTGGCAAGCCAGTCCAGTATTCGTGCCAAGAAAGCTCCACAGGCATGGGGTCATGAAGAGTCGGTCACAACTGTAATGACACTACTACTACTACTACTACTACTACTACTACTACTACTACTACTTTGTTCTTTCTCTTGCTTCTCCTTACAATTTCATTTATCCCTTCTTTTTTTAGTGCTGATTCTTTGGTTGGTTTTTCCCCTCCTCTATTCACTCCCCTCTTCTCATTTCTGACCTAGCCCTAACACCTTTATTTAAACAGGAAATATAAAATAATCACAAGAGTTATGGATCCATTCCCCTCAAAGCTTTTTTTTAAAAAAAATGATTTAAGATTACCTTCCAGATTGGTGTTTAAAACTCTCCTTGTTCTTTCTAGTTTCTCTGTGAGATGGCCAGAATTGAAGTATATTGCCATAGCAGTAGCATCCCTATCCTCTATAACAGGAATGGTGAACCTTTTTGAGGCTGAGTGCCCAAACTGCAACTGAAAACCCACTTATTTTTCACCAAGTGCCAATATGGAAATTTAGCTGGAACAAGGGGGGAGTAACTGGTCCTTCACACCCCAGCACTGTCTTTTTTAGTGGCTGTATAACATGAACACTCACAGCACAGCTATGTGAAACTCTGCATGAGACCCATCATTAGAAGACACAATTTAAACAAAGTAAGAACATAAAAAAGAATTTTTTTTTCACCCAGCATGATGTTAGTCTGTGGAACTCCCTGCCACAGAATGTGGTGATGGCATCTGGCCTGGATGCCTTCAAAAGGGGATGGGACAGATTCCTGGAGGAAAAGTCCATCACAGGTTATAAACCATGATGGAGATGTGTAATCTCCAGGCTTAAAACCAGGGTACTTCAAGGACTAGATGCAGGGGAGTGGTATAAGGAGACAGATATCTAGTCTTGTGCTCTCCCAGAGGCATTTGGCAGGGCCATTGTAAGATACAGGAAGCTGAACTAGATGGACCTTTGGCCTGATCCAGCATGACTCTTCTTATGTTCTTATGTTCTAAACCTAAAAACAGTGATCTTAGTGTGGGCATGAAAATTTCCAGAAACAATGTAACACTACATATGTTTCTTGGTATGGTATTCATTGATCCTTTTAATATTGTACCCTCATTATTAAGTTAAGTGCTTATTTTGACTTGCATAGATTCATAGAGGAAAAGTCCATCACAGGTTACACACCATGATGGAGATGTGTAATCTCCAGGCTTAAAACCAGGGTACTTTCCAGGCAAAAAAAAAGGAAACCCAAATGTCCCTCCCCTGCTCCCCTCCACCTTACTGCAGGTTAGCTGAATTGCCTTTTTTCACTCCCTGCTTTTTCCATGCAAGACAAAGAATGGAAACCTAAACATCCCTCCCCCTCTCCATCTTACTGCAAGTTAGCTGACGGCTTCTTCCCGTGCCGGCTTGTTCCATTCAAGTCAAAGAAACCAAAACCTAAATATCCTTCCTCCTTCTTCCCTCCTCCCTGCTCCTCCCCCTCTTCTCTTTACTGCTGGTTAAACTGACTTGGCTTATTCCCCTCCCCACTTCTTCCGTACTGGCTGCTAAAGAGGAGGGGGAAGTGCTGACTCTCAGGAGGCTGTCGCATGCTACCTGAAAGCTCTCTGCATGTCACCCTGGACATGCATGTCATAGATTTGCCATCCCTGCTCTATAAGAACCACTTCACATGACCACTGTTGCCACTGTGATAGGACAGTGATGGCGAACCTTTTAGAGTGCCCAAACTGCGATTCAAAACCCACTAATTTATCACAAAGTGCTAAAACAGCCATTTAACCTGAATACAGATGGCTATGAAGGGCTGATGTTGGGTACCCACAGAAAGGCTTTGAGTTTCACCTTTGGCACTTGTGCCATGGGTTTGCCAACACTGTAATAAGATTTGGGGGCTGAACTGTTCTGTTTCGCCTTTGGCATTATAAATTGGTTCTAACACTTTTTTCATATTGTTTTTAATGTGTCCATAAAGAATGGTGGTTGGTTTGCTTTTGTTTGTTTGTTTTAAGATTAAACAGTTTTAGAAAATGGCCAAATTCCTGTTTGTGAAAGCCCAGTGTAATGTTGTACATACATTTGCCAGGCATTATCCATTCAGGTGAGTTTATCTGAAAGCTGAGTCACTGGAAATTGACTTCTTTTCTTGAGAGATTGAAATGTTTTGCTGCTCATCCAAACAGCTTCATCAGTCTGAGGAAAGCGAGTTGTGAATCCTCCATTTTATAGTTCACTTTGACCTCATATCACCCTGGTCTGAAATAGGCTCATAAGATGAACAGTGGCCTGAATAGTCTTGTAAGCTGGACAATAGGCTGATAAGGTAGACAGTGGCCTAAGGTGTGTGAAAGTCCCACCTTTAACCTTCCCAACTCTCAAAGTCAAGTCAATTCGACTGGCCTTTGGGTTTGAGACATATCAAAGCTAAACAATGGATTTTTTTCATTATACATCTGACCATGTGTCATTTGTACAACATGTATCCATATTTGGAATAAAAGAAACAGAGTTCATTACAGACTGAAAATGGCAAATACCTGCTGACTTCCTTATTTCTGGTAAAGGTTCCGAATTTCCAGTAAGCAACCCTAATCGCATCCTCAGCTAGTCTGACCACAAAAAAAAAAAAAAAAAAAATCAAATAAGTGGCTTCCTCCTTCACAACAACCACATGGCCTTTATTTTCTGCCGGCCTGAGACATGGCCCTCAAAGCGAAGATTTTTAATCACCGGCATAACTAAGGTGGTGTGCATTTGTCCCAGGGTGGCAGCAATCTGGGAACACCTGGAGGATTAATAATAATAATAATAATAATAATAATAATAATAATAAT
>JAHTLZ010003526.1:41189823-41217660 GCA_023846285.1 Phrynocephalus versicolor
TTATTTATTTATTTATTTATTTATTTATTTATTTATTTATTTATTTATTTATTTATTTATATACTGCCAATCTTCCCAGGGAACTCTGGGTGGTTAACAATAAAGGTTAAAAGAACCAATAAAACACAAAGTAACATCAGTAAAATCGAAGAAAAAATTTAAAAAAAGAAAGAAGAGAAGACAATACAATAATAAGTGAAAATCATCAGCAAGAGGCGTAAAAAAAATAGAATTAAATTAAATTAAAGGTCACCGAATGCTTCCTGCTAAAGCAAGGTTTTAAGTGCTTTTTTGAAGGCAGATAGGGACTGTGCAAGGTGCAACTCACTCGGGAGATGGTTCCAAAGTGAGGGGCCAACCACAGAGAAGGCACAGTTGCATGTAAGGGATTTCCGCGCCTCCCTGGGCGTGGCCACTCAGAGTGAGAGCTCCTGTGACATTCTAGTGGGTCAGGCCTCAGTTGACCTTTGGAAGATATGCTCCAACAGGTATTTGGGTCCCAAGCCATGGAGGGTTTTGTAAACCAAAACCAGGACCTTGAACCTTATCTGGAGAATCACGGGCAGCCAATGCAGGCAGGCCAGAACTGGGGTGATATGATTGTATCTACATGCACCCACCACCAGTCTGGCTGCCACATTCTGTACTAGAGATGGGCACGGAACAAACATTTTTTCGTTTCCATTACCGTTTGTCATTTCCATTACGTAACGAAATGACAAATGAAAATTGTGATGAAAATGAAACAAAACGAACAGAACCACGAAAATTGTGGTTGTTACATTTCGTTTCCGTTAAAGGCGACGCACAATGAAATGGGCTGTTTTAAATGTTAAAAACCGCCCTGGACATCCGTAAAAACGCAGCGATAATTATTTATATTGTCTGATAATACCTACTAGAGGGGTTGGGGTCCTTAAAACATTTGTTTTTATCTTCTCCCATCGCGATGTATTTTTCTTTTCCCTTTAAAATGCATGTCGACACCAGCCACAAAATGGAGGCAAGCCATGTGATGGGATCATGTTCAACCAATAGCATGCCCAGGTTGCAAACTGGGCGGGCAGGTCTGGCAGCCACAGAGGGCATAAAAAGCTCTGGCAGCCCCCGTCCTCCTTGCAGTCTCTGGTGGAAATTAGGGTGGGATTTCTGTCTCTGCGACTCTAGCTTCAGTCCTGCAACCTCCCTGTGTGTGTGCGTGCTGCGTACCTCTCGGTGAGTACCCTCCCTTGCCCCGCAGTGCAGTCACTTTGCGGCTGCCTTGCACCCTTGGCAATGCCTGCCGCTGTCTTTGCAGCCTCTCTGCATACCTAGTCTATACTGTGTCTCTGCCAGCATCCATTTTTGTAGTGTTTTCCCTCTGGTCTGGGGCGTTGGGGGATGCCTGCACACGGAAATGCTTTAGAAATCGTGCTAAAAGCGGGTAGAAATGACAAACAAAAAAACAAAAAACGGTAATGAAATTTTTCCAAAAATTCACAACAAATGGAAACGAAACGAAACAGACCTCTCAACGACAAATAAAAAACTGAAACGCCATTTTTTTGTTTCGTGCCCATCTCTATTCTGTACCCGTTGGAGTCTCCGGGTAAGGGTCAAGAGCAACCCCATGTAGAGGGTGTTGCAGTAATCAATCCTTGAGATCACAAGGGCCTGCACAAGTGTTCTCAGGGAGGCCTCATCCAGGTACGAACGAATCTGGGCGATCTGGCGGAGATTGAAAAAAGTGGTCTTGGAAACAGCCATCACCTGAGCTTCAAGGGATAGAGCTGGATCGAAGACCATGCCCAGATTCCTGGCCCTGTCTGCAGGCCGGAGGGTAACACCCCCCAAACTGCGGAGCGGGCCATTGTATCCAGAGGAGGGTGCCTCGAAGAACAGAACCTTAAGTCTGAGCCTGTTGGTCCTCGTCCATTCTATGACCGCCTCCATGACTGCCAATCAAGGCAAAGGAGGAGATGGAAGCATGCAACAGAGGTGTTGCTTGGAAAAAAATCCAATCATCTGCTTCCCTCTCCTCCTTTCCCTGGACTAATGATTTCCAGGCCTTAGCCGGGGAAAAGGAGGAGGGGGAAGTGTGCTACAGAGGTGATGCTTGGAAAAAAATTGCCTGCTTGGTGCTATCTGCACACTGTGCACTTTGCACAGGAGAGCCTTAAATGGGAAGAAGACCCACAAAGATCCCCATTGCTGCATGGGCGAGACATGGCTGGGGAGGGGGGGAGGAGAGGGTGCAAAAACTGACTTTGTCCCTGACTGCTCCAAACTCTAGCTACACAACTGTTTTAAATTTCAGCTTTCCAAAATGAGGTTGGTTTCCTCACTGCATAGTCACATTCACTTTGGATTTTAAACAAATATAATTTTAGGTTATTACAAGGCCTGTAAGGGTCTACGACTTGTTGGAGAAGTAAAACATTGACCCCTACACCTGGTAGACTTGCCACCCTGCTTAGGATGATGTGAGCTTGTCAGCTAAATGGCCTTCTCACCCAGAGTTTTGAAATCAAGTAATGGCCTCAGCCTACATGATCAATGAGTGTGGTACATCTGATGGAAATTCCTACATGTATTGAGTCCCCATCTGTTGTGGGACTCTCATGAACAGCTGCACCCATGTGTGAGATGATGTGTTTGGCATCCATCATAAATCTGCTTTGTAGTTCACTGAGAATGCTAAGCAGAAACTGCTTAATTGAGTCCTTGATAGAAGTATCAGATAGGTGTGCACCATCTGCAGGTGAAATGGAGGCTGCAGTCTCTCATATTCACACATCTAAGCAGTCCTTTCCCCCTTATTCTAAAGGATCGAAGAACCCTGCCTTTAGCTCATCTATTATCTATCCTGATATAGATAACTGTTGTTTCCTTGTCCGCAGCCATAGAGAAAGAGTAAGGGAAACAAAGTCAAAGGGGAATCACCAGAATAGACAATTCAGCAGCAAAGGCACAATGCTATACTGGTTGTTTTCTGCTGGTGTAATCAGTGCCTCCATTAACATCCATTGGATTGCTGGCATCCAGTTGTATAAATCTACATCAAGACAGTTTATGAGGCTACAGCTCTTCAAGAGTTTGATGACTGTAAAAGAATGCACACAAAGATGTGAACATTATTTCTTTTTCTCTTATGGCCTATTTGGTTGGGTTCAATTGTCATGTTTCATGCTTCCTAAGCCATGGTTTATAAAACATTGAATGATTATGAAGCTCAGAATGAGAACTGGTCCAGTGTGCTCCTTCCTCTTTTCTGGCAAAAACTCTTACAGAAATCCTTAATTCAGAGTTTCTTATGTCTGAAATACGAAACGTTGGCTTAATGTTGGCTTGTCAACCCAGATATTACACCAGGAGCAGAAACACAATAAGGTTGTTGACTGCATTTCTATGATAGAATAATTAATGTGTCTTTTTCTCTATTTGACTTATTCAGTCATCTCATAACCTGCCTTTTTTTCTTCATTGGGTTCACTTTCTCCTGTGTATAGGTCACTCAGAAGAGTCAAGTGTGCTCCAGTCTTGAAGAAAGTCAAACTTTCAAGCCCATTATAGTGAAAAAAAGAATCCACTTCTAAAAGAAAATACACCTGAGACACCAGAGCTCCCACTGCAATTTCTTGGATAAGGGGAGCATATTGTTTTTCTCCATGTGCTCTGTATACCAAGTTGGCTACCAAGGTGACACAAGTAGGCATACAGTTCTCCATAAACACAGAGGTATAGTACCTTCTAGAGATGGGCACGGATATAAAAAATAATGTTTCGGTTTTTCGTTTCCATTACTGGACCTGATTCGGTTCGTTTCCGTTTGTCGTGACATTTTTCAAAAAACTTCGTTCCATTTGTTCATTTATTCGTTCTTTGTTTTGTGTGTAGTGTAGTGTAGTGTGTGTGTGTGTGTGTGTGTGTGTGTGTGTGTGTGTGTGTGTGTGTGTGTGGTGCTTGTGCAACTGTACCTGGTGGAAACAGTGGGCTTAATCTTCCTTCCAGCCACTGGGGTGGGGGAAAGAGCTCCCCCAGCAAGCGCCTCTCAGCTGCTCTGTGCTGGCCCTAAGCCAGCGCCTCTCTAGTGCTCAGCTGGCTTCCCTGCACCCCTGGAAAGGAGGTGCAGGAAGCCAGCGAGGAGCAGCTGAGAGGTGGGGTGGGTGGGGAACATAAGTTTCCCACAGGAGAGGGGAATAATAGTTTTAAATGATTCCTACCTGGTGCTGGTCCGGGTAGCACTTGATTGCAGTAAAAAAGAAAAGAAAAGGAAAAAAAACAAAAACAAAAACCAGCCAATGACGGTAGTCCTTGGTCAGCAATAAAAATAAAAATAAAAATAAAAATAAAAATAAAAATAAAAGAAGCACCAACAGGGCGCCAGGGGTGGTCTGGTTGGCACCCTAATTTCTTTAAAAACAAAATAGAAAATCCCCAGCTCTGACGGGGCCGCAGGGGCCGTGCGGTGGGCGCTGAAAGAAAATAAAAAACAAACAAAACAGCCCCATGCTACAGAAACCCGGAAGTGAAAGAAGGGCCCGCCCAGCCCCAGGGGACACACAGTGGGTGCTTGAAAAAAATAAAAATTATGGGGCCCCAGCCATGCCCTGGTCAGCACCCTAAAATCATAAAATAAATAAATAAATAAAACCAAGCGTTGACAGGGCCCCAAGCGCGGAGCAGTTGCTTTTAAGAAAAGTACACCCGCACTACAGCTGTAGTATAGGCCAGGAACCCGGAAGTAAATGGGTCATCAGGAGGGGGGCAGATAAGTTACAGGGATCCCTCTTTTCCCCCACCCCTGGGGAGGGGGAAAGAGAGGGCTCTTTAAACTAATCTGCTCCCAATCACAGCGCTGAGCACCCACTTGCCACTGTCATCAGGAGGGGGGAAGAAGATTAGTTTAAAGAGCCCCCTTATCCACCCCACCCCATGGGGAGGGGAATGGAGGGGACACTTTAAACATTTTTCCTGGTCCCGGTGGCAGTGCTGAGCACCCCGCTGGGTGCTGTCATCCAGAGGGGGGAGATAAGTTGCAGAGCCCCCTTTCCCCCCACCCCATAGGGAGGGGGAAGGGGGATCTTTAAACTAATCTCCCCCCTCCCGATGGGAAACCTATTTTTCCCACCCCACCTCTCAGCTGCTCCTTGCTGGCTTCCCTGCATCTCCTTTACTGGGGAAACCAGGTGCAGGGAAGCCAGTATAGAGCATCTGACAGGTGCTGGCTTGAGGCCAGCCCACAGCAGCTGAGAGGTGCTGGCCCCAAGCGAGCACCTCTCAGCTGTGAAGGGGGGGGGGAAGTGCTATCTTTAAACATTTTCCTCACTCCCCGTGACAATGCTAAGCACCCGCTCAGCGCTGTCATCAGGAGGGGGGAAGATTAGTTTTAAAGAGCCCCCTCTTCCCCCTCCTCATGGAGTGGGGTGGATAATGGGGCTCTTTAGACTAATCTCTCTCCCCCCCCCCAGATGACAGCTTGGCAGGAACCCACTGAAAATGGCCCCATCGCCCGTGCAGATCTCCTGCATTGGCCACGGGGCCATTTTCAGAGAGGTCCTGCCACCCTGCCATGGGCTGGACCCCTTCTCAAATGGCCCGCTTGGCACAAGAGGGTGCCCATAGTGCCAACCGGGTCAATTTTGAAGGGGTCCAGCTGATGACAGCTCGGCAGGATCCCACTTAAAATGGCCCCGTCGCCAGTGCTGAGCATTTTCAGGGCGGCGAGAGGGGGCTCTGATCCATCCTCCGCCCAAGGAGACCGGATCTCAGCCCCTTCCTTCCCGACTCCCCCATGGAGCCTGACAGCCCTGTGCTGGCAGGCTGTCAAGCTCCATGGTGGAGGAGGGCGGTGAGAGGGGCTGGGATCCAGTCTCTGCACGTAGAGACTGGATCTCAGCTCCTTCTCGACTCCACTCCCGAAGCCAGAAGCCGGAAGACTGGAGCAGGAAGGCCAGCAGTAGCACCGGCAGCAGGTAGGAGCGGAGGACTTATCGGGCGGCCAGGCCAGTAATTTTCTTGGTTCTGTTCGGTTCGAGCCTGGCCCAGCCAAATGGTCGTTATTCATACCGTTACGTAATGGTAATGGTAACGGTAACGGATAACGGTAATGACAAATTGGTCATTTCGTGCCCATCTCTAGTACCTTCCTTGAGAGATTTTAAAAAGCATGTCCATCTCTCAGAAGCACTAATTTCTCATGATCTATTAAACACAGCTAGGTATTGATCTAAAATCCTAGACATTTTGCTGCCTAAAGCAAAGAGGTGGCTGAATCTAGCCCAGGTGACAATATTATTTATTTATTTATTTATTTACTTACTTACTTACTTATTTGGCTTACGTACTGCCCATCTGACAACAAGGTCACTCTGTATTGCTTACCACACACATATATATAATAATATCAACAGTGCCAGTTAATGAAATAAAACTAAATCTATGAACGCAACATCACCAGACAATTAAGTACAGTTAAAATAGACAAATAAAAACAACATGGGTGTTTAAATAAGAGTATGATGGATATACACTGAAGTCATGTTCCTGTCAGTGGGAATGCCTGCATAAACAACCATGTCTTCAGTGCTTTTTTAAAGGAACTCACTGAGGTGGCCAGGCAAAAATCAGGTGGCAATTATTCCATAGGTGATGGTGGTGAGGCAATCACTGAGAAAGCCCGATTTCTTGTTTTCTCCTTTTCAGCTTCTGTCATCATTAATGCCCTCAGACACCTGGCCTGGGATGACTGGGTATAATGGGCGGTCCTCATTGGGAGAAGGCACTCTGCCAGGATAGTATATTCCAGGGATGGCGAACCTTTTTGACACCGAGTGCCCAAACTTGGTGATGGGGACGACGGCAGCGGAGGCGGCGGGGGGTGGGGGAGGGGGGGATTGGTGGCAATGGGGGGTGAAGGCAGCAGGGCGGCGGCGGCGGCGGGGAGTGGGATTGGTGGCAGTGTTGGGGATGGGGTAAAGGCAGCAGGGCGATAGCAGGAGCAGCGGGGGGTGGGTGGGTCAGGATCTGTGGCAGTGTTGGGGACGGGGTGAAGGCAGCAGGGCTGTGGCGGTGGGGGGTCAGGATTTGTGGAAGTGGGGGGTAGGTGAAGGCAGCAGGGCGACGGGGCAGCGAGGTCAGTGTCATTGGCAGTGGGGGCCATGGATGGAAGCGGTAATGGTGGTGGAGGTGGGGACCGGTGGAGGCAGGGTCGGCGGTGGCAGGGGGCAGCGGCAGGGGCAGCCTGGCGCACAACATGCTCCTGCCCACCCCCTACTTCCCCGTCTGCAAATACCTCATGGCTGGTCCAGTGGAGGGGGAAGGGGGGGCAGGGATCATGTTGTGTGCCAGGCGAAAGCTCTCCACATGCCACCTTTGGCACATGTGCCATAGATTTGCCATCCCTGGTATATTAGTCTACAACACCTGAAGACAGGGGGCTAAGAAAAAGTTTCAAGGCAAGCAACATGGTGCATACATTTCTGTCATCCAGCACTGTATTGCCATTTCACAACTCTTCGGTATCTTCTGCCTGAAATGGTCCCTTCACTTCATGAGTGGCAGGGTCAGCTCCGAAACCATGTGACTTAATCTGTTTTAATATACATCATTATTTCATGTGCATCCCTATGCTTTGTGATTCACCAAGGTGTGCCAAAATGGGTGCACCAAAAATCTGAAGATATAGTTGGGAATGTCCTTCAAAATGACCAGGGGTCCATGCTTGGCTTACCAGCTTTCATTTGTGATCCATTTTGATTACACCCGAACAAGCTGTTGCATGCTTTTATTCACTTCTGTTGTGCTTTGACTGCAAATCACAAAAAGTGTTTTCTGCCATCTGCAGAAGCTCAGTGGGAAATTATTCCGCCCATTAGTTCTCCACAGATCAAACACTTGGGAAACAAGAGATATCTTTAACTGGCTTTTCTTTTGAATGTTTCCACATGTGATTGAAAATAATATGTACCCCCAAATTATGGGCACAGTTTTAGGTAAGTCACATGCCACTGCCATGTAATCATATCTTCTAATTTGCTAATAAAGAAAGAAAAATACCTTTTCACTGTGAGTCCTCAATCCAAAATCATTAATTAATAGTTTGTGTGTGCAAGGATGCTTTCTGATCTGATTCATTAAATAAATATAGCCGGTATACAAATACAATACTGCAATATACTAGATAAGAAAATCATTCCAGGGAGGAAGTAATGTGTTTTTTTCTCTCCTTCCTTGCTATGATCAGTAACCAATCATCATTCAATCATAAATCTATGTACTCAAAAATGTTGCTGAATAATGTCTGGTTTAGAGCAGGCATGACAAGGATATAACCAGCTTCATTTTTTGCAAACAGGACCTTTTTTGATACATTCTCTAGATGTGCATTGAATATCTGTAAAGTTAGTCCATAAGTGCTCAGGAAAAAAAGAAAGAGAAAGTCACAGGTGACCAACCAGGTCAAATCATGGAAGCTCAAGCTCTGTTGGCTGTAGAGGTGGCATTTACTGCATGGCTCAAAATAGCAGGAACACTGAAATTCAGTTTTAAAGTGATGAATTTTGTATGAATGAAGAAAACACATAGAAAAATTCTCCTTGCTGTGAGATGGCAAGATTTGGGCACATTATGTGGTATTTTAGTTCTGCAAAATTATAAAATGTAGTAAATGCTGCTCTCTTGAAAGAGCTGGCAAAGGAAGTAGTACTGGATAAGCTGTCTTTTAGTGTTTGATGTCTGTGTGTGAGTGTACTGAACAGAGAAAAAAACTATTTTAAGCTAAGAAATCCTGTTCAAAAGGTATTTCTTGTACCATTTTTATTCTGGAGATTAAGTCTTGTGGTGGTGCTCTTTGACACAATGTTATGCTGTGCGATCATAGCCTATCGTGACCAAAACTGAGACACTGATGAGATTGTTCCCCCCGAAAACACCTCCTTACTCCAAATAATTACAGAATTATATTCATGCTGTCAGTGTCTCATTCCTTGGTTATGTGCAATTTACTGAAGATATCAACAAAATAGTTGCTCTCCTGCAGGACTGCTAAATTGACTGTCATGGTTTGGGCACCGGCATAACTAGGGAGGGGCAGAAGAGTGCATCTACCCCAGGACATGCAGCAATCTGGGTGTGCCTGGAGGGGGAGCAGGAGGAGGAAGCCATGCACCGTCTCAACTGCAGTCCTCCTTTGGCCCACTAATGCTTGGTGATCCTTAGTCAGGGAAAAGGAGGAGAGGGAAGCAGGCAATTTTTTTCAAGCAATCTATTGCTCGTCCTCATCCTTCCTCCCACCCCCACTAAGGCTTGGCGATTGTTAGCACAGGGAAAGTAGGAGAGGGAAGTGTGTGATGGAGGTGCTGCTTGGGAAAAAGTCCCATTGCCTGCTTCCCTCTCCTCCTTTCCCTGGGCTAATGATCGCCAAGCCTTAGCCGGGCGAAAGGAGGAGGGGGAAGCCTGCTACAGAAGTGATACTTGAAAAACAATGCCTGCTTGGCGCTATCCACGTGCTGTGTGATTTGCACAGGAGAGCCTTGTCTGGGAGACCCTCAAAGAGGATGTGAGAAAGAGGGACCCTTCTCCCCAATCCCCAGCTATTCTCCCAGGATTGGGCACCCCTTGCTTGGTGCGTGAGAAGCAGCTGGGGGGCAGGAAGGGGTGTCTTTGGGCACTCTAAATCGTAGCTATGCCTCTGGGTTTGGGAACAGTGGGAAATATGGCAACCATGCTGAATCAACCACTGCTTAGCAGCTCATGGAATTCACTAGCTTGCAAAGTCATGGTCTTTCAAAATGGTAACTTCTCCATGTTCTGGATTCAACTCAGTAATAGGGATTAACTGCCATTATATGAACCCAACTGTGATGCATTAGATTGTGGCTTACAAATACTTCAGTTCCTGGGTAAATGACAGAATATTGTGCCTTAAAAATTGTAAAACCAGATCAATTAAAAGGGAAGCATCAGTGCATATTACTCATTGGGTGTCACTGTGGGTTTTTTCTTTGGGGGGGGCTGGGAAATTTAAGTGGAGGTTTCTCAACATATTGAAGCACTCAAGAATCCTTTCCTCTCTTATTTTGAGCTCTCACAATCCAGATGCTTGTGGTTCTCCAGGCACAACACAAAAACTTGATAAGAGAGAGATGCACAGACTAGATCCTGCTACTATATTGGGACCTTATTGCACATTCTTGTTTTCAGAGCAAGAGTTAAGACAGAAACTGGTCTGATCAGAGAATGGGAGAAAATAAAGGGGGGAATCAATCAATAAAATGAAATTAAAATTTAAGCCACCTTCTTTAATTCTGGAGTCTGTGGAAGCCGATGTAGCTATTAGAAGTTAATCCCCAATTGTTCTCCTCTTTGACAGTCTGATATGTGTGAGGATTTAGACTGCAGAGAATGAAAATGTTATACTTATACCTTTAGGCTTGTTCTCATCTGGCTGAGTTTGATGTGATTTGATGGTTCAGAAGACTGGTTTAGAATTATCATAGTCATGTTCAATGCCTGACCTTCTGAAGACAAAACTTTGTCGGTATAACATTATCCCCACTTCCTCCCCAGTGCAGTTATCAGTCACCTTGGCACATTATTTGGAAGGAGAAGGAGAAGGAGAAGGAGCTTACTTTTTCTTTCTCTTTTAGAAAAGTGTAACTAAATATCTTTGCATGCAGCTCTGTATTTTTATTCTTTATCTGCCCACTCCATCTCTCTCTTGCAAAAGACATATTTACCAATGTCGTGTTTGTTCAGTAAAGTATGAAATTGTAAACTGAAGCTAACTTTAAAATCAAAAGCTGGAAATCAAATAAACAGAGCTCCTGGAAGCATAAAATCATAAAGTTTATACATCAAAAAAGTGAACTACAAAATTGCAACAAGAACTAGCTATTTCACGAGACTCTTACATGTACCATCCCATCGTACTGTCAAATAGAAGTTTGCTTCATCATTTTTTTCTGATGTTATATACAAACTTTATCTTTGCCATGCATACCTTCAAAATAATATCCTTTGTTGTTTTTTCCTCACAGATACATCTCGTTTTTCTTTTTTTTTAAAAAAAAACTGTAACAATTGAAAAGCAGTACAGTAGACCCTTGTATAACAAACAGTTTGCATAACATAAAATCTGTACAACATAAAAAATTCTGGAGATAGGGGAAATTTGCTTAACATTATTGCCTATGGGGAAAATCTGTACAACATAAAATGAGATTACTCAATTTTCAATACATTCCTATGGGAATTTGTATAAAGGAAAAATTGCTTAGCATAATTTCATTTGGAACGAATTAATTCCTTTATACAAGGTACCACTTGTATATGGTAAAAATGCTCTTCAATCTATACCAGGCCTGCAAAAGAGGTTGACCGTGGGCTACCAGTCGCCCATGACTAGGTGGCTGAATTGTGGCCTGGGCCATATGATAAGCACCCTGGCAATGCATGGGGTGAAGAAGCAGCCAGGAGGGCCGCCACAAAGTCCCGTGTTCCCCCGTCCCCAGCCAGAGGATGATGCCCTGGCAGTGCACAGGGTGGAGAAGCAGCTGGGAAGGCTGCCACAAATCCCCCCATTCTCCCCCTCCCCAGGCAGATGACAATTGGACCGGCAGCACTCTGGGTGGAGAAGTGGCAGGAAGGCTGCCACAAAGTCCCCCATTCTCCCCCCTTCCCGGGCAGATGATGAACACCCCAGGGGTGCGTGAGGTGAAGAAGCTGCTGGGAGGGCGCTAGCACTGCACCAAATTCAAAAGGGTGAATGGGAACTGGGGGATGGCTTGATCCTTTTGAATTTGGTGCTGCACAAGCCCAGGTGGGGAAGGCAAGGCAGGAGGAGGTTAGCCAGTTCTGCCTCCCCCCTTCTGTTGGAAAACAAGGCTGCTAGAGAAGAGCTGGGAGAGGGCTGGTGCGATCCTTGTCTCCACCTCCCCCTAACCAGCGGCATGGTGCTTCCTTTCAAAGCAGGAGGGGGGAGCCAAGACGGGGAGAAGCGAGCCGGTTCCACCTCCCCACACTCACTGCCCAGTGCTTGCCGCTTCAAAGCCCCCACCCAAAGGCAAGGCTGAGGGAATCGTAAGTAGAGAAACAAGATCCAAAATTCATTTAAAATCTAAAATTTTAATAAATTATTAATTTATTTAAATTTATTAAATTTATTAAATTCTTAAAATTAAATTTTAAAATGTTTAAAATTTATGGTGGCAGTTTAAACAGGGGAAGGTAAGTAGAGCCACTCATAGGTAAGAACATAAGAACATAAGAAGAGCCATGCTGGATCAGGCCAAAGGCCCATCTAGTCTAGCTTCCTGTATCTCTCAGCGGCCCCACCAGATGCGTTTGGGAGTGCATGAGACTAGATCTCTGTCTCCTGGTACCATTCCCCTGCATCTGGCCCTTGAAGTACCCTGGTTTTAAGCCTGGAGATTACACATCTCCATCATGGTTTGTAACCTGTGATGGAGTTTTCCACCAGGAATCTGTCCAATCTCCTTTTGAAGGCATCCAGGCCAGATGCCATCACCACATCCTGTGGCAGGGAGTTCCATAGACTAACAATGTGCTGGGTGGAAAAATACTTTCTTTTGTCAGTTCTTACTCTCCCAGCCCTCAATTTGAGTGTATGTCACCTAGTTCTGGTATTTAGGGAGAGGGAGAAGAGCTTCCCTCTATCCACTTTACTCATGCCCTGCATTATTTATATGTCTCAATCATATCCCCCCTCAGGTGCCTTTTTTCCAGACTAAAGAGGCCCAAATGTTTTAGCCTTTCCTCCTAAGGGAGGTGCCCCAGCCCAGTAATCATTTTAGTCGCTCTCTTCTGCACTTTTTCCAGTTCCACTATGTCTGTCTTGAGATGCGGTGACCAGAATTGTACACAATACTCCAGGTGCGGCCTTACTATTGTTTTGTATAATGGCATTATAATGTTGACTGTTTTATTTTCAATCCCCTTTTTGATAATCCCTAGCATGGAATAGGCCTTCTTCACTGCTGCCACACATTGGGGAGACACCTTCATGGAGCTGTCCACCAACATACCAAGATCTCTTTCCTGATCCGTCACGGATAGCTCAGAGCCCATGAGTTGATAGATAAAGTTTGGATTTTTTGCCCCTATATGCATTACTTTACATTTGGCTACATTAAAACGCATTTGCCATTTCTCAGCCCATTCCCCCAGTTTGGAGAGATCCTCCTGGAGCTCTTCACAATCTTCTCTGGTTTTTACCACACGGAAAAGTTTTGTGTCATCTGCAAACTTGGCCACCTCACTGCTTATCCCTATCTCGAGGTCATTTAGAGGTACCACTGTAGTAGCCCTCAGGCACTTTGGGCCAGAAAAAGTAGACCTCAGCCTGTTCAAAGTTGGACAGCCCAGATCTATACAATAAGTTTACTCTTTGGCTGAAATCTCATTTCACAACTTATACCACATTAGGCTGATAGTGTCAGAAATCACAGTGAATCCCTGCAAAGGTCCCGAGACTCCTATAGGCTCCTGTGAAGAGACTTACACATTGTGGGAATATGGAATCAGGCTTCTCCGCCATCCCTGCCATCCCTGGGAAAAGCTGGCAGTAAATACAGACACAAAGGAAGTAACATCTGCAGTTTATAGTCTGTGAAGGAAGCCTTCGTGGTCTAGTCAGGTTGTTTTGGAAAGTGATCTCAGTGAAGGGAGGGGAACAGAAAGTGCTCATATCTGTGTGTACATTTGAGGGAACTCGGAGTCTGATTGGCAGATCATCTCAAAGGGTCCAGTGTGCTTAATCTATTAAAAGGGGTTCAGAAGTTACTTTAGTTGTCTTAGCTAACCTCTCAGGAGATGCTATGCTCAGCAGTTGTCCTGTTATACTGTGCCTGGAAGGATGCATTCTCTGCATGCTTCAGAGCTGTGCAGATTCAATACTAATGTGTGAGCATTAAGTAGATTAGCTTTACTTTTTTTCCTGGTGTGTCCTCTGGATTGCCTCAACTTCTGACTCAAATTATCTTTCCCCCCTCCAAGTGCTTTTTGAAACCTTCTTGAAACTTTTTAGAATGTTTGCCTTTTTGCCCTTCTGTGATCCTTAATAAAATATAAAGAAACCTCTCCAACCAACTGTTGAGGTTTGGGGCCCAAAACCTGATTTTGCTTGGACTAGCTGCCAGGGATGTTGGTATTTTTATATTTTTATGTGGTGACAGTTCTATCATCTGAGGTTGGCATAGTGGTTCTGAGTGCCTAGCTTGGTGGATTTTTGGATTCTCTGGCAGCACTGCCCAGTCTGGGTATACTGGAGTGTTTGGAGACACCCGGGCCAGGCAGGTTCCCTCGTCAACAGAACATTTGTTTGCTTGCTTGTTTGTTTGTTTGTTTGTTTGTTTGTTTGTTTGTTTGTTTGTTTGTTTGTTTGTTTGTTTGTTTGTTTGTTTGTTTGTTTGTTTGTTTGTTTTACCTCACCTTCCTTCTTGGAAAAGGACCCATGGCAGCTTACAGTAATGAGAGACAATACACAGTCCATTGCAATTAAGACATATTCATTTTGAGAAACAGGGAATTGAGGGGTATCTTGCAGCATTAGAAGGCAACATTAAAACAAACATAGTGTCAATGCAATCACACAGGGAGAGAAATAAACACAAAGTTATAAGTGGTTAAAAGCACAAAGTCTGTGTAGCCATGTATGGTAGATTCATATATCATTCAGGGAAAGCTTGCCTGAAGAGAAAGGTCTTTGTTTCTGGAAAGACAGCAGAGATGGGACAGTCCTAGCCTTCAGTGGGAGGGAATCCCAGAGTCTGCGCGGGGCAGCTGAGAAGTCCCTTTCATGTGTTCCCACAAGATATACCTGTGAGGGTGGCAAGATGGAGAGAAAGGCCTCTCCTGATGGCCTTAGAACCCAAGCCGGCTCATACTGTGAGATTTTATCTTTGAGGTGGCTAGGACCCAGGGCATTTAGTGCTTTGTAGGTTAAGGACAGCACTTTGAATTGTGGAATTGCTTAAGAAGGAGTGTAATGTGATCTCTGTAACATTTGACTCCCGTGGGTTCACCCACTCCAGGATAAACAAGTTAGTGAGGCACGTTAGTGACCAAAGAGACAGTGTGTTAAGCTAGAAATCCTCATAAATCCCTTTTTATGTGGAAGCTGGTAAGGGCATCTGGACAGAAGGAAGTAAAATAATCTCCACAGTAACGATTTTCATAAATTAAACATTTCTCCCCTTCTTCACATAGTTCAAAAGCCTGAGCACTTTTGTGGACTATAGGGTGATAGGGATGTTTTTTATTAATTAAAAAACCACCACACTCTTCAGTCTTGTGTGGTATAACTTTCGGCAATAAGATTTTGGCCTATATTTTCTACAGTTGGAACCTAATAATTGAAGTGAAGAGTTTCAAAGAATTGCTATTTAAACCACAACTTCTAGAATGCAATTCTGCACTTTTTTTACTTGTTCCAGTTGGAAACCTAGCCTCCCACTTGCAAGGCAGTCTGAACTTTGCACAGATCAAAATATTTACTTTTTTGTTGTTCTTCAGTCGTTAAGTCATGTCTAACTCATCATGACCCCATGGACCAGAGGACCCCAGCCCTTTTTCTTTCCCCTTCAATCTTTCCCAACATCAGGGGGTTTTCCAAGGACTCCTCTTTCCTCATGAGGTGGCCAAAGTACTAGAGCTTCAGCCTTTAAATCTGTCCTTCCAGTGAATATTCAGGGTTGAAAAATATTTAGTAGGGACTGGCTATTCACTTAGTTTATTACACATATGGGATTCACATATACATAAGTCAGTTGCACCCCATTTCTTGCCACTGGGTGCTATTTAAAGAAGAAATAAAAAGTAATGAAAAATAACACCAACATATGCATTTTAAACATTTTAATCTGAAAGTATTAATTTGTAAAATGCTTTTGTTATACCTTTGGCATAACATCAGACCCTATGGAAAGGGAGAAGGCTAGGACATAACTAACACATGTCAAGAAATTTCTGGATTGGCCATCCAGAATTCTCACCTGAGATGGTCTTGTTTTTTGGATTGTAATAAATAATGCTTTGATTCATCATTCATTCTTTTTCTGTACTTCTAATATTGCTTAATTGGGGATTTACACTGAAATGATTGCAGTAGACACCAGGAAACATTTAACTTTCTAACAGTTAAATAATTTGTAGATACTGTAGTGGTGCTAAATTTAACAGATTGGCTAAAAAAATTATGACTTAATATTTTTTCTCTCTAGCTGCTATAGACATAATTGCATCTGTACATGTTGGATGTTCCAGGCTGCCATTTGCTTACAGTGACAGTTCCACCCCCTATATATTTATGTACAGAAATGAAAATGAGATTTGACTAGCTGCAATGTTTTATAGCAATATGAGAGGTGGCAATTATTGTAAAATAAGAGGGAACATTTCATAAGCTTGTAAAAGGAGGGACAGATGTTCATGCCTGATGGTTTCTTGTTTACTGTCAACTTTTATTTTACTCTGTATTTTTAACCTTTTGCTTGACCCAAAACCAAAAAAGCATTGTAGTGGCACATCAAAGATAGAAAACTGTAGTTCGCTTCTACAGTGCCAAAAGCCAGTCTATACCAATGGTCAGTGATATTGCCATCTATTTGTTTATTTCAAATGTTTCCCACATACCTGTCAATCAGCACAGCCAGTCAGGTGAAGGACAGTATTATGCAACATGGAAAAGCATTATAAAGTAAGTACAATAATGATATGTAAACAAAATTGAAAGCCCATCTAGAGAAAACCAGTGAAAAAAACACCAAGAACTAGATTACAGTTTTAACAGGAGCATCAGGTTTGAGTGTACGTGTGTTTATTATCTGAAAAGACAAAGGCTTCAAAGCTAGGTAATTTTTTTCCTTGGAGGCATGATCACCCAAGAGATCTTTGGAGGGTGGAAACAGATGTTACATTTACAAGTACTAGTGCAGTCTCCTGCAAGGACCTACACACAGGGATGAAGAAATCATTTTTATTTTTATTGTAAGCTGCCCAGAGTTCCCTTTGGGAAGATGGGTGGGGTATAAGAGTAACAAATAAATAAATAAATAAATAAATAAATAAATGAGGTAACAAAAATATAGTGCTTGATGCCCAACTGTAGGATAAGTTTTGTCTATCTCATATGCTGTTGGTTGAAGTCCAAGCATAACCCGCCTTGGGTCTTGCATAGACAGGGTATAACACAAGCTAAGCAGTGGTGGCCAAACTTCGGCCCTCCAGATGTTTTGGACCACAACTCCCACAGTCCTTTGTCATTGGCAATGCAGGCTTAGAATTCTGGGAGTTGTGGTCCAAAACATCTGGAGGGCCGAAGTTTGGCCACCACTGAGCTAAGGAGACCTTAGTGGTGGAGACTAGAGATGGGCACGACTTAGCGGTATTCCCGTTTCCGTTTCCGTTACTCGTTTCCGTTACTCTACGGAAACGGAAACGGGAATTACTCCGCCAGACTTCGAGCTCGAACCGACGAACGAACAATTTGGTCTGATTTTTCGTGCTCGTTACTTGCATCGCGCGATTGCGCGCGATGCCAAGCGGCACAGAAAAAAAGTTTTTAAAAGTTAAAAAGCCCGGTTCCCGGCCAAAAAGCAGGCGGAAATATGCCTGCCGTGCCTCAGGGCACCTACCAGAGGGGTGGTTTCTGGAGGTCCCCGCCCGGCCTCCCCCCCTCCTCCGTCCTGCTGGGATGCTCTGGTGTGGTGGTGGGACTCGCCCGCCACAAAAAGCCCAGTCTCGCCGCCGGCCGCCAAAGCGCAAGCAAGCGGCACGGGCGGCACAGGAAAAAACTTTTTAAAACTCTCCCCCGGGTCTCCCCCCCAACCATTCCCGGGCCAAAAAGCAGGTGGAAAATGCCTGTTTGACTAAGGGCACTCACTAGGGCACCTACCGGAGGGGGGGTTTCAGGTCTGGAGGGGGGGTGTCCCGGCTTCCCCCCCCTCCGTCCTGGGCTGCTCTGGTCTAGTGGTGGGACTCGCCGCAGGCTCGCAAAAAGCCCACTCTGCCGAGACGCCGACGGCCGCCGCAAACGCAAGCGGCACGGACGGCGCAGGAAAAAACTTTTAAACTCTCCCCGGCCCCCACCCATTCCCGGGCCAAAAAGCAGGCGGAAAATGCCTGTTTGACTAAGGGCACCTACCGGAGGGGGGGTTTCTGGTCTGGAGGGGGGTGTCCCGGCTTCCCCCGTCCTGGGTAGCCGGACTCGAGTCGCCTCGTCGCCATGCCATGCGGTGCGGGCGGGGGATCGAAAATGGGGCGGCGAATGCAATATTGTTTTTGAAATCGTGGTCCAAAAACACACAAGCACAACAGAAACACGCGGAAATTTATGAACTGCCATATTTTTCACAGTAGCAGTGTGGGTTTTTTCTTGCAACAAAATGTCTCTCCTCTCCTCCTGTGTCCTCCATTGATTTTATTTTATTTTATTTTTTTTACACCTGCGCAGTGTGCAATGATGGGCTGGCCCAGTGGCCTGGCCAGCCATGTGGGAGGGGACGACCATGCAAATTTTTGGAGCCATCTCACCAATCGCATGGCCACTTGGCCACTGAGACTTCTGGGATGTGCCAAAAAGCCCCCTAAAACTTGCCCTAGCCCCCTAACCCGCTAACCCTAATCCTTGACTCCTTAGCCATACGTCACAGACTGTCTTCTTAGTGGGTCAGAGAGGCACCCAGAGGTGCAACCCAATAGCCCACCATAACCTTACCCGTCATTAGCCTAACCCTAGCCCTAACCCTAATCCACCTTAGCCCATAGCCAGATCGACTTGCATTGCACTACACGCAAGTACGATTCCCTTCTTTGTGGGACATGGCAGGTGCGAGACAAGAGCCTTGTGTAGGGCAGGTATGACCCTATGACTCTCACTGGTCTCACTGCCTGCAAATGGTATGCATAACCATATGGTTGTGCATGCCATTTTGCAGCAGCAGCAGGTGAGGATGGGAGACCCCCATGTTGAGGGGTCTCTTGGAGCCTGCTGCTGCTGTCCCCTTTATAGCGGGCCGGCGGAGGCACCCACCCCACAGAGGTGCCTCCAGGAGCCTGCTACCCCCCCAAAAAAACCAGTATAACGATAACGAAAAAAACGAAAAACAAAACGACTAATTTTTTCCGATTTTTCGCGAAAACGGAAACGAAACGACTCGGACCCTAGCCGAAAAAGAAAAAGAAAATGAAGTTTTTTTCCTGAGTCGTGCCCATCTCTAGTGGAGACCTTGTTCCAGTCTTCCAGAACTGTGATGTAGCTTTGTAAGCAACAAAATGGTAAATCACTATCAGTATGCAGGGATAGAATGGCACAGGTATAGAAGCAAGACCCAGATCTCTGGGTGAGACAATGTTGTTATTTGTTTGTTTTCAGCTAATACTGGAATCTTTCAGTCAATGTTTGCAGGCGGTGGTCTCAGAAAAGTAACTTTCCAATCGCTATGATCTCCAGAGTACTCAGCCTTTCAGACTGGAAGGTGCGGATGCAGTTGGAAGGGAACCTGGAGTAATCTGTGTCCTGTTTAAAAGTTCTTATCTTTGGTGCAATTTATATTATTGCACACTTGAACAATCCTTGCATTCATATGGGAGACATTTCTCCTCCTGTGAGAAGGATGCAGATGGCACTTCAGATCACTCCAAAGTTTCCTCCCTTATTGACACCCAGGGCCGGTGCTAGGTTTTTTTTGTGCCCCAGGCGAGGGGTGGGGGTGGGGCGGGCGGGTGGGGGTGGGGCAGCAGGGCAGCAGGCAGGCGGGGTGGGGGTGGGGCAAGGTTGGTGGCAGGGGGCAGGGGGCGGGGGACGGCGACAGGCACAGGGAGTGGGTGGCGATGGGCGCGGGGGCGGAGGGTGGGCAGCGGCAGGCAGCAATGAGCGGACGACGACGGGTGGCTGGCGGTCGGTGAGGGGATGGACGGTGGTGGCCAGCGGCGGGTTGTGGTGGCAGGCTGTCCAGCGCCCTCTCTCCATTTGGGCACCGTAGGCAACTGCCTAGTTCGCCTTAATGGAAGTGCCGGCCCTGTTGACACCCTTGCCCTTTCCTCTGCTTTTGTCAGGGGTATCATCCTGTGGACAGCAGCAACCCTTTTTTTTTGTTATTGTTGATTAACAGGAGACACAGACTACAGAAGCACACCAACTTAGCATGGATACTCTGCCATCCATTCCACAGTCACAAACCTCTGTATACATCACAGGGCCTTCCATGAATATCTTGTCCACAAGAGTGAAATGGGGAACCACACATTCTTCAGAACAGGACATTAGGAACACTCGGAATCACAAGAAATAATCTGCAGCCCTAGGTCTGTCCGAGAAAGGAGCAGAACAGTTTGCAAAAAGGATGGGATGGAAAGCTCTTACTTAAAACATGTTATTATCAGAACAGTGGGTGACTCGACCTGCACCAGAAGTGAACCTGATAGTTTTACTTTTGTATTCTTGCACTTTCTTTGCAAAAATCTCTTTAAATCAGATTAATCTTGTTAAATGTGCAGCACTCCATACAGAGGAATGAGCACCATCTTCTTTTTGGGCTGCATACATTTCTCATCATTCCCTCCTTCACTTGCTCTCCCTCTTCGTCTCTGGGTATCTTTTTCGCAGGCCTGTGTGGCTCACTGTTTGCAAGCTTTTATTTGGATTTCATCAGTTAATTGGACCCATTTGCTCTCCTGCAGTTGGGTCGGCAAGCAAAGGCAGGCAGAACAGTGAGATGATGCCTCTGCTCATGGTACTTGTAGGCAATTGATTTATGCCAGACGAGCCATCACATGAAGTCCATATGATGATTTTGCAAAGTACCTGGAAGCTCCAAATAATGTCTCTGGATGCTACATCCAGTAAACATCTAGTGATAGAACTCACCCACCCATGGGGCATTACGTCCACAGTATCTGCCTGAAAGGGAAAAATAAAAGCAGAAACAAACCACTGTCGAATTGATTTATTCTGCAGCTAGCAGGTGAACTTTGCAGCATTAAGAGGAGAGGAAAAGATTAAGAATGCAGCAGAATCTAAATAGGAAAAAGGGTCAAAGGCAGGTTTGTTTGCTGCCTTCCCCATCATGGGTTTTGACTTGACCAGTCACAGCTCAGCTTAGTTTAGGTGCATGAAGATTCCCTTTACAGGCTATCTGCAGGGGGAAAGCAATGGGCTGTGCACTCAACAGCATCCATAAAGGATCTTCAGGCTTTTTTAATTGCTCTTTTGGTGAGAAACATGTTAACTGTCATCCTCTAGTGAACAAGAATAGAGAACCTGAAAATGGTAACGGTTTGTGGTTGTTCACAAATAATAAACCACCATAATCCAACCAGAAAACCAAATTGCAAACTGGTTCAGTTTTGGGTTCATGCCTGATTGGGGCACGTACCTTCTCCTGCTGTACCACTGCTGCTGCTACTGTCACACTGTCAGTAGTACTGGCATTGCAGTGTGGACACTGCCTTTTGTACACGTACCCATCTCCCAGGGATCAGCTTGCAAAAAGAGTGCCTGGATTCCTTGAAGGCCATGCCCTTGCTGGCACAACAAAAGCAGTATTGGAGGAGCAAAAATCATGATGCCAGCAGCAGTGGAATGGTGGCAGTGGTTGTATAGTGGCACAGCCTTTGTGGAGCCCAAACACTGCCTTTTATGCACACGCACGCGCACGCACGCACACACACACACACACACACAAAGCCCGGCTGCTCTGTCTGAAGATGGTGACTGTAGCAGAGGAGAAAGAGAAGGAGGCAGAACCAGGTAGGGAGGGGACAAAGGTAACAGGGAGAGGTGGGTAGGCATCCCTTTTGCCAATACAAAACAAAGTGCCAAGCAGAAAGAAGTTGGGTGCTTTGCTTCATTTCAGAAAAACAGGTTGCATGAAACAAACCATGAACTGAACTTCAAAGCAGCCCGGTTTGTGGTTTATCCCCCTACACCCCCCCCCCAGTTTTTGATTTGGTTTGTGTCCATCTCTAAACTGGAGTGAAGAATCTCTATCAGCTCTGTGGGTCAAATTCAACTGCAGATAAATTCTTCGGGAACAAATTCCAGTGGTATCAGGTGCTATCAAGTTGCACCTGAATTTCAGTACTCTTATTAAGGTTTTCAAGCTAAGTGAGATATTGAAGACATGCTTTTGCCAGTTGCACTGCCCTCCCCCCACCCATGAGTTTCCATGGAGCTAAAACACCCATATAAGTGCTTCAGTGTTTTAGAATGGGAAAACAACAGTTGGGGTAACAAAATAAACTTATTATGGGGAAGGAAATGGATTGAACTGTATAAGCCCACAAAGCTCAAATGGATTTGGAGCTCCCCGCCTCCTGAATGCCAGAAAGGTGTTGTTTGAACCAGATGTCTCTGTTAATGCAATATAACACTTACTGTGAATGTATCACTGGTGCATAGCAAAACGAGATTTGCAAATTTTAAACAAGCAGAAGCACTGAATCATTACTGCTTAGGAATGTTTCTTCTACACTGGCATTTGATACACATTTGATACATGATACAGAATCATTGCCTGATTGTGCAGTTTATGTGTTACAAATCTGCCTAGTGAGCAGGATGAGCCTTGGCGTATTGTTCACTTATTTGTTTATACTTTGAATTGGTCTCAGTATTTGATTCTGTATCTGATCCTATTTCAAGATGCAGAAGTACTGGACAACACCAGCAATCACTATGTTAGGCTACACAGGGAAGCCATTGAAATGCACAAACACCAGCACAGTTTCAACAACAAAAAAAGAAGAAAGTCTAAAGATCAACAAAGCCTGGCACCTGATACTGGGAAGAAAAAAAACAGTCTGCAAAAAGTCAATGACTTCCACCCATCCACAAGCACCAGTGATCACTTGTCACAATAGAACACCTAATGACACCTATCAACCATAGATACAGATCATTCACCTGGAGCACAGTGAACCGCTCCACCATCACTAGATGCATCTAGATCACAGGAAACACTTAATATCCTGGATGGGAGGGGAACCCTATCCCATAGCTATAAATACTCGACAAACTCACATTCTACACTAGAGCACAGAGAGGATTCTACCTCCCTGTGCTCCTGCCCTTTGAAGATGCCGGTCACAGGGACTGGCAAAACTTTAGGAAGAAGAAAACCCTCCAGAAAACAGCCAAAACAGCCTGAAAAAAAACCCATCAATGCTTAGTCAATTTCAAGAGTTATTTTTAAAAGGCATTGTGACAGGAATTTTTCAAATTATATCTCATTCCCTTAATAATCTTAAGTGCCATCTATTGATCTGAACCGTGCCATCTGTTGATGGGACAGAGTATTAGCAATCTTATTACGAACCCCCAGGATATGCTTTGCATGAAATACAATGTTAAATTGGTGGTATCTCAACTGTCTGCTATAGTTCCCTGAGTTTAACTTTCTTCTTGTGCATCAACTCCTCCATGCAAGCCCTCAGCTCCACAAGCTTTTGTTCAGGCAACCTACACGTTTGATTCCTTGTGTCCAATTCCATTCCCAAAAAAGTCAAAACAGTCATGGGCCCCTCTGTCTTATCATCAGCCAATGGCAACCCAGGCTCATGTGCAATGTCAGCAAAGGCAGACAAGCACACCATACTGCTGGGTGCTCGCCTAAAACTCTGCCCACCTCTACCTCAGCTAATATCTTGTCTCTTACAACCAATTCAAAACCCTGAACTGATTTCAAATTCTGTGCAAACCGCAATACATGCTTATCAGTGGCAGGTATTCAAAAACCAAACTGAAAACCCTCACTCAAATATAGGGCATCCTCCACCACAGGACAGCTATGAAGCCACACCCGGAGAACATCCAATTTAATCAGACTAGGGCCCTTTGGGTAAAGCAGCTGGCCTTGGTGGGTTCTTCTTTCCTCCCGGGTCCCTTTTGGAGTTTGAACCAGCTTTGGGTTTGGGGCATGTGGAAATTGCATGTGTTCCTCCACAACTGGAGCATACATGCCTGAATTTTCATTGTCTCCTACTGCATAAACCCTTGTTGTTGAACTCACAGCAGGCCAGATGGAGCTGAAACATCTGGCCCACTCCTGGGTGGGCAAAGTTAAGTTGTCCTGCACAGTGTACTAGATGGCCACTATTGAATCTTTCGTTAGACATGGGACGAGTGGGGCTCATCACTCTCAGCCAAAATGACCCATGAGGAAGGTCCCATCTCAAGCTAGCATTACAATCTGTCCTATGGTGGAACCCTTCATCATAAGAAAGCCACACCATCCCAGGGAAGTCTAAACGGGCCCAATTGATAGTATCAATGTAATGAAAAAGGGCTGAGCTCTTTTCTGGATGCGCCCTGGCCAGTGTGCCAGCATAAATTAAGAAGGCTGACAACCAATTATTCCATTTTCTATCAGACTTGCATTTGCAGTTTTCCTTCTCCTTTTTATCATGTTTTTTAAATGCTTGCACACCTACCTCCCTATTTAGGAGGTCAAACACATCAACATACTTGCCACTAACAATCTTCTCCACCATCGCCTCCGACAAATGGTCACCCAAAGGTAACTCCTCATCACCCTCAGGCACGTCTAGAGCAGCAGTTGTCCCATCATTATGGTGTGGGGTGCCACCCTGCTCCTTAGGTGGGGAAGATAGAACAGGTTCATCAGTTTATGCACTAGCATCACTAAAGGTCTCATGAGGTAGTGTTACTGTGTCACCTGCACAAACAGGAAAGGGGTCATAAGCACTCTTTGTCTCACTCTTTTACTGGATGTGGCTGATTTTGTGAGCCTTAGGAATTTGTCATCTAGGAGGTGTTCTGTCATGTTAAGACAACCTAAATAAATGAAAATAAGGAATTGAGTATGTGTTCCATTCCACCCCTTTCTCCACTCTCCACTGAACTTAAAAGAACTGATACACCTTTCTGCACTTCCAACACGAACAAGAGCAGAGTGTTCAACACAGGCTATTTGAAGAAAACGTTTGTACATCAGAATCCCCCTTAAGAAAAGTTTCATTTTAGGTTACAATGATGTAAATGGATGAATGGAAAGAGGCATATGACTTATTAGAGAAGAAATGGAGAACATTTCTATGCTTATTTGCAAAGGGCTAGTCCTCCAGCTGCCTCTAAATGGCAGGTTATACTGTATATGAAATTCTGCTGCTCTGCCTTTCATCTGGCTTGACTTGCTTCAGACTTGGTTTGCATGGATGGTTAGATGTTAGAAAATTCTGAACAGGTTTCTTCTTTGTAGTGTTAAAACAATTGTGGCTTATGCTGTTTCTCTTAGCACATCTAATTACATTACGTTTGTTGGAAATGAAGATGCAGGGTCTTCAGGGAACATTAATGGCACTAGATAAGAATTTCCCTTTTGGGGTGTGATTCACCAGAGTATTTTCTAAATCTGATTATATGCCTCTTATTGGATATTCTTGATATGCTCTGTTGCACTGCAGCATATTGTTGATGTTGTGTTCCTGGGTGTTCTTGAAGTTTCATATAAAATATTCATAGAGTCAGCCTAAAATTTTAATGCCATTGTTGCCTCCATATTCCAAACCTAATATGTGATCAATTGGATTTTTAAAATCTATTTAGAGCTTTTAAGTTAATTTTGCTTCAGTCTGCTTAAAAAGTGTAGTAGATAAGAAGTCAAAAATATGTGTCTCCTTTGTCTCTAACAGATAGGAATTATCCTGGTCTGGTACTACTTAAAATCATGGCATCATATCAGTGAAATGAACTCCCAAGCTCATGAAGCGTTATCGTTGCAGGCATCGGGCAAATTGGTTGTTCACTTCTAACACAGTTGATATGCCTTTTATTATTACAATATTCTGTTTCAACAAAAGATTGCCCATTTTCCCAAAATGAACCATTTTAATGATTTTTATGTAGCTATCCGGCTAATGAAAAATAATGACTGAAGATTTTGAAATTTATTCCTTTATCTTCTTTTGCAGGAGAATTCATTATAAAACACCAAAGGGAATCAGCAGAAGAAAGATTGTGCAGGTAGTTCTCGGTTTCACAATAAAGCTTGTATTGCAGCAGTACTGATGAAAAATTGTCCTAATATGATAAGACCACCTTACAAAGGAAGGGAGTGGGGGAAAGGCAATGTCCAGTGAATAGTAGTTACAATAATGTATTATTTCTATTAACTCTTACAAATGCCTTAACTGAACATTCATCTTTCCCGGCTATTATTCACAGCTTCAGCATCTTAATGAGGAACCTAAAAGCTTCAGAAAGGGGAGGGGGAGCTTAAAACTTACTTGAAACATGCCAGAAGTGCTCGCAGAGAATGTAGACACATAACAATATGGCTTGCTATTTTAATCAAATATCTGTTTATTCAGATATTAGGATCAGCATACTTTTATTTTACAAATAAATGTCCTGCATATTTCATTTTATATTCATAATTCACTCTTCTGTGCTTCTGCGTATGTTCTAATCCTGGCTCCATGCATTTGTAACTATTTTTCTGCAGAGACTTAAACCTTAAGCCTTCAATGTAGAAAGTGTTATGAATCTGTGATCTTAATAAACTCAAAGTTCATGTTAATTTCTCATTTCTCTTTGGATCACAAACAAAACAGAGATTGATGTAGTCTTGAACTGAGATAACAGGTGTCCCACAAAATAAGATTATATTTTCCATCCCTTGTCTTTTTTCACTGGACCACAGCAGGCTCTACCCACAGACAGAATGAAGTCATAGCCTCTAGTTGGAGATTTTAGGTATCCACAAATGAATAGTTATGTCTTAATGAATGGGAATCAAATCTTTAGTTGATCTTAGTTATATAGGGAAGAATTGAATCACATTCTACTGCTAGATTCTGCAGTCTTAGACCTCCTTTTTTGCTTGCAGCTTCCAACATGTCGAAGGAGTGGGACACCTAGTTTCCCCACATGTGGTTTGGAATTCCTAATTGCACTGTCACTGGTAACAGACTAGGGCCTGGGCAGGTTATAGTCTGGAAGGAGTTACTTCAAAACATTTAGGTAGTACATGCCTTTCTTTAGTTCCAAAACATCAGTAGATCTTTATATTTATTGCACTAGTTTTTCTTGCTATGAAGGGAGAGAAGGTCCCCATGGGATTTTCTTCCTGTGTGCTAAAATAACTTGGCCGGCTTTTGGTACCATAAGGACACACACTTGGGTGAGTAAATGCTTGTCATTTGATGCTCCCCCTCAGGCATCAATAAGTATTTGGTTGACCTGGCATGAACACTATTGTCTCTTCCACTGCTACTCTATTTTGATGGTGTATTTCTTTATTTATTTTTGAAAAGCACCACAAAATGGATTGTTAAGTGGTGGATTCAGCAGATGTTGTTTTAAATAAACATATTTCATGTATTTCCCTTTGTGCTGTTTGTCCAATGACAGGCACAGATTGCTCCTTTTCGGTTCAGCGCAGTTTCACTGAACTTATCATTAGTGCATCTTTGTTCAGTTCTGTTTTAATAACTGCACTGTGTCTTCTTACAGGAACATTTGTGGCAAGAACTAAGTGTACGAAAATATTAATAAGCCAATTATTTTCCCTCCTTTTGTTAGGATTAATTGACGTAGGAATTCTCCTTTGAATAGCGCAGCAATTAAAATGTACTTTACATTTTAATCTAAGATATGGAGTCACTTAATGCAACATCTTATGTGCTTTCCATGCTCATCCTGGAGTACCACAACTATGTGAAAAGGTAGAAGAAACATCTTCCATTGTGTTGTTCTTTTGAGAAGCCAGTTCAGTAGTAGCAGATATTGAAAAATAATTACACTGAACAAAATACCTTGAAAGGTAACCTATGTCATGTGCGTACACTAAACTCTCTCTCTCTCTCTCTCTCTCTCTC
>JAHTLZ010003526.1:41217670-41297748 GCA_023846285.1 Phrynocephalus versicolor
ACACACACACACACACACACACACACACACACACACACACACACACAAAATGTTTCCTTTATAATAAATATCACCAAATCATAGAACTTGTTGACATTTTAAACATTGAAAAGGAAGAATCCACTGTCAGAATCATTGTCTGAATTAGCATTATACCTTGCTTGAGAATCCAGATCAAAGTAAAATGCAGATTTGTAAAATCCAGATCAAAGTAAAATCCAGAATGGTCACGTGTTTGAAAATGCAGTTCCTGTGTCCCCTTGGGTGCAGTTTAGAGAACCACATCTTTTGTGTCCCCATGAGCGGGAACTGCAACACAGCAGAATGAAAAGGCTTTGATGTGGATATTCCAAGTCCCCACAGACTCAACTACTGATTTAAAATCTGCATTGGAACTGAGACAAGCTTTGTACCACCTCGAGACCAGGTACTTGTAAAACTTGCTGGGTCACACTTCAGTGGGCATGGTCACATTTTTCCTTTTAATGTCCACTGGTTGTGGGGACACAATTTTATTAAACACATCTTCAAGCAGTTTGAAGCAGTTTTTAGTGGTTGTGGGACAGGTAAGTTAGAATGAAGATTTAAATGAAGATTTGCACCCCTGTCTGCCATAGTGCAATGGCTCCCAACTTTGGATAATCTAGATGCTCTTGGATTGCAGATCCCAGAAACACCAATCACCAGCTGTGCTGCCCGGGGTTTGGGGGAACTGCAGTTCAGGAACCCCTGGCATAATCCAAGGTTGGGATCCACGGCTGTAGTGGATGGATTTAAAGGAGAATACATGTTGGCTGTGATGGCTATCCATTATCTCCAGCATCTAAAACAATGTGTGTCTCTACACTGGTTCTGGGGAGCACAAACAGAAGAATGTTATTTGCACTAATCTTCTGCTTCCTGAAAGCAACTGAAACTGTTACAGTTTTTCTTATGTTAACAACAATAATAATCTCAGACTTGCAGAGCTGAAGGGATCCTATGAATCATTGAGTCTAGCTCCTTTTCAGTGGGGGATCGAACTCCCAACCACTTGTTCTGCAGACAGAGACCTAAACCACTGAGCTCTCCAACAGTTCTTATTAGCTCTGTTAAGCTTAAAGAAAAACAAAGCTGCCGTTGAAGAAACAGCTGTTGGTACAGATCTCTCATGGCATTACAAATTAATATGTCATCAGAGGTATTGATGGGAGGATTCCACCCTGCTTTGGACCGATAAAGAATGTCACTTAATTAACTGAGTCTTTTCTCCTAAAACCTATGACAAGAGCTAGTTAATTGAAGAGCCAAATTATAGGCCATTTTCCAGTAGACGTCATCCATCAGGCATTGGGTCTGACCACTTCAACACCCCCCCACACACACACACACTTTACTCAATGATGCTGCTGTAGCAATGATAACGGGCCCTGTCTGACTCCCTCTCTGTCACCCGCAATGTGCCTGTGGCATGCAGATATGGGTACGTAGTAGCTACTCCTTCCATCTGTCCCTGTCATATAGGATTCTATTGTGGTACAGTCATGAGCTGGGGATGGAAATGTTGCAGCTTGAGTATGAGAAGAATTCAAAGGAATGAGATTCATAATGCCATGATAGGTTGGATTTTTTTTTACAGTCTTGTGTGGTATCTATAGTAGGCATGGCTTGGGGGAAACTTTTCTGGACTGAAGTTACTGTCAATCTATCCAGCACTAACAAATTCCCTCCCAACTTTGTATTCAAAGACAGCCCACCTCACGACTGAGTTTTTTCTTCCTCTCAGCTTTCATTTGGTGATCAGTGTTGCTTATTTGTACTTGATCTGTTCACAATTGTAAGTAATGAAACATTTTTATTCTTTATCCTTCCATGGTCTTATAGTGAGTTTTAGGACTTTGAGTGCCAGTTAATGAGAAAGGGGTTGTCGTTGTGGAACTTGAAGCTATTTTCTTCCATGAATCTCTCTGTATTTCTACTGCATAGCACAAGGAAATTCAAAATGCTGTAACATGATATTCCTCTCAAATGGAAAGCAAAATTTGCAACAGGAGTTGCATTCAATAGCATAATAATTTTTTGGGTAGTATAGAGCTTTAGTGCAGCAGATAATTTTTTTAAGATTTTTCTTCAAGGCTAAAGGGAGGGAAAGGGATATGCAACAATTACTACTTTTAGGGTGGTGTGTAAGTGAATTTCTGGGGGGTCTAGTAGGGCAGGCTAAATCAGTAAATATAACTGCTATATTTTAAAAATAGGCTGCAAAGTATTTATTTGAGCTTCAAGGCTTTGATGAACAATCAATGGATGTATGCTAAAGCAGATCCAAAGGCCACAGTATCCTTTCATTTCAACAAGAATGGATGCTGAGGAATTACTTTCACTAAAGCAGAATGGGGCACCTACATTCATATTAAGTCATTTCGTCAACACCAGTTGTCATAAATAAAGTGAATAAAACAAATCTTTGTCTAGCAATTTGTGAAACATCTTTTTAAAAAGAGATATTTCTTTAACAGTCATTTAGATACCTTGGGCTCAAGTCATTTAGGGCTTTATAAGCTAAAAGTGGTGCTTTGAATTGTGTCCAGAAATAGATTGGCAGCTAGTGGAGATGCTGCAGGAGGGAAGTTAAGGGTTCTCTATAGCCTGTCCCAGTTAACAATCTGGCTGTAGCATTTTGGACCTTTTGAAATTTCTGAACACTTTTCAAAAGCAGAACCACATGGAGCAAGTTTGCAATAATCCACCCTGGATATAACTAGGGCATGTGACACAGTGATCTCCTCAAATGTCCTAGATTTTAATGGGAGTAAACGGAACCCTACACTGAATTCAGAAGGTTACCAGTCCTTGTAGACTAATGTTGGGACCACATAATCCAGCATACTTATCTTGGTCAAAGCTCCAGCATTAGGATTGTGAAGAAATTTTAACATGGAATCTAGAGGGCCCAAATTTTTGGGGTCCTTCCACTAACTCTCTTCTACAAGCCCTGAAAATTTGGTGAGGATTGGGGTTCAGACAACTGAGCCAAATATCTCCCTCAGGAAAGTGCTCCAAGGAACCTAGAGACACCAAACTTGCAGAGAGCCTTCTCCCATCTTACTTCTACAATCTCTCCTAGTTTGGTGAAAATTAGGTTTCAGACTTCTGAGTTATACACCCACAAAGTGGGTCCCCCACTTGATATAAATGTGTCAATAAAGATGTCTGAATACAGAATTATTTGTACTTCACAAATCAATCAATCCACTTTGATTATCAACCTAAAGGAAACTAAATTCAGTACCAGCCCTTGATTCACCAAAGGGCTATGTTTGTCATCTAGCAGATAGATGCAGATTGAGGGATGTGGGTTAGGGTGTCATGGCAGCCACCATTGCAGAGGTTCCTGGCTGTCTCCTTCCCAGAAGACCACAAGGCTTCATGGAGGATTTTGTGACAGGTTCCTCCACACCATCAGGTGGGCTAAGAACGTGTGGTTTCCTCACAACAGGTAGCCTGGAATTGAGAGTTTCATATCTGACCTGACTGAGATATTTAAAAAAGGAATAGCAGCTCTCAGTTGATTTCCAGCTCTCTGCTTTGTCCCAGGAGGAGCCACAAAATGGTGGAAGTCTATGTGGTGAATCCATTTTTTTCTAGTTACTTTTCTGATAACTAAGGATGGGCATGAAACAGAAAAATAACATTTCATTTCGTTTTGTTTTGTGTCCACTCCCATTTTGTTTGGTTTCATTTCTTCTGATTTTTTAAATTTTATGAAACAAAATGAAACAAAACAAAAAAGCTTTCCTGGGTCCTAGAGGCACCAGATTTGGTGCCCAGGAGCCATTTTTAAAGGGCTCACACTGAGCTGTTATTGGCTTGACCCCTTTAAAACTGGCCCATTTGGCACCAGAGCATCCCCCGGTGCAGACTGGGCCAGTTTTAAAGCGGTCCAGCCCATGATAGCTCTGCAGGAGCCCTCTGAAAATGGTCAGGTGGGCAGTTCCACCCGGCCATTTTCAGAGGGCTGCTGCTGAGTTTTAAAGGGGTCCAGCCAGTGACAGCTCGGCAGGAACCCTCTGAAAATGGCTCCCCAGCACTAAATCCACTGCCTCTAGGACCCAAGGGAGCCACCCCACCCACCTCCCAGCTGGACGGAGGCCAGAAGCCAGGCTGAGAGGAGGTGGGGAGTGCTGGAGTGGCAGCAGTGACCCACTTCCTCCTCTTCCCTCTCCTGGGCTCCAGCTGCATCGGCCACCCTTCAGGGAAGGGACCCCTTTTACAGATGGAATGAAATGGTTTGTTTCAATGGAAAGAATGACCATTTCATTTCATCTGTAACAAAATGCTGCTTCCACATTTCATTTTGTTTCATTTCATTACATTACATAGCAAAATGACAAAACAGCATTTCATTTTTCGTTTCTTGCCCATCCCTACTGATAACATATCAGCAGATGGGTTGACCAGTGTTGATCTGTCCTCCATGCTAGCACCAGTATTTTTGACTGCTGTTACCAATTAAGTTACCAATACAACATGTATTTCCAATGTTTCTGTGTTTGTATGAGTCTTTCATACCTTCCTGGAACCACTGCTCGGTGGCTTGAACAACAAATCCCTACCTGCCAAATATTGAAACTTGGACCCAGATTTAGGGATATGTACTCTAGATCCGCCATTCTCTGTGGGAGCCCTGACACATTTGAAGAGGCCCACAGACTGAAACAATTATTCACACACCATCTTATGAGGTTTGTTATGTGACTCATACAATTCTGATTCAGCCTATATTCCTTTCATATTGTGTTTATGGCAGTGGCCCCCCAAAAGGTTGAGAATGGCTGCTCTAGACCAATCCAAATAAATGGGATTTCCAGTAGACATTTCTGCCTTAAATCCCACTGATTTTGATCAGGAGATACTACGTTGTTCCTTCCCATCATGCAGTGATCTGCTCTGCCAGCACCTCTCATATTCTGGAGCTTTTTCAAAGGTCTATTCCGCCCAACACACACACACACCCTTGTTCAAGGAGAAACCATGTTATTTTGAACAGGGTGATTTCTTTTTGCCTTGTGGCAAGCTGGAGATTGTGCCAGAGCTCTGCAGGTGGAGTATTAGATATCAGCCTCTTTTCTAGCTTTGATAAAAATCTTCATAAATGTGGGCCTAGAGCAAGGGAAGCCTTCATTTTTAAAAATGTGATGTTGAACACTTAAAATATTTTACTCTCCACTTCTCTTGGCTTTTCACAAATTAGCCACATGAAAATGCCCATCTTCTGTGAGGTACTGAATGCATTGTCTTTGTTTCCCCCCCCCCCTTTTTTTCTTTCGCTTTGTTGACAACAGGATTTTGAGTCCAGCTGTGAAAATGTCCTTTGCTCTGAGTATGTATGTCCCAATACAAATCTAACAACAGACAACTGACATCTTGATGGTGGCTTTGTCCTCCCATAAGGAGCTGAATAAAACACATACATATATAGCTCATGCTTAACTGGAGAGCAGCAAACATGTTCTGACTAGCAGGATTTTAATATGCCAGTTAAGCTTAATACATATGTCAGGCACCATCTGTGGAGAACTTCCTGTCCCAGATCCCCTTACCTCACCATCTTTATGTTTTTCCATATGGAAAACAAATAAAATGTTATGATTCTCATAGGGATAAAGAGATATCTCACATATTCTGTGTGTGCCAATGTCTGTGGGTCTCTGAGTATAGTCATTCTAAATGGCTGCCTCTCAAACAATGGAGAGTTAACATAAAAGGCACAAAAGAACCCAGTGAAACTTTAAACTGGCAGATTGTTCTCTTGAATAGGTGGCTCCATTATCCTCACAGTCTCCCAATGAATTGTGTTAAATTATTTGTAGTGAACTACTAGCAATGTGAAAAAACATTAATTGTGTTTTTGAAAGTGGTTAAATACAGCAGCCAAAATGACTAAAATGAATATAAATAAATGATTTTGTTAAAATGGCTTTGTCCTTACTTCTCTCTCATAATATGATTGGCATCTACATATTACTTAACATTCTGATTTTAAAAAAAATTGCTTCCCACATTTAATACAGTCTCAGTAAATTTATCTGCTTTGCCATTTGCTTCAGCCAAAGGAGATTGCCATTTTGATGCCATAAATTGATGGGTTTTGTACAAAAAGACAATATATTTCATAAAACATGTACTGTATTGTGCACCCAATTTATCACTGCATTACTATGTGCAAACTCTGTTGTTTTAAAATGAGCTTGGACTTAAACTGTGTCCCCTCCCTTTTCTTAAAACTATGGTATCTTGTTGAGCAGTGAGCCTTTAAAAGCTCCAATTTAAGTTGGAGTATATTGCCTCTTCCTTACATCTTAATAATAACCATGTGCCATCAATTAGATTCTGACTTATGGCAACCCTTTTCATGGTTTTCCAGGTACAGGATACTCAGCCTTACCAGTCCCTTCTTCTGGGGGGTGGGGCTTGCCTAAGGCCACAGAGGCTGGCTCTTCACCCAGGAGGCACAGTTGGGAATGAACTCCTAACCTTTGGGTTTGCGGCTAGATATCTAAACCATTGAGCTCGCCAACCAGCTTGCATATGACAAAATAAACAATACTGCACATCGCTTTTGAGAGTTTACATCCGTTCCAAATTGATGGCATCAAACAGACAAACCCACATAGGCCAACTGCGGCCACATTTGAAGTCCTACCTAGTGGCTAGAAGAGAATGTTCTCAATTTGCATTAATCCTTAGGCCCTGGTCAGTTCTTCACTTTGGGATGTTTATGGATGTGGATGTTCTGCACCAGAAGAAACGTCTGTGTTTCTCTTTTAGTGACATAGGAAGGTGACATATTGCAATCTCTGCAATGTTTACTTTAGGTACCTACCTAGAGATGTTATGGATAGAACCTGGGAATTTCTGAGGGTGAAGGAGCTATCCTACTGCTAAGCTTTGGCTCCTCCATAGCTTTTAACCATGTATCAGGCTAGCCAAACTTAACATTATGCAGTAGAGGTGCTTAAATTTTCTCCCCTTTTATCAAGTTTTTTATTAATTTGCAAGAGGACTCAGATGTTATTAGGAGGTTATTGAATAAGCAGCTTATCTCAAAATTAATGGTTCTAGCTTCTTTTCCAGCTGTGGGTAAAACATGATGGATATCCTCTGGAGGGTGCCATTTGGAACAGAGAAACAACCACAAGGAAGAATAGAGGTTAAATAGCTCTTTCTATCCGACCCACTGACCTTATGTTCAATCATGCAGTCCCTTAGACATGTTTTTAAATAAAATGGAAATAAAATAGGACCAATAGAATCTCTAATGCAGTATCCCCTTCTAACGAGGGGGCAACCAGGAACCCGTTGCAGTAGCAACTACCCATGTGGGCTGCCGAGCTATTGGTGTCCAGAAACATGCTCCTTGTGATATAGGATACCATATTTATCGGCGTATAACACGCACTTTTCCCCCCTGAAAATAGGGGCCAAATCATGTATGTGCGTTATATGCCGATATAATGTTAAGAAGCCATGTTTTTACATTATATAACAAGTACCGTCGCGGGCTGGGCTGGGCTGGGCTGGGAGGAGGAGGAGGAGGAGGAGGAGAACGGTTTCTGGAAAAGCTCCCCCATGCTCCCCAGTGTGGTGCCGATCCTCCTCCGTTGCCTGAGCAGAGGCTCCGGGTGTGCGCGCACCAGTGGGAGAGAGAGCGAGAGCGAGAGCGCGCGAGAGAGAGCAAGGAAGGGAGGGAAGGCGGGCGGGCGGGCGCGCCTTCGTCTTCCCAGGAGCGCTCGCCTCCTCCACACACCATGCCTCCCATTTAGTTAATAGTCTGTTGACAGAAGGTTGGGAAAGCGATCGAGGAAGGTGGGGATGGAGGGGGCGCGCGGGTGGGCGGGTGGGCGGGAACTGCAGCAGAGCCGAGCTGAGCCGAGCCTGGAGGAAGGGAGACCGCGGGGTGCGTGCGTGGCTCCTGCTGATTCCTGCTGCTGTTTCTGCTGCTACACACAAGGGGGTTGCGGCGGAGAGCTGCTGCCGCCGCCGCCACCACCGCTTTCCATAGTTACCAGCGCTGCCCGCTCCTTGTTTGGAACTCAGGCCGGCATGGCGGCGGCGGCGGCGGTGGTGTTGGGGGGGTCGCACCGTGGGAGGCTTGGCCAGGCGAAGGGCATCCCCGCCTTTCTTCTTTCTCGGGGCCTTTCTTCTTTCTCAGGGAGGTGGTGTGGTGTGGTGTGTGGTGGTGTGTGTGTGTGTGCTCGGTTGGGCTCGGGCTGCTCTGGGTCGGGAGGCCGGACGAGGGAGGGAGGGAAGAAAGGAAGGAGGGTGGTTGCTTCGCCCCGTCCCCAAGCACAGCCAGCCAGCCAGTCCCATGATGGGGAAGAAGGGGAACAAAAGTTTCATGGTGGAGATTCTCCCCCACTCACTTCCCTTGCCTTGTCAACGGGCCAGGGATGGATGGAGCTGAGCGAGGACACCCAGTTCGACCCCCCCATCCCCTCCTCCGAGGTTCCCTTGTGCTTTCCGCGGCCTCGCTCAGCCTCTGTCTCTTCTGTGCCCGTGTCCTGCCCCACGGCTGCCCCCCGCCCCCTTCCTGTCTCCCCCTCGCAGTGCCTGGAGTTGGCGAACTTTGCCCGGAGAGTGCGCCCTGGGTGAAATTTAATTTTTTCCCCTAAAATTTCCCTCTTAAAATGAGGGTGCGTGTTATACGCCTGTGCGTGTTATACGCCAATAAATACGGTAATTGACTTGATAGAGTCATCAAAACTAGGAGGCATTGATAACCAATTTCCACCATGCATTTTTCTGATCCTCATGTAAGGCCATTTATAGCAGTGGATATTCTAATATCTCATGATATAATAACAAATACCACCATCAGGTACCAGTTGTGCTTTATTTACAAATTGCTATAGTGTTTAGAATCAGGAATATACTGTAAAAAGGAAAATGGGATTCTGTCTATGGGTTTTATACATGCCTACATTTGTTACTAAAAACCTCTATCTTAGTCTTAGTCTTAGTCTTGTTTGGAATTGGGATGACTATTTTATGCATATTATTCACTTCAGTCATTTGTCTTCCTTCCTGAATCAGAGGACAATCAAATGTTGACATTAAAAGTTATTTACACTTTAGTCTTCCTCCCTGTCAGAATTGGCAAAATAATTATTTTTACAAAAAGCAAAAATGTTAACTTATCTAGAGAAATGCAAAAAAAAGTCAATTTAGTAAATTTTTTTATCACTGCCTAAATGCCTAAGATAATTGTAGGCATATTTTTGCAATCATGTTGTTAGTCATTATTTGTTTTTTTTTAGAAACTACTCAGTTTATCTGGAGATTTATTATGGTCCTAGCAACACAATGAAATCATCATTGATTAAACACACACTCAAGAGTTATTTAATCCAGACTGTTCTCATTTCTCATACTCATTATCTATTTGGATTTGAAAAGGCAATGACACATAATTCTGAACATAATTCTGTTAAAAAAGTTAAGCTTATTAAACTATAAAACATTTTCCAGTAAACCAATAATCTGAAGATATGGTTATTGCTGAAAAATCAAAATACTGTATATGTTTCAGAAGACACAAAGAAGTCATTTATACAGTAAGCACCTGTCTATTGCGGGGGTTAGGGACCCACCCACCCACGATTGTTGAAAATCCACGGATGCAGGTTGGGAAGCACAATGTTTGCGTGCCGCTTGTCCACACCTGGGGATGCGGGGGAGCAGCATGCAATGTTTAAAAAGGGCTCTCTGCAGCGGAGCCCAGTGCTGGGGCTCTGAAGCCAAAAAACCCTTTGCAATCGCGCACTGCTTGCCCGGACCTCCTGGGAGGTCCAGGCAAGCAGTGTGTGATTGGCCCAAGGGACTTTGGCCATGGAGCCCAGTGCTGGGGCTCTGGAGCTGAAATTCACTTTGCAATCACATGCTGCTTGCCCAGACCTCCTGGGAGATGCGGGCGAGCGGTGCACAATTGGCCAAAGGGACTTTGGCCACGGAGCCCAGTGCTGGGGCTCCGAAGCCAAAAGGCCCTTTGCAATCATGTGCTGTTTGCCCGGACCTGCTGGGAGGCGCAGGCGGGCGGTGCACGATCGGCCCAAGGGACTTTGGCCACGGAGCTCAGCGCTGGGGCTCCGAAGCTGAAATCCCCTTTGCAATCGTGCACTGCTTGCCGAGACCTCCTGGGAGGTCCTGGCAAGCAGCGCATGATCGGCCAAAGGAATTTTGGCCATGGAGCCCAGTGCTGGGGCTCCACAGCCAAAAGCCCCTTTGCCATCGCACGCTGCTTGTCCGGACCTCCTGGGAAGCGCGGGCGGGTGGCACACAATCCCCCCTCCCTCAAGCCCTTTCCAGGTACTGTGGTCCCGCGATATAGTAGGACCATGGTATGTGAACCGTGAAAGGGCGGGGGACCTCTGTACTGTAGCAAGAATCAGTCACAAATTAAAGCATTGTTCTAGAGACTTCATGGGTTTATGCAATTATAAATGAATTGATAAATTAAATCAATATATGCAAATATGTTATGCTAAAATAAACTCCTAAATGAGTCAAATAATCATAGCTGTACCCGCCAAAAACAATACAGGTAGTCAAGTAAATTTAACATAAAGTTAAAATAACATTCCACAATAATAACAGACATTTCTTATGGTTAATACTAGAGATGGGCATAAAACGAAACAATTTTTTTTACAAAAATTCATTTCATTTTTGTTTTGTTTTGTTTTGTTTTGTTTTGTTTTGTTTTAAAAAAATATTTTTATACAGTCAACCAGCCCAGCTGGTCGGCTCTTTTTAAAAAACCATATGGCCTGTGAGCCGGTCAGTGCAATTTTTTCACCTAGCGCCAACCAGCTGGCCCATGGACTGGTCGGTGCTTTTTTAAAAAAATAAAAACCTAGCACAGACCAGCTGGCCCATGGGCTAGTCTGTGCTTTAAAAAAAAAACTAGCACCGACCAGCTGACCCATGGACCAGTCGGCACTTATTTTTATTATTAATTTTTGACAAGCGCTGAGATTGGAGCTTGTCAAAATAAATAATAAACAAAAATGAAATGGAACGAAACGAAAATTTCCATTTTGTTTCATTTCATTTTTTAAGGGCACTTCATTTTTTTTATTCTGTAATGAAACAAAAACAAAAAACAAAAAAAAATCATTTCATGCCCATCACTTGTTAATACATTTATATGGACTATTTGTATCCAGTGTGTCACTTGGCCAATTATATGTTATTTGATTAAACTATCCATTATGGTACAGGATTATTCAATACAAAAGATTTACATGGTTTTTTAATTTACCTCAAAAGCATCTATTCACACATCTCAAATCTGGCAATAACTTTCACACATAGATTCTCAATGTTTCATTCCCTTAGCAAAAAGTAGCAGTTTTTAATATTCCACATCATAGCAGTGTCAAGTTCAGTGTCCTACGGTGTTATTCCATAATAGCACAAATCCACAAATTTGAAGAGCTGAACTATAGTTCTCTGTGAATACCACCTATGTGCTCCAGGTGGGAGGTTTGATCTTACACATTGATGGTCTTAGAATAAAAACTTTTATTTATTTATTTATTTATTTATTTATTTATTTATTTATTTATTTATTTATTTATTTATTTATTTGCTTGCTTGCTTGCTTGCTTGCTTGCTTGCTTGCTTACTGACTGACTTACTACCCATCTGGCAGCATGCCCATCTAGAAAGTATTTGCCCCTAGGATAGCTAAGCTAAGGTAATCATGCCTCTCAACGGCCAATATTATCTTTGATCCTCACTTTCCTGAAGGGTAGCGGGGGTGCTGTGGCTGTGGGAAATTCAAAAGCCTGCTTTTCAGTCCTCACTTTCCTGAAGGGTAGCACCCCTGCTCTTCAATCCTTGCTTTTCTGAAGGGTAGCAGACATTGGGAAAGCAAGGATCAAAGAGCAGGCTTTTGAATTCCACATGGCCACAGTACCCTTCCTTCCTTCCTTCCTTCCTTTCTTCCTTCCTTTCTTTCTTTCTTTCCACTTATAAACCACACCAACTTTCCCATAAGGAAACCTTTCCTGAAGAGTAGCACCCCTGCTCTTCGATCCCCACTTCCCTGAAGGGTAGAATCCTCCGGGAAAGTGAGGATCAAACAGCAGGCTTTTTAATTTCCCTTGGCCACAGTACCCTCGTTTTCCTCACTTTCCCGAAGAGCAGCACCTCTGCTCTTCCATCCTCATTTTCCTGAAAGGTAGCGAGGAAGCTGTGGCTGCGAGAAATTCAAAAACCTGCTCTTTGATCCTCACTTTCCCTAAAGGTAGCACCAGAAGCACCCAGGGTACAACTGTATTCAGGTTAAATTGCCATAATGGCACTTTGCAAAAAATAAGCAGGTTTTGAATTGCAGTTTGGGCACTCGGTCTCGAGGTTCACCCTCACTGTACTAAGCCATACCACAGTTCTCACCTCTGTGCAACCCCCTGGTTGGCTTTTCCTATAGGTCAATCATAGCTGTTGAAAGCTAGATAAAAGAGCCATGGCTTTTATAGTTTCTACTTGAGTTACACAACTTCACAAACGGCTGTTGTGGAACAATTTCTTCTCCAGGAGGCACTTCTGTGAAAGGTATACACTGAAATGGAAAAAGTGATCAGCCTGCACAATATGGCTGACATCACACTCCAGGCCTATTGCTGTTAATTATGCAAATGTACACATATACATATCAGCCAGACGGAACTTCAAGTGTGGCGTACTTGGAATTCAAGACATTGGTTTCTTTTGTACAATGCAATTAGCCATCTTTTGATTAAAGCAACTAGGCACCCAAATGCACATTCAGTTTGTCTGAATCACATCAGAGCCTCAGAGCCTGTTGCCAGTTAGATCAGTCATGTTACCCTATAATCATAACACACAACCGTAATGGTATTTTTTCTTTAAAATGCGGTTTGTGTCATAAGTGAGATTTTCTTGATCTCTGTAACTTTGACTTATACCAAATGACCATGGAAGAAAATGGTGCAGGCATTTTTCAGACAAGGATTTATCTCAGTATTCATTCCTGATTTTTTTTTAAATGAGACAAAACTACATTTCACATGAAAGGCGAGTGAATCACAAATGGTCATCTTTGCCATGGAAATGGGTCTGGTTTCCCCTTTTCATTGCTTCCTTCAGGACCAGGGACAGAGCAAACTCTCTCCTAACTTGAGGCAAGAGGAAAAAGCGCTGTAGCCCCACTTCACATAGTTCTTGCCTCCAACCAACCCCGCATGGGAACACTTGCAGATGGAGGAAGGGAAAGGAGGAGGAGGTAAGCAGCAGCAGCAGAGTGATGACATGTCCTGAATTGTTGTGGACTGCCTGGTTACAGCTGTGCAGGCAGCTGCTGGCCTAAGTTCTGGATCTTCAGGCTCAAGGTGCCATGACAGGCTCCTGTATACCCTCTAAGTGTTTTGCACAGCAGCAGGAGATGGGGCTGGCAATAGACCAGGTGGCTCCAAATGAGCAGTGGTGTGGCTCTGCTGCCTCAGCCCTGCCCTCCCCATCTGAAGGGACCAGGTAACAAATTGGTCAGCCATGCTAAGAACAAAAGCAGAATAATTTATTTGTTTGCTACTTAGGATAGGTTTACAAAATAAATGGGGTTTATATAACTGCTAGCTAACCATACGGGGAATGATTCTCTGAGTCTACTATTGTTAGAACTAGCAGTGGAAACAATACTTTTATCCATTGGGATAATTATATGCTATTTTGCATGTTTGTTTGCAAAAGAGCAACATTGATCAACAGGGAAATAGTTTAATTCCAGATATCAGTCCCTGCAAAAGCCCTTTGGCTGGTGGAATTGACAAGAATGTTGCACTACCAAACTCTTATGGATTTTGTGGGCCCATTCTAGATGGGCCTAACAATTAGTTTTAAACCAATGTCTCCCAGTTAAGCACACAATGCAGCTTCAGCTATCATTGATTTATTTCTTGCAACCCACTGAGAAAATGAAGCTATCACAAGTGAGAAACAATGTACAATCCCTTACCACCCATATAGCTGTACAACTGGCTCTATAAAGATGATTTTGCTGAGTTAATCAGACACCCCATAAATACATATATTAAAAATACGAGCAAGGTTCAGAGCTTCATTTCAGAAACCTGGGCAGCTTGCTTTCCACTTACTATACAAATAAGCCTATGATGCTGGGAATGTTGGCTTCTAACTTTATGTTTTTTTAACTACTCGCTAAGTATTATCTGCATGGATACTTAAAAAATAACCAGCTCACCTTCACCTATTGACCTTGTGTCTCACAACCCATTATGTTTTCTCCCTACCATCAAAATCAAGATTAAAAACTTATTATACAGAGAACTTTTCTCTCATCTTATTCTTCCCTTGTCTTTTTCTCTTCCTCCTTTTATAGTAGTACAGTACACAGAACTGTTGTAACAATGGACAAATATATGGCCAGCTCTCCCTACCCAGCATCCATATGTACTCAAACTTGGGGCAATGGTTTCAAACTACAGGAAAAGAGATTCCATTTGAACATTAGGAAAAGCTTCATGAGAGTTAGAGTGGTTCGGCAATGGAATATGCTGCCACAAATGGTGGTGGAGTCTCCTTCTTTGGAGGTTTTCAAGCAGAGGCTGGATGGCCATCTGTCAGAAATATTGTGATGGGGTTCCTGCATGGCACGGGGTTGGACTAGATGGCCCTTGAGGTCCCTTCCAACTCTATGATTCTATCATTCTATCATTCTATCATTCTTTGATTCTATGAATAGGAGGCACAACATTATTCTTATGGATTTGACTAATGTGCAAATATTAGAGATAAATATTTTTCAGAAGTATTGTTCAGAACAATTAGGATAATGGAATTCTATCTAGTCCAGAGGAAAAGCTGTTTTGGGCTCCTACAGCAATTCATTTGTCATTTCAAAGATTATCATCTCCATTAGATTTAGCATTTAAGGTTAAAAGGTGAGCAACTAAGATGAAGAAGCATGTCGAGATATACATAGGTGACTAACTAGCCCAATATGAGCCCTTCAAACATGGAAACAGTGGGGAAACTGATCCTGGACTTTTGGGGCTGCCAATCAGTGATATCCTTCCTTTCTCATTTTACTCCTCCTTTGTGCATCCTTAATCTTTTTAGCCTCTCCTCTCACAGAATTTCACTCAGCACTTTGGTTCTGAATGATTGCTTCCCAACTGAAATGGTCAACATTAAATTCTTTCAGTGTTGCCTTCAATGCATCTTAGAAAGGTTTCTTTTGTCTCCCACACAAATGAGTACCTGCAACTATCTCTCTATACAAGATACATGTTGGGAACCGTATGTTGTAGCAGCAACAACAAAGGTCATAATCCAGCATTGAGAGGAAGCTTGCTAGAATTGCAATTAGTGTGGCATAAATGCCAATAGGCAAGACTGTGTTTCATTAGATGTTTTAAAGGTTGCACAGAGTCCCTGACATTCTTGTGAGTTTTCTGCTTTTAAACATTATTTTTTTATGCATCTTTAATAATAGTCAGCTATTGCTAAGCCTCCGCAGTTTGTTTTGATTCAATTCAAAAAACATCACTGTTTACCTGTAAAAGATAATAACCCTATTTGTTAATAATGAAAACTCACAGAAGAAGAATCCATCTCAGACAAAATTCACATCAACAAAATGTAATGAAAAGCTGTAAGAATAGTGCAGTAGGCTTACTGCTTAAATTGCATCTGAAAACCATTATACAACATAGCAGGAGTTCGGCTTGCTCATCACCAATGAATTGGCAGCTTATTTTGAAATAATTACCTCTCCAAACCATAACCATGGGTTATTCTTAAATTCACATACATAATGTATATGATACCAAAAGAGAAAAAAAATCTAGTAGTCATTTACTTTCATCTTTTCTTTCTTTTCTGTCTGTATTTCACTGTGACGTTGTTATTTCCAGCAGAGGTAAGGTCAACAAGAGGCACTCGGTAAGGTCACTTGCATAACAACCCCATATTTATAATGAACTGCTGACACAAATAATGGCAAGTGTGATGCACAGGAGCATCTCTCTTTATAGATCTCTGTTTCCATAACTCTGATTTGGAAGGATAACCGATTCCTTGTGTATTTGTCCCCAGCAATGTCTACCAACTTCATTGCCCTGCATAGGTGATAAATTTATCATAGATCATAGAAAAATTTAGTTGGAAGAGGACGATAAGGCCATTGAGTCCAATTCCCTACTCGGTGAAGGAATCCAGGTCATTCCAGGTCTGACAAAGCGTTGCTCATTTTTCTCTTGAATGCCTCCAGCAATGGATCACTTGCCACCTCCTGAGGTAATCAGTTCCATTGTCATACAATTCTAACAGTTAAGATGTTTTGTCCTGATATTCAGGCTAAATCTGACTTCCTGTAGTTTGAGCCATATATCCTGTATTAACCTTTTTAACAAGCGGGGGGGGGGGGGGGGGGGGGTGGTGTTTGTTTGTTTTTGAGTCGCATGACCATGCACCTCTTTAGCAGACTCAAACGACAATGGGGACTAGAAAAGCCACTTCTAATCCCCATTTTTCAACAAGGCGGGGATTCCGACTCAGCTGAAGGTCAAGTGGGGGGGGCAGAGGGAGTTGGAGCTTGGGATGTGGGGGGGAAGAGAGAGGGGGGAAAGAAGGCTTGCAATGCAGCGAGGGAGGGTGTGTGTGCATGCTGAGAAAGGTGTGTGTGTGTGTATGTGTGTGTACTGAGGAGGGAGCTATCCCCTTTCTGTGTTTATCACCCGCCACCCTTCACACAATTGTGGAGCCAAGAGGGGAATGGCTTGGCTGGTGCAGGATGCCATTAACTGCCTGCCTGCCTGCCTGTCAACCACAGCCTCTTCTTTAAGGGGGGAGTAGGGGTGGGGGGTGCATGGCTCTAGCTCTTTTGCTCTCCCCTACTCCCCTTTCACTCAGATGAATGAAGCCTTTCTGATGCTTCCTCTGCAACACACACACAGACACACACACACACACACAGACACACACACACACACACACACACACACACACACACACACACACACACACAAAGGGGAATGGATGGCAATTGATCCCTGGAAGGCATCCTGTTTTGCTAGACTCCCAGCTTCCATGGGGGGGGGGAATGCCATTTTGAAGTGGCTTCCAGACATGCAAATGCATCCAAGCTGGATGCAATTTCAGCGATCGTGGGGACAACATAAAGCGGCTCTTTGACTATGTGACCATTTGGGTGGAGAAACTGTCTTTTATTTTGAGTCACTTTTTTTGGCCATGGGACAGTGCCTTATGACTACCTTTATGACTAGCATTTGAAACGAGCTATCATATCCCCCTTTAGTCTTTTCTTAACGCTAAACATGCCCAGTTCCTTCAGACTACTAGAAAACACCCATCTGTGAGCTTTTGTAGATTAGATTGTAGATTGTCTGTCAATGTGAAGAATTTAAGCACATGCCCAATGAAGTGGATAGTCCTGAGCTTGCAAATTATATGAGTGTATTTTAGTGGTCTACAAAGGTATTGCCTGCTCTTGCATTTATATTTTCTACTGAGCACATCTTCCTTGTATTTCACTGTCCAGAAAATTTTTGTTCTAATTTGCTATAATTCATTACTATTTCTTTACTTCCATATTTAATTAGATGAATGTATGAACAGAGTCCATTTGTTGGAGGAAATGCATATAGGGCAGAGGAGGACAGGGATTTTATGTCATGGCTTGGATTGCAGATTATGCTTGAGCTTGAAAAGTCTCATGTTGGTATAAATCTGTTTGTTAAATATTTAATATTCATGTGTTGTTATGGGATCCCAATTACCTTCTTTTAGTCTCTTATACATTTGGCCAAATTGTACCAGTATAGCACTCACAGTCCTCCTTTTAAAGTGATTTCTGCTGGCAGTATTTTCTTACAATCTATCTGTACAAATACATTAATTTACAAATGCATTACTTGATATCACCAAAATCAATAAACCCCCCCAAGCATTTTTATATTTGAACTTTATGTACTGACAATGAGTGCAGACCAGGGGTGAAAAATAGGCCACACAAATGTATCTTGAATTCATTTTCTAGCAGTCTGGGAAGGACATCTAAAATCAACAATTAATAATATTGAATAAAAATGCACTTGATTGACCCATGAAGATATGCACAAGCTGTTGATGCATGCAATGATAGGGATTTTTTTGGACTTTAATCTGAATATCTGTAGAGGACATAGGTGACAGAGTGGAAGAACCTAAATGAATATATGTTATCTGGAGAATACAAAATGTTCTTGCGTGTACTATAATGATCAGTGTGTACAGTGATGTAATTAATTATCCCAACACATTTTTACAGTGCTATAGTAACAATGTTAGCATTCCTCTTCTCTTAGAGGATGAGACGTTCCAGACACAACAACACTGGAGGCTTTCTCTTCCTTCCTCAAGAGAGAACACTGTAGACCCATGATGTTGCTACAGTAATTGGTTAATTATACTACATGCAGCACTTCATCATTTCAGAATTTTTATATGAACATGGCACAGCCAAGGCTATTGGGGAAAAAAAGTGAACAGGAAAGTACTTGCATTTTTCAATTTTTTCAATTTGATTTGCTGTTTAAAAAGTAATGCACACAATAGCATATGGTACTGGAAACTGCCTCCACCCTATATATGTATATGAATCTACATATGTATATAAGGAGAAAGTGGAAGAGGACTCTTTTGCTTGTAAAAAAAGAATTGCAATTGTACAAGCAAAATATTCACAGATTTTGGGGAAAAAAGGATCTTACACATTTGCACACAGTTAAAACCAACTTGCAGTCAGGGATATGAGAAATTCAAGCATATAGGTTTGCCATTATCTATAAATAAAGCAGAAATGGAGGCAAACTGTAGCTGCATAAGTCTACCAAATCTGCTTTACAGCTGAAGACATCAGGCACACCAGAATGCTGTCATATTACAGCCAATTGCAAGTTCATCTGTTCTCCAGTTCTGTCTCTGTATATCAAAAGGAGCTGAATTTGATGTATCACATTTGCATATTTGTTGTGTCACATTTGCTCCAGGTTCAACATTTATTCAGATTCCAAAGCAAATTTGGTTATTTGTCCTTTTCTGAAGGAATACAAATGGAAGCAGAAAGCAGTGCTCTTTAAAGCCTTGAATGTTCTTTTGCCACTTCATGTTCTTAAAAAAAGATTGAATTTAAAGTGTACACTCACTGGAAAACAAAATAAATACTATAGCCAAACCAGAAAGCCCACAGCAGCAGGCAGTTGACTCCTCAACTGCTAATGGGAAGCCTGTTCCCAGAGCAACTTGGAGGGAATTTATTTGCCTATGTGAGGAGCCTCTATATTGTGATGGCTGGATGTTGGGGAATGGACAGCAATTTCTATTTTCTTCCCTTTTATTTTCAGGAGGTAAAGAAAGTGGAAAGATATTTGTTTTGTTTTCTAGCCACAGATCTTGAGCTAATAGAATTAATGCCTGTGTGCAAAATTTATGCTGTTGTCCAGGATCTGGTGGGAATCGGTCACAGTAGCATTAAGAAGAGAACATAACATAAGTTATCTCAATTGCATGGCTCTCAATGTAGTGGGTGGAGGACAAAGGGAGAAAAATAGTGGGAGTTTTGCCTGAATGCTGGAAATTCAGTGGTGATTGATAATACGGAGAAGCTGTCCACAATGGTATGTAGAAAAATATATAGATCACTGTTGATACAGTTCAAACCAAATGACATCATCCACATGTTTTCCCACTCAGATTGATCCATCCTGCTCTTTAAGAACTATTGTCCACCATTTTGACACAGCAGTAGGGCATATATTCTTTTTGGTATGATTCAACCTGGTCCTATGATAGCTTGCTGTGAAGTCTGTGTGGATGGTTAGCCTACACGGAAATGTAACTCTGGGCAGCGCGAAATGTGAGACAACCTTGTGACATATTATGTGTGTTATGACACTAAAAGGAAGGGTGAAGAAACCCATCCTCTATTTTCTTTTTCTTTTTAATATTTCCCTATATAAAGCAACAACATTCTGATACCATAAGTTTATACTAGACATAGGCACAACTTGGTGAAACTCCCGTTTCCGTTTCCGTTCCTCCTTTCCATTACGTAACGGAACAAAGAAGGACAATTACTCCGCCAGAACTTGAACTCGAACCGACTAAAGAAAAATTGGGTCTGATTTGTCGTGTTGTCGTTCCTGGCATCGCAGTGATCGCGCGATGCCAAGCGGCACAGAAAAAAAGTTTTAAAATACAAAACCCACCCCGATTCCCAATCCCGGCCAAAAAAGCAGGCAAAAAAAAAAATCCCCGGTCTCCCCCCTCTCCTGTCCTGGGCTGCTCTGGTGGGGGCTGGGGGGCATCCTCGTCATCTCGCAGCAACTTCGCATTCGCAAGTCGACTCGCATCACAACTCGCCGGCCGCCACTCAAGTGGCACAGGAAAAAAGTTTTTAAATTATAAAAACCCACCCCCGGCCAAAATAGCAGGCGAAAATATGCCTGCCTGAGAGTGCACCTACCCGAGGGGTGGTTTTGGGAGGGGGTCCCCGGCCTCCCCCCCTCTCCTGTCCTGGGCTGCTCTGGTGGGGGCTGGGGGGCATCCTCGTCGTCTGGCAGCAACTTCACATTCACAAATCGACTCGCATCGCAACTCGCTGGCCGCCATTCAAGCGGCACAGGAAAAAAGTTTTTAAAATATAAAAACCCACCCCCTGCTAAAAAAGCAGGCTAAAATATGCCTGCCTGAGAGTGCACCTACCCGAGGGGTGGTTTCGGGTGGGGGGGTCCCCGGCCTCCCCCCCTCTCCTGTCCTGGGTTGCTCTGGTGGGGGGCATCCTCGTCGTCTCACCAACTCGCCATGCCATGCGGTGCAGGTGGGGGATCCAAAATGGGGCGACCGCAATATTTATTGAAATCATTGTGGTCCAAAAACACACCAAAGCACCACAGAAACATGCGAAAATTGCTATTTTAAAACTGCCAGAATTTTTACCGTAGCACTAGCAGCAGTGGGTTTTTCTTCCAACAAAATGTCTCCTCGCCATTGATTTTATTTTATTTTATTGATTTATTTTTTACACCTGCACCATGATGGGCTGGCCATGGGAGGGACCATGCAAATTTTTGGAGCCATTCCACCAATCGCATGGCCACTTGGCCAGGTTTTGACTGAGACTTCTGGGATGTGCCAGTCGGGCATAAAAACCCCACTAACCCTAGCCCGAACCCAAACCCGAACCCGAACCCTAACCCATACGCCAGTACACTGTCCTTCTAAGTGGGTCAGAGAGGCACCCAGAGGTGCACCCCACTAACTCACCGTAACCTTACCCGTAACCCTAAGCCTAGCCCTTGCGCTAACCCTAACCCTAAGCCAGATGTGTACTTGCATTGCACTACACATGCAAGTACACTTCCCTTCTTAGTGAGCCACAGAGAGCCCGACTGACGGAGCCTTCCCCCAGTGTGCACTGTGACACTGCACTTAGCAGCAGTGGGCCTGTTGTCAAAGAGGCACCCAAAAAAGAGGTGCCTCTGCCACTGCAAGGCTGTGAGTCGAGAGGCACCCACCCAAAAGAGAGGTGCCTCTGCCAGTGCCACTGCAACTTGGTATGCATATCCAATTGGCTATGCATGCCATTTTGTAGTGGGCCAGAGGAGGTACCCACCGAAGAGAGGTGCCTCCAGGAGCCCGCTTTCCCTTCATAGCGGGCCAGAGGAAGCACCCACCCCAGAGAGGTGCCTCCAGGAGCCCGCTCCCCCCCAAACCAGTACTAACGACAGACGAAAAAACGACAAACGAAATGACAAATTTTTGAAAAATTTCACGACAAACGGAAATGAGCCGAAACAGGCCAGCTCCGACACACGACAACTCGAAAACGTCATTTTCCCTGGTCGTGCCCATCTCTAGTTTATACATTGACATTTTGGTATGCCACTTACTTTGCTTAACAACAAAAAGTAAATCATCCCAGCCCCCATAAATGGTAGTGGTAAGAAAAGGCAGAAAAGAGGGCTATGTTGATTCCATGGGTACTACCTCCATTGAGCAGTGCCTCCCCAATAGAGCCTTGGCTGAGGAACATAAGAAGAGCCATGCTAGGTCAGGCCAAAGGCCCATCTAGTCCAGCTTCCTGTAACTCACAGTGGCCCCACCAATTGCATCTGGGAGTTCTCAGATGGAAAAGAGGGTCTTCTCTCTTCTGACTCCCCAAACTTAACCCCATGTAGCTTCCTTGGCTGCTGCCTGGTGAGAAAACCAGCTAAGCTTACTGATAAGTAAATGGGCAAACCCTGATTGTGAGTAAACCAAGTATCCTTGTTCTGTGTGGACTTAGAATCATAAAGTAACCAAGTTGGAGGGCAACTGAGTCCAGCACTCTGCTTAATGGAGAAATCCAAATCAAAGCACATCTGAAAGATGACTGTCCAATTTTCTCTTGAATGCCTCCCGCATTTGAGTGCTCACTTCTTCCAAAGGCAATTGGTTTCTTTGTAGTATTGCTCTAACAGTTAAAAAGTTTAAATTAAATAGACCTGTAGCATGGGAGAAGAGGACCCATAGCATGATCTCCAGTGAGAATTAACAGATCACATGTAAGACAAGACTCTTTTCAGTGAGACAGGATCATACCAAATTTTCCATTGTGGACAGCCCTGAGTTCCAATTCCCCTTCTCTTGCCCATCCCAGGCAAGAGCTCTTTGTTTTCATGTATGGGTTACAAATTAGCTTGAAGCAACTCAGTTATGGTTTGTATGACAAACAATTAAAACCAAATAAGAGCAGATGGTATTTGTACACTCTGGTACTTAGCAACTACTGATACACCTTTCACATCATCATATTGGGGAAAAACATTGAGCACAAGCTTTCACATTTTAAAAGGGCTCTTTCTGCTTGTGGAGTTCAGTGCCATAATAGAACACATTGCTTGCACATTTGTCCCCTTCCATTGAATTATTTGTATCAAACAGATATCACCAGGAGGGACATTTTAACTTGGCAAAACATTCCAAAGACTGATATTCTCCATTACCCACATCCTCATTTCTAATACTTGGTAAGCAGCTTTAAACCTCAGCAGAGAGAACTTCATTAAGGAAAATCAATATAAATAATTCTAGGTAGACTCCTGTTCTTTTTAAATCTCTGTGCCTTCTTAAGTGCTAATTAGAGATGGGCACGAAACGAACAATTTTTCATTTCCATTTTTGTTTTTTTGTTTCATTACGCAACAAAACGACAAACAAATTTTATCTCTAAAATGAAACGAAACGAAGAGAAACACTAGAAATTTTGTCGTCCATTTCGTTTTCATTACGGCAATACATTGAACTGCTTTAAATGCTAAAAAAAATCACAAAAAATTGAAATAAATGGTAGCAAAACTAACAAACAAAAATGGATTTTTTTGCAAAAATTCACGAAAAACGGAAATGAACCGAAACGGACTCCCTAAATGACAAACGACAAACGAAATGCCATTTTTTTATTCGTGCCCATCTCTAGTGCTAATTCTTGTCATAATAGTGCTTGATGTAGTAGTGATTCTGCTAAAACAATTTCAATCAAGGTTTAAGCAACATCTCCTCTAATTCTCCTAGTTTCATACGCTTTATTTTCTTTATTTTTTTTCTTCCTGTTAAGACTGTTTCAATAATCTCTCAAAACACAATTTAATGCAATTAACATTGACTTCTTTGAGCCATACATAATTTTACTTGACTAGATAACCATCCTTGATTTCACAAGATGACACAATGCATGCAGTTCAAGTCAAGCTTCCCCTGAGATAAATGGCAGGTTTTAGTTTGGGGAAACAAGCGGCGGTAACACTTGATAAAATTAATTACAGAGACTGAATGATTGGGAAAAAAAACCCTCTCTGTTCCTAGATATATGTGTTCACCCAGATCAAATTTCTAGGTGTCTTGTAAAGATGGTTATTATTCCACCTGAAATCTTGCCCCAATTTGGTCATAAAACAGATCTCTGTGTTTTTAAATCCTGCATTCTTCAGTTTAGGTACTTAAAGCTAACTGCTTTGTAGACTATATACTCAAACATTTATTGTTGTCCTCCCAGCAGAATGTCTTCAGAACCAGGATGATAGTAGACTGAGGCAAAGAGAGATGTGGATAAAAGATTCCACTACAGGGACAATTGAATGCCAAGATCTAGCAGAGTCCTACTAGAGAGTAGAGAAAACCAGAACCAGGAGATCCAGAGGCAAAGAGATCCAAAAGATGTTTCCAAGGTCTATACAATCCAGCAGTTCTTTCTCCATGTCACCTTTGGTGTTTTCACCTCATTCTCACAGTTCAGCAGAGTCCAGCAGCGCTGTGACAGTAACTCAAATCATTTAAGATGAGCTAATCAAGGCCTTGGAGTAGGAACTGGCAAATCAATCCAGTATTTCTTCCAAGAAAACTCCATGTACATGGAGTCATGAAGAGTAGGTCACAACTGTAATGACACAACACGCAATCACAGCCTAATCTGAAGTGACTCCTATCAGGTGATTTTACTAAACTTGGCCTTGGTTCCCTCATACTCCTGTGCAATAACATGTCATCGCTCTTGGTAGTGAGTTATAAAAGTCTGATTAACTTGCAGGTTGAATGTTTGCCACTAACAAATAGTATTGTCAGCTAGTAAATGTTGACATGCAATCCTGTGAGTTAGGTTGTGCTTCAGACACTTCTTCCTTTGTTCCTTAAAGATAGTGGAATAATAATAATAATAATAATAATAATAATAATAATAATAATAATAATAATAATAATAATAATAATAATAATAATAATAATAAAATAGCCTGAACTGTGGACGCAGGAAGGACCCTGTAGATCATCACATCTAGCTCCTGTCAAGGAGGCCCAGTGGGGAATCAAACTCCCAACCTCTGGCTCAGAGACCTAAGCCAGTGAGCTATCTAGTAGTTCATCCCCTCTATTATTATTACATTTTTAATAACTCTTTTCTCCTGGATGCAAAGGAATCCAGGTGTGTGGTTTTTTTTTGCACTTATGGGAAAGAATAGGATCCCTTTTATAATATTCTTCACCTTATCTAGTCAGACAAGCGATCCTGGTTCCCTGCATGTTGCTTCGAGGCATGCACTGAGCTACGTAGATGTATAATGTAGAATCTACATTGGAGATGTTTTATTACATTGTTACGTGAAGAATTGCAAAAGAATGTCTCAAAAATTCAGCCACTTGCTGTGCACAAGGTTTCTGTACAGTCTGAGTCAAAATTTGTTCCAACAAAGCTAACGATTTCTGCTATCAAGATGCTTCTTTTTGTCTGAGGAGATATAACATATGGAAAGAAAGAAAGAAAAACCATTACATTTTTCTGTGATCCATGAGGCTGAGAAGCCTAAGTAATACATTATCAGGACATAGGTCCCTATAGATTTAGGATTCTCAGCAGGTTCTAGAAATAAATGCTGTGCATACATAGCCCTCCTGCTAGCCCTAAATCTACTGAAATTTGTAAAAGGCCAAACAATACCCCAGAATTCACTCCATGTACATTGTGGTTGTTTGTTTTTTAATCCTCATATATGAGGGCTAAGCTCCAGTTTAGGGTAACCAACATGATGGAGACGCATTTGCCGCAAAGGCAAATGAGTCATGTCAGCCTGTTTCCAGTTCAGTACATTCATTATGTAGCTGAGTGCTGAAATGAATAGAAACAGGAATAAGCTACCATTGGTACTTTCTGCAGTGGTAGCCTCCTTGGTCTTCCTGGTATAGCTTTTCCCATCACTCTTACTTCTTTGTGCTCCATGTAAAGGCAAGGGGGATACATCTACAACCAAAGTAGTCCTCTGGAAACTGAGTAGTAGACATGGGCACGACTCAGCGAAATTTTCATTTTTGTTTTTGTTTTTTGTTTTCGTTATGCAATGAAAACGAAAATGAAAATTTTCCAAAAAACAAAACGGAAACGGAAACGAAATGAAAAACTTTGCTGTGATTTTCGTTTTCATTGCGGCAAAAATATTGAATTGAAAAGAATGCTAACGAAACAGAATTTTTTTGTTTTCGTTTTCATTTTTCATTTTCATTACGCAATGAAAACGAAAATGAAAAATTTGCAAAAAACCAACGAAAACAAAAATGAACCAAAACAGACCCCTCAATGAAAAACGAAAAACGAAAAACCATTTTTTTTGAGTCGCACAGTAGAGATGGAAATCCAAACAGACCTATCAATAATAACTCTGGTCAAACTTTATGATACATCCACCAAACTCCAGCAAATTGCCTCATTTTACAGCTAACATGGGTTAAATGTGTCCACTCTAAAAATGGCTTTTCATTACAAAATCCAAATTCAGTAACTTAGGTTCCTGGTTAAAAGAAAAATTCCCAGTGGTGGTATGACTAATATATATATATTTTCATGGCTTTCCCCTGCTTTCATGAAGAATCACAATAAATTGCATTTAGGACTCATGCACAGCCGGAATCTTTGAGCTTCTAGCCAGAGTCGTGTGAGCACTTTTTCCAAATATTATCTGCAATGCAATGTATCATAGTAGTGTGCCCGCTGCCTCATAATCTCTAAGGCAGATATTTTTTTTAGCACATATAGACTTCACACATTTTCCTATTAATACCATGGGAATTACAGAACTGCAAGACCTCTGGATCTGCAATTTGCTTTTCTCTAACTGCAAAAAAAGAAAACGATAACATTTTAAAAATATCTTTTGGCAGTCCTCCTATTAGTGAAGCAGTATTTCTTTCTTACTTTTTTCCGCTATATGGAGAATGAGTAAGACATATCAAGGCACAACATTTTATTTTTATCATTAGCCTTTTAGAAAAGCACACTTTTTAAAAAAAGCATATTTCAGAAACATAAGGCAATTTTATTGCTACTGAACAGAGATACAATGTTTAATTAGTTAGTGTTATAAGCCGAATTAATTCAGCAAAATTATTAGGAACTATTTTAAAAGCGGCATGAAGGAGGACTGGTTTAAGTAATTAATGCATTCCCTGGGGTGTTTAATATTCTGAAAAATGTGTAAACCGAATTACAGTTTCCTATAGGAATGCATTGAAAACCAATTCCAGAGGTCAGAAAACCATTCCAGGGGTCAGGAAAAAAAAGTCACACTCCCCCTGAGTGCAGAATGCACATAACAGGCACAGAAGCAACAAAGGATCAGCTCCCTACCTTTCCACCACTTGCACAAAAAGAGTTTGAAAAGTCCAAAACCCACTACAGAAAATGTCCAGAATGGCTCCAAAACTCAATGAAGAAATCGGCTCCAACTCCTCCCACACCTCCACAAACTACAGGGGAACAATGCATCCTGGGAACCCCCCCCCCGGGGTTTTTTTTTTTTTTGCAATTCCCAATGGAAAAAAATTATAATCTAGGGCATTCCACTGAAAATAGTCTTAACCCAAGGCATGCCCATTTCTAATAATTTGTTTTTGCAATGCAGGTTTTTTTGTAACATGAAGCATTTGGTGGGGGAGGAGAGGATGTCCCCCATCTCTTTGGAAGTTTTTCTCCAGAACAAACAAGAATCCACATGAGCACATATCTACTTATGTCTACACATCTACTTACATGGGGAAGCGAAGCTTGCCATTCACATGCCTGGGATCAGTAATTTCCCACTGAATATTCAAATGAAAATTACGCAAATGGAAGGCTTCACTTCCCCAAGCAATTTTAGAAGACCCTTTAAAATTTGGAAAATTAGGGTTTCTGGGGACAGAGATATTAAGCTCCAAAGGAGGAGGAGGTGGAGGGGTGCTTAATGGAAGGAGCAAGTGTCTTTGGCATGCTTTACCATTGTAGGGTTAATTGGGAGCTTCCCCTCAGTGCGCTGATCCACACTCCTTCAATTAAGCACCCCCACAGACTTTTTGGAGCTCAATAGCTCCATTTCCTGCACCCCAAACCTCTCAAAATTGAGGAGAACATGAAGAAGCTCCACTATAATTTCCACACTGCTAGCTGCCTGGGATCACTATTTTCAAGAACATAACATTGCAATTAGATTTTTTTTCAGGACACCCCCCTGAAGTCCAAGAAAGGTTCACACCAAATTTGGTGCCTCCAAAGTCCCAGGGGAGCCGTTTTACAGAGAAAAAAAGTCAGTTCATTTCAAAATAAAAAACCACTGGTTCCTTTCATTACTAACGAAATGCTGCTTCCCGGGTTTGTTTTGTTTCATTTCGTTACATAACAAACCGACAAATCAGCATTTCATTTTTTGTTTGGTGCCCATCCCTAGTTGGCACTAAAGATTTTGATTCAAACCCAGTGATTACATGATGTAACCCACGCTGCAAGGAAGACCACTGTGGAATCATCTTTTTGAACCAGTAATCATCTGTTTGGGGAACAGGGAGTCAAACAGAGGAACACATTAAGTCATGAAGCATAAGGCTATGAATGGCTGCTAATAAAGACTGCTGCTTACTGCCTCCAGAAGTAGAACATCATACCTTTGAATGCAGTTGTTGAGAAGCAGTAGCGAAGAAAATAATGTTGCCATATGCCCTGCTCATGATAGTCTTCCCATAGGCATTTGGTTGGCCATTGTGGAAAACAGGATAATGAGCTATCTCCATTTCTAGTCAGATTTTATATATTTCTCATATAGCCATTTTGCTTCTGGATTTCTGGCCTTACAAAAAGGAACTAAAGCAATGTTCCACAGTATTACAGGCACTCATAGCAGCAAGCCATGCTGTTTCTACTTCACTGTATAGCAAAGCACAAGAAACAATTTTCATTTCAGATTAAAAATAGGCGCAAATTTCTACACTCAAAGTAATTTACAATTAGCAGTTGTGCAAGGTTACAACACCATTTAATTGTGCCTTTAGCTGCGAACCACAAGGAAGAATCAAATGCAAGTAGATGCTCATATGATCATACCACTGTTATCTATCCAATCAGCTTTCAACTGCACTTTAGCATCTGTCACACTTAGCTTCATATTGGATTATATGGGCTCCATATTTAGCAGCACTACAATAATGGCATAAGGTCACACAATGAGATAAAAAAGAAACTTGGAATAGGCTGGTGACTTCCTCATAATCTTTTTGAAAATTCTTTTCCATGTTTAGCTCTGGTGCCACATTTTCTGAAGAAACTTGAGAGATTAAATATAACCCACTTGTCTGTCATGTTACTTTTATATATAGGCAGACCATGCCTGAAACTTTGATCTAGCAAAGTAATGCAGAAAGGGTTATTTTAAAAGGCCCAAGAGAATGTAGGGCATTGAGAACTCAACTGAAGAACCATGGTCAACCATCTGCATCTCTAGGACATTTTTGCCTGAGGAGAATAGTTCTCAAGCAAAGGTCAAGAGAAGCAGTATTTTTGGAAACCCAACTCTTCTTCTCTAAATGGAGCAAAATACTGATCCAGTACAAGAACAATTTGGGGCCGAACTATACATTAGGAGCCTTTTCACACAACCCCTAAACTCCGCAGCAAATGGCTCCCAGCTCCGGAGCTTAAAATTGTTTCCCCACCAGCTCCGGAGTTTACAGAAAATTAAGTGCAACCACGCCCACCTAAGCGTGTCCCAGCGCACTTTTCAAGTACCTGCTCTCCAGGGCTGAAGAATGCGGATATAACTTAAGAGTGCCGGGCTCTCCTTGCTTCTGTTTGTTGTTTTTTGGCCCCCGCCCCTTTAAGAGCCACTTAAGAGAATGGAATGCTACGGCGGCAAGAGCAAGACGGCAGAACGGAGGTGAGCCACATTCTTTTCTTCCTTTTTTTCTCCCTCCCCTCATGCAGCCTGCAGCCAGGAATGTGGAGGGGGTGGGAACACAGGAACAGTGACAAGCCCCCAAGATCTCTGGTCCGAATTTAAGTGGCCAGCGGATCTTAGGGGTTGTGTGAAAAGGCTCTAGAATGCATCAGCGGACTAAGGCTCCAAAAACTGTAGGCTATAAAGGGCAGTTCGAATCCCAGGTGCCATGCAGCAGAGTGAGCTCCCGCTGTTAACCCCAGCTCCTGCCGACCTAGCAGTTTGAAAGCATGTAAATCCAAGTAGTTAAATAGGTACCGCCATAAAAAGCAGGAAGGTAAAACACTGTTTCCTTGCAGCCATGCCGGCCACATGGCCATGGACTTGCACAACACTGGCTCTTCGGCTTGAATACGGAGATGCCACTAGAGTTGGACATGACTAGCACGCTTTTGTGGGGGGAACCTTTACCTTTTTATACATTGTTAGAGCTGAAATCACTCAATGAATTAAGTCTAACAAAAGCAGAAAAGGGTTATAAGCTCAAAACCCAACAAATTTATGGATAAATCACAAAACAAAGGAAACTAAGTATCAAACTAGATAAAAAGCTCGTTCTGGGACAACCACATAGAATCACCTCTTAGGTGACTATTTCTTCTATTGACAAGTTATCTGTGATAATCAAGTGCCAAGGGACTCAGTGTTATCCTGCTAACTTGGACATGTATCATGAATTTTCCTTATGATTGATTCAATTCATTCACATTTGGGGCAGAAGGGGAGAATGTGCAATACATAAGTCCCTGTATTAGGTAAGAAGGAAGAGACAGACTATGTATCAGAATGTGCATCTGAATTCAGACCTCTGCATACTGGTACTGTCAAGGCAATGTACCTTCTGATGACATTCTAGGGTCACCCAGTCACCAGTCTTACCTGAGGACCCTGTTTGTGGCCTGCTGAAAGTGGAATTTGAAAGGCCTCCATCTTCTCCTTTTCTTCTTAGGCTACTTGGTGTGCATGGGGAGAGGGAAATGAGAAGGTGCATTGGAGGATCAGCCATTCAGAAGTGCCTGTGTGGTAGGTGGGTGAGACACCATTCCTGGTAGATCAGAGGGGCAGTCCACTAGTATAGTATAGACTGAGTTCCCAGAGCTCTATCCCTGCAGTCTTTACTGAGACTTTGCTCTCTCGCTCTCTCTCTCTCTCTCTCTCTCTCTCACACACACACAGAGTACTCAGTTTGCTGTAAGGGAAAGAGGGGATTTATTGTACCGGCAAGGATTCTATACTTGACACAGCATGATTGATTGCAAGTCATTGCAGTTTTGCTCACAGAGCAGATCTCCAGTGAAGGATGCACATGTGCAGCCTTATCCCAGACAGAGGATCCTCTTAAGGGGGCTGAAAGTGTCAGATGTGGCTTAGGACAGCCACAACAGTACCCCACAGCTGGTAGCAAGAGATTTCCCATCTAATGGTCTTGCACCTTTGGGTATATATCACCAGCTCTGGTCACCAATTCTTAGTAGTCACAGCAATGGGAAGGGGAAAGTGGGCATCAGATGGCAGGTGGGCCATCCATTAAAGAAATGATAATCTCCTTATACTGTACCAGTAATTTCTTCTGCAACCAATTCAAGTTGTGGCCTTTTTACATCAAACATTCAATGGATTCTAATAAAACTGTAGGGGGAAAGGAGTGGCATCTCACCCGGGTCCACAACAAGTTAGTTACTACTATGATAAATGTAAATGTATGCAAATGTATGCAAATGCTTTTTTTTTAAGCAAAGAAGCAAAAGAACCAACAATGCATAAAAGTCAATCAGATATGTGACATCCAGCAAGGGTATCTGATAAGGAATAGATTGGCAAGGTTTATTTTTTTTACAGAAATAAAAAGAACAAATTTTGCACCTCCTTAAAATCCTCTTTTCTTATTATGTTTCTGAGGGCCAAGCTGACATTATGCAATTACCAACTGCATGAAGTTTTGAAAAGATAACACTTCAAGAGTCATTTGGTAGAGTTCTGGAACAAGGGATTGGGAGGGGAGAGTGTGGTGTTAACCCTTCCCCTCTCTGTAGTTCTAGAAAATATCCCACGGAATAACCAGTGTGTTTTAGTGGATAGAGTGGTTGACTAGGATTCTGGAGGCCACAGGGGCTCATTTGGGACATGGAACTGGTAAAACCACTCCTCAATTAACTCGCTTATCTTGAAAGCCCTGTTAGGGTCACTATAATTTAGTTTTGACTTAACAGCACAAAACCACCTAACCAGTCCCAAACAGGATCAAGGTCACCAAGGCTATTTGGCTGCGGAGGAGATGTCCCCATTGTAACTGATAGCTACACCTGCAAGGTGCCAGTTATTGCCTTAATATAATTTTCCCCAAACACCGATATATAGGTGTAGATGTAGTAGTTAGTTATGTGCCACCAAGCTGGAACCAACGTACATACACCCTAATAGAGCTTCCCCAGTCAGTTTCCATAGCCAAGTGGGGTTTTGAACCTGGTCCCCAAAGTCCTAGTTTATTGATCCTACTTCATTATACTGGATGAAAATGGACTACACCTCCCAGTATCACAAATGATACCTATACTGTTGGGGTATGGTGGGAGCCATAATACATAGGCTTTTACAAACCAAAGATCAGGAAGGACAGCAGTAAAGCATTAAATGGCTTTGAGATACCATGTCTTCCTGTATGGAGTCGCTTGTCTCTTAAGATCAACTGATAACTCTGTTGGTGGATGACACAAAACTTTTCCATGTGGTAAAAACCAGAGAAGATTGTGAAGAGCTCCAGAGGGATCTCTCCAAACTGGGGGAATGGGCTGCCAAATTGCAAATTTGTTTCAATGTAGGGAAATGTAAAGTAATGGATATTGGGGCAAAAAATCAAAACTTTATCTATCAACTCATGGGCTCTGAGTTATCTGTGACAGATCAGGAATGAGATCTTGTTGTGCTGGTGGACAGCTCCATGAACGTGTCTACCCAGTGTGTGGCAGCAGAAGGCCAATTCCATGCTAGCAATTATCGAAAAGGGGATGGAAAATAAAACAGTCAATATTATAATGCCATTGTGCAAGACGATACTAAGGCCACACCTGGAATACTGTGTACAATTCTGGTCACCGCATCTCAAAAAAATACATAGTGGAACTGGAAAAGGTGCAGAAGAGAGTGACTAAAATGATTACTGGACTGGGGGATCTCCCTCATAAGGAAATACTAAAACATTTGAGGCTCTTTAGTCTGGAAAAAAGGTGCCTGAGGGGGGATATGATTGAGACATACAAAATAATGCACGGCATGAGTAAAGTGGATAGAGGGATGCTATTCTCCCTCTCAAACAATACCAGAACTAGGGGACATCCACTCAAATTGAGTGTTGGGAGAAAGAGAACAGAAAAAGAAAATCCTTCTTTACCCAGCATGTTGTCAGTTTGTGGAACTCCCTGCCACAGGATGTGGTGATGGCATCTGGCCTAGAAGTCTTCAAAAGGGGATTGGACAGATTCCTGGAGGAGAAGTCCAGTAGAGATTACAAACCATGATGGAAATGTGTAATCTCCAGTCTTAAAACCAGGGTACTTCAAGGACCAGATGCGGGGGAGTGGTATCGGGGGACAGATATCTAGTCTTCTGTGCTCCCAGATGCATCTGGTGGGGCCACTGTGAGATACAGGAAGCTGGACTAGATGGGCCTTTGGCCTGATCCAGCATGGCTTTTCTTATGTTCTTATGTTCTTCTGTTTATATAGCATAGCTCTCCACCTACAATTAGTGGAGACATGTAAAGGACCTTTCCTGTCGCTGAGCACTGTATCCCCACATACTGTTCTCATCTTCATTCATGTTCCGCTTGTGGTTGAACATCATATCAATAATTTTTCAACTCACAGGCTGCTAAGTTTTTTTCCTCCTCTTTATACATTCTATGACTACTTATTTCACTATTCTGAAGTTGTGGATCCCTGTTGATTCCACCTCCTGAATTTCATAGGCTGATTTATGTGTTTTTCTAAGGAAATGAGGAAAGTTGAATAAAAATAGATATAAATGCAAACATAATACACAAAGCTTCACATAGTTATGCAGCTACAAATAGAATTTTTTGTTACCTCTGTAGTCAAGTTGCTTCCAAAACAATAAATCTGAGTGCTTTTTTATTTTTTCTTCTGGTTACTAGGAAGATTTGCTGTTTTTTTATGTTGTTACGTAACGTAACAAAATGAAATGAAACGAAATGACACAAGAAATCAGCATTTCATTGCAGATGAAATGAAATGTTTTTTTTTTTTTTTGAAACAAACCATTTGTTCTATCTGTGGGCTTTTGGGAGGGAAAAGGTTTTTTTTAAAAAAGCTCCAGGCTTTAAAAAAACTTTTTTCCCTCCCCCAAGCCCCACCTGCCAGATGATCAGCACTGGGTGGGGGAAATCCCCCAAGCCCCACCTGCCAGCTGATTGGTGCTGGGGTGGGAAAAGAACCTCCCTCCCTCCCTCCCTCTCTCTCTCTCTCTCTCCCTCCCTCCCTCTCTCTCTCTCACACACACACACACACAGCTTGTAGTAACCAAAGAGAAATCTTGTACATACTGTACTGAGCTGATGGTAAGAACTTTGTGTGCACTTATCCTTAGGAAATGGATACACCTTATGTCCAATCTATGTAGGACTAGACCCTAACTAAAACCTCCCCCATGCTTTATGTAAACATGGCATCCAGCACAAATAAACAAGACATCACATAACAAGCATTGTGAACATATAACATGTATGGAAACCAGAGCCTTTGGATAGGAAATTCTACAACATTCAATATTGATAAATATTGCTTCTTTTCTCCTAGTGCATTGGGTCAAAAGAGTTATGGGTCAGAGATGGGGAGGAACCATGAAAGTCCTTATCATTTTTGTCTAGATTATCTTGAGGTAGCTCTTGCTGGATCATGCAAGTGTGTGTGTGTGTGGGGGGGGCAATTAAAACAATTTATTATCACAGTAAGCCACATAGTGAACCTCTTTATCTATGCATTTCACTACATCTTCCAAACTTCCAGTTACCAGGTGACTTTGCTTGGGTTAGGGGTCAGTATGTTCTAGATGAATGGGCCATTGGTTCTCTATTAGAAACCTAGTTTAAATGTGCATTTAATTAAAAAGAGTTATTGTATATGAATTAATGCTACTTTCAATATATTTTTTCTTTCACATTAGTCCTAAGAATGGCTTCTCAGACATGTGAAGGAGAACTCACACTTCTTGAAGTTCAGCATCTTTTATGGGAATTCCATTTTCCTTCCTGAACATTACATAAAACTGCTCCCTTTTCATAAGCTGTGTGAACCGAATCACAACAAACACAATAGGACAAGCTGTTTGATCCCCAGAGACACACGTAGCAGTTAAGTGCTACTGTTGAACTCCAAGGCAACAGATTACTACATTTTCACATAAATGTGAAAAAAATAACTAACATGTACCAGTTCTTTCTAAGGTGTACCCCTCCAGAAGGCTACTATCCTGGGGCAGTCTATATTAAAGGGAAAAAAATTAAACTTTTCTTTCTTTTACTGCTGGAGATTGGATAAAGTCAGCATTAACATCCTTGCTTTCAGTCATGCTCACCTTTTCAGCTGCCTCGGCTACTGACATCTCTCTATCTGGCAAGGACGGGCTTTAGCACCTCTCAATGTGCTATTGCAAAGGACTTCACTTGTTTGATGCCTGGTGTTCTAGCATTAAGTGACAGAAGGGAAAAGAGGCAAAACTAGAGATGGGCACGACTTAGCGGTATTTTCGTTTTCGTTTTCGTTTTTTCGTTTTTGTTACGTAATGAAATGAAAACGAAAAACGGTTCAAAATGGACCGAAAACGGAAACGAAACGACTAATTTTGAGCCAATTTTCGTTTTTCGTTACTGGAAAAACACATAATGGAGCTAAATGGGGAGAAACGAAAAAAATTTCGTTTTCATTTTCGTTTTTGCATTTTCGTTATGTAACGAAACGAAAATGAAAAATTTTGAAATTAGCTCACGAAAACGGAAACGAAACGAAACGGACCCTAGCCGAAAACGAAAACGAAAAATTTTTTCTGAGTCGTGCCCATCTCTAGGCAATACATGACCTCTTCTCCCACTATTTCACCTGCCTTGCATCTCCACTTCAGGTGTTGCTTGCTTCCCTAGATAATATTAGAAGGAACAGATCTATAAGGAGGGCTCACGTTCCAATAGATTGAGTGCTTTGCTCTTTATGTGATGTCTCATCTGCTAATGCCAATATTAGAATCTTAGAAAGGCAGAGTTAGAAGGGACCCTATAGAGCAGTGGTGGTGAATATTTGGCACTCCAGATGTTTTGGACTACAACTCCCAGATTTCCAAGCCTAGATTGCCAATGATAAAGGACTGTGGGAGTTGTGGTCCAAAACATCTGGAGTGCTGAAGGTTCACCACCACTTCTATAGAGCATCAAGTCCAGCTCTGACAAGGAGGCTCAGTGGAGAAATCAACTCCCAGTGCTCTATCTAGCACTTACCGTATATCTTTTCATTTCATTTCATTTCATTTCTGAACCCTTACCCTTTCCCGGAAGCTTTAATTCAATCCACTGCTGCATAATCTTAAGTTTTCTGGCAATGGCAAATTTTAAAATTTATTATCTCATACACAATTTAGCCATTTCCAGTAGTGGACTTCTTTTCTTTTCTTTTCTTTTCTTTTCTTTTCTTTTCTTTTCTTTTCTTTTCTTTTCTTTTCTTTTCTTTGCTACCAATTGCATTTGCTTCTCTAATTCTTTTTCTCAGGCAGTTCAAAGTAAATCTTCCTTGGAAGAAGCATGAAAAAGAAAATCAAAGCAACCTGATGACCAAGATATAGCAGGAAACTGATCTCCCGTACAATAGGAGGGAGATAGGATTTATAATTTGCTTCAGCACCAATTCTATTCCTGCTGCTGTCTTGTAGCACTAACAGCAGACAATGTAATGGCTTGCCAGCTAGATAGCCTGCCAGCCAAGAATTACAATAATCCAATATGAGGAGGTCACGAGAACATGAATCTAATAAATCTAGGCTAATAATTACAGCTCATTTAATTACCTCTGAGATAATAGCGGGAGTTGTAATTTTTTTGTAATTGATGTTGCTGACATCTTTGCACCTTTTAAGTTGCATTAGTTATAAAACCTGCCATGTTAATGCTGGAGTTGATAAAAATGTCACAAATTAATGGAACTAGAGAGTTTTTAAATGTCAAGGAGGCCTTGAGGAATTGATTGGTGGGCACTCGAAAACATTTATACTGCCCAAATTGGCATGCAACAACGTGACAGAGCAAATCAGATAGTCCTGTTGCAAGGTACTTATTAGAACACTTGAGATAACTTTGGATAACAGTTCTTCAAAAGCATCACACTCATAGTACTCCTGGTGATTAGGATGGCTGCATTAAGCTGAGCTGCTAACATATAATTCTCCTTTGGAAGCAACATAGGCGTCATGCAGGCAGGAACTAACTCCGGGCTTGTCTCCTAGGTTTGCATGCTCCTATAAAGTCAGCTAAATGTTCGTCAGCTAAATCTCAGAGTTAATTGTTTGCTTCTGGTATGCAGTATTTTCCTGCCTAAACCTTGGGGGAGGGATAAAGCTATACAAATGCATCCCACGTGGCTTTGCAGAGAAATTGGGTTTCTAATATTCCAGCTGAGGTGGCGCATTGCCATCCCTGGCACAGTTGGGAAAATGTGGACCTGTCGGAGATTTTGATTTTCAGCTACTAACTTTGAGACCTTCACACGAAAATGGATAATAGTAAAAGACTGCGGTTTGAAACATGGTCATAAAAGCAATATAATCAACATGACTGTGAGAATGTGTTCTTGGATACTTTTATCCACATAAAGTAAGCCAGTTTCTCAGCCCTGCAAATGATCCCCTCCCCCCAGGGAGCATTCCAGTTCACAGGACAGACTGAATTCAGTTTATCTGCCCTTTCCTTTATTCCTGGGTAGTATGGGAACAGACTCAGAACTGTAAATCTATGCATAGTGCAGTTTCTAGAACTGGCAAAGGTAGGAGTTGCACACCTGAGGGCCGTACCATGTGAGGCACCAGCTTTGCAATTAAAAGATGATTAAACATTGTCCATTCCTTCAAAGCTACTATGCCTGTGGTATCAACTTATAAATGCAGCTCACTGGTTACATCTCAGCAGCAAATTATCATATAAAACACCATATGAGAGCTATATCATTATGATGGGTAGGGGGAGATATGTTGGATGGAGAACAGGCTGTTAGAGAACAGAATCCCCCAGAGGTTTAATATCTGTTCTATACTGTATTCAAGTACTCCTCTCAGTTAGCAGAAATAACATAACCCAGTCAGACTCTGATCTACACATGTTCCTGGTTCCAAATTGGTTTGAATTTATGCTACTCCCGATAGAAGATGAAAAGATCAACCTGGTGTGTATAATTGAAACCTGGGTGAGAGCTAAAAGGAAAATAACTGTCAGGTATTAGTTAGTGTAATATATGTATTAGACAGGATGTTCTATATGTATTTGATATGTATTTAATTGATTTAAAGATAGAGTCTGTAAAAAGCACAAAGTCACAGTGACTCAGTGTATAGTTTTTTCAAATGGAGTACAGGTGTAAAGAATTAACATAATGAATTTTGGCTGATGCAAGAGGTTACAATAGCTATGATGTAATGTAATTTATGATTGGACAAACATGTATAAATATGCTATGTAAATCACTGTTCTTTGGGCCTTCCATGAGTTAAGGCACCCACTTTGCTTCTGTTATATGTTTTGTCTATGTACTGTATGCTATTATGCTGTTATGCTGCTGAATTTTGTATCAATGTATTAATGTGATTTTCCCTCTATGTTTTGTTGAACTTTGTAGAAGTTCTGTGATGCTGTGGTATATTTTGTACATTTGTAATACAGTCACCCCCCACCATTTCGTGGTTCAGGTACTGCGGTCCCACTACATCGTGGGATCGCAATACCTGCACCTTGGGGTGGTGTGGGGGGCGATTGGGTCACTCCGCCCCACCCCCAGGTTCCTCTGAGAAGCCTCGGGGTGACCGGGGTGGTGGCGGGGGGTGATTGGGTCACTCCGTGCCGCCCCCCAGGCTCCCTCAAGAAGCCTTGGGGCTGCGCGGGTGGGTGGTGGTGGGAGGTAAGATCCCGCAACACCGCCTGCACGCGCCACCCCAAGACTTCTCGGACAGCCACGCAATCGCCCCCCACCCCCAGCCCCCCACCCACTTCCGTATATCACAGATTATCATGCATCACGGGTGGGGTGGGTCCCTAACCACCGCAATCTGCAAGGGATTACTGTATAGCTGTTGGTTTTAAGAAAACTCTGTCTCTGGCTCTAACAATTTATTCATTAAGTATTGCTTCTGCTGACTGATTAAATAGCACATACTCTGACAATAACCCTTTGCTACTAATTCCTTCCAGTATATTTGATTCAGCATCATGGCAGGGGGGAAGGTGTTTCTATAGTTCACAGAAATTCCATCAGTATCTATCTTATGCTGGGTTTTACTTCATGCTGGACCATTGGAACAGAATGGGAGTAGTCTAGGTGAACTGCTCCCCTCACAACCAACACAACCGCTACCATAACTGACTGAATTCATCTCTGCTGCTCTGTTCAGGTCCCCTAGATTTTTGCTTTTGTTGGACTTCAACAAACATGTGGAGATACAGATGTCTGGAGCAGGTCTGGAGTTCATGAATGTTGTGGTGGCCAATGTCCCAACATTCTACGGGGCCCACACACATCACGGATCAAACCCTAGACCTAGTGTTCATGCCAGGAGAGGTTACAAGGTTCACTATAAAGATAGTGAACCTTGAGTCATCACCCTTGTCATGGTTAGATCATCTCCTGCTGTGATTTGAACTCATAAAACTGTATCCCTCCACAGGAGAAGTGAACCGATTAGCATGATCTTTCCCCTAAGACTGGCAGATCCCATTGGTTTCCCAAATGTCCTAGGGGTTTTTCCCATTGATGTGATCAGCACCCCTTGTTAATACTCTGGTTATTGACCGACAATAAGAGATGACCTCAGCTGTAAACATGATTGTGCCTACAATCCCCCCCCCCTACAAAGCCTGTCATTCCCTATGATTCATGGAAGAGATGAAGGTGGTGAAGTAATAATGAAGAACGCTAGAGAGCAGATGGAGTTCAACCTGGTGAGTATTGAGGAAGCATCTAGAAGATATCATAACGAACTTAAGCCCACTAAGAGAAGCCACAATATCCAATTTGTTGAATCTGCTTCCAACCAACAGACAGAACTTCTCTATGTAGTCCATGGCCTTATTTATTCCAGAAAAAAAAATGATCTTTACATTCCAGATGCAGACAATGTGACTGACTGGTAGCACACTTTATGTCCAAGGTTGAAACCTTACATCAGGACCTTGACTCCCTTGATCTGAAGATGTTCAGTGCACCATCCAGTCAGAGTAATTAGATGAGTTTCAACTGGAATGGCTTGACAATATGGTCAGGGCACTTGCATGATGCAAAGCAATCACCTCCTCTCTAGATTCTTGTCCATTGTGCTTCTTAAAATAAGGAAAGGAGATGACCAGGGCATAAGCTATGCATGGTAGGCCATTTACCTTCCCATTTTTAAAAAGACTAATATGAGGTCCATTCCAAAGAAACCCAAATTAACAACATATTATTTTAAAATACTATAGGCCCCTTGTTAATATTCCATCTTGGTCAAGTTAATTGAAGCCCAGATTCATTTCAGTTGCAGTTCAGGCCATGTCAATGAACTGACATGGCACTCATTGCCCTGCAAGATCATTTGGCATGAGAGACAGAGAGGAGGAAAAGAACCTCACTGGTCCTCCTAGATCTTTCTGCACCCTTTTGATACTATTCAGAACAATATCCTGCTGAGGTTATTGAGTTTAGGATTTGGGGGCTCCATTCTTTGGTGGTTCCAGTCCTTCCTCAAAAGTCTATCTCAAACGGTACAGCTTGGGGAGGCAGTGTTCATCTCTTGGTAGTTTGGTTCTGGAATCTCTCAGAATTCAACTGTTTCCCCAGTGCTTAACAATATCTCTATAAAGTGAATGGGAGAACTAATATGGAGATTTGGAATTTGTTGTCATCAGTATGTGGATTTGCAGATGACACTGTATAAGTCTTTAGAATCAGTAATGGATTGCATAAGAGTCAATAAACTGAAACTGGATTCAACTAAGAAAGAAATCCTACTGTTGGGAGGATCATCAGGTTGGAGGGATATTTAGAAGCCTCCAAGAGTTACGCTCCCTCTGAAGAATCAGGTTCACAGCTTGTCTGTACTCTTGGACTGAGCTTTTTTATGGAGGTACAAATATCTGTTATGGCAAACCCTGCCTTTCATCAGCTTCAGTTGATTATCTAGTTACACCCCTAACTGGATGAAAAATGCCTCAAGACTGTGGTTCGCATGTTGATAATCTCTAAAATAGACTACTGTAATGTTCTCTCTATATAGGGCTGTTCATGACCTATACAACTCTCAATGGTTTAAGACCTTAATAATGGTCAGAATGTCTCTCCCGCAAAACACTTGCCTGTTCAACCCATTCCTCATACTCTATGATGTTTAAAATGTTGATACCTAAAGATGCCATAAGACCTAACAATGTGAACCACACTTAACTTGGTCATGGACCCTTCCCTCTGGAACAAGCTTCCAAAACATAATTACCTAAAACTGCCTTTTACTAGTGCTTTGTTTTAAATGTGTTTAAGTCTATTTAAGTGCATTTTTAAAAGTTGTGATAGGGCTTCTTTTATGCTATTCACTGTATATTGTATGCACTGTTGGTTTTAATGTGATTCAATGTGTTGTGAACTCCCTAGAGCAGGCCTGCCCAAAGTCCGCCCCGGGGGCCAAAGTCCGGCCCGTCAGGCCATTCTGAGTGGCCCGTGGCTGGCTGGCCCACCCCTCCCTCCCCCTCCTTCGCCGCATGGTTTTTTTTTTTTAAAGTCTTCTGTCAACACTGACACTGCTGGGAAGCTTGGGCGGCTGGGCAGACGGGCCGTCTGCCACCACCGGCACCACAGGGGAATGTGTGTGGGTGGGCAGGCCAGCGGGCCTCTGCCACCGCCAAGGAGCTTTGGGGTGGGCTGGCGGGCAAGCCGTCACCACCACTGGGGAGCTTGCGAGGGGTGCAAGGTCGCACAGATCGCCTCTCCCAAGGGGCGACCTGTGGCCACGGCTCCCTGTGCTTCCTTTGGTCTCCACCTTCCTTCTTTCCTCCCTCGCTTGGTCCCCAATTTCCTTCCTTTCTTCCTCTCTCCCTTGGTCCCCACCTCCCTCCCTTCCTTGTTCCCCACCTTCCTTCCTTCCTCTCTTGGTTACCACCTTCCTCCCTCCCTCCCTTGGTCCCCACCTCCCTTCCTGTGGGTGGGGTTGCAAGGGGTCAGTGGGTGGGGCTTTCAGGTCAGTGGGTGGGGCCTGCAGTGGGGTGGCAGGGTCGGGGAGCAACCGGCCCCTGACACATTCTCACCAAATCTGACCCTCCTTACAAAAAGTTTGGGCACCCCTGCCCTAGAGTGTTTGCAGTAATAGGACAGTAATAGGACAGTATAGAAGTTAAATAAATAAATAAATAAATAAATAAATAAATAAATAAATAAATAAATAAATAAATAAATAAATTGATCTGCAATTTGTGGAATTCCATGAACCTTGTATTAAGCTATTATTGTCTGTTCCCAGACTGTCCTGGAACAGGGGAAGGACAGTCCTCTTCCTACATATACAAAAGAGGCTGAATTGAGACTATTGTGGCATTCAGAAAAAAGTTAATATTTCTTCCATGTTATGGTACTACTAGTGTGTCTGGAAGTTGAGTCATGACAACTAGACTTCTTTTCTTGGGAGACTGAAACGTTTTGCTGCTCATCCAAACAGCTTTGTCAAATCTCTCAAGAAAAGTAGTCCACTAGTCATGTCTAAACTTCCAGATAAACTCACCTGGATAGCTGAGAATCTTCACAGACATACTACTGGTTTGGAGTTCAATGCCGCTATTAGTTCTAGAAAAGAAATTACCAACAACATCTTCACTCCTGTAAGGAATAGTATATTTTTAAGGGAAAGATTTCACCTGTGACTGTAACAATAGGCAACTTTATTGAAGTGTTCCTGCATGCAACATTCTCCTTAGTTCATACAGCGTGAGAGATGTATTTGTTTATTTTTGTCACTTTCAAATTGACCTTGCATTTGTGAGGTCAATCTCTGTGTTAACCTTAGTCCTTTATCTCTCTCTTTTTCTCCTTTTGAGGAGCAGACAGCCAGATGCTTGGGCTCAAACGGCTTGGGTTGTTTCGATTGCAGTGCAAGCCTAGGTCAATAGAGGAAATTAATAACCAGGAATTACACTTTCCCACATATTAGACATATGTGGAATCATCTGATCTTTACTTGCTCCTTGTTCCATTTTTCATTCCCAGACCAGTAGGAAAGAATTCTGAGAGACTTACTTTTTAGCCCCAGGCCATATAAAATTACCAACTGCCATCAAGTCAATTCTGACTTATGCCAACCCTTTTCAAGGTTTTCCAAGTAGAAAAGAGTCAGAAGTGGTTTACAATTCCCTTCTTCTGGGGATGCCCAGGGGCTGTGTAGCTTGCCCAAGGCCAAACAGGCTGGGCCTACCCACAGGATACACTGTGGGCAATCCCACTTTCGACCTCTGGCTCTAAACCACTGAACTATTCAGCCATCAAGTAAGAATTAAGGACCTTTAACTTTCACTGGAACATTTTCTTTTTTTTCTTTTTTTCTTTTTTAAAGACTATTATATTTTAATGTAAGTGTTTGTGGACCTGTCCACTTCTTCAGACATATAGCAGCAGATGGTCTAACATACATGATTACATGGAATTTATACTCTTTTTTTTAAATTTTTTTATTAAATAAACATAAGAAAAACTCACAAATAACAATAATACACAATTATGAATATATATAAAAATAGACAATCAAAAACAGTACAAAGTGCCCCCCATCCCCAAGAAACCGTCCAGTATTCTTGCATCTTCTCTTTCTTCTTCAACTTCTTTTTTAGTAGGCTTCTTAAGGTCCTTTACACCAGAACTGAGTTGGATTATAAGTTGGTTGAATCCCTTTTCCTTTTAGTAACACATGATCAATAAATTCCCCCCACACATCATAGAAGATATCTTTTTTCATTTCTCCTCGCAAAACTTTTATATTACAAGACAATTTATCATTTAGTGCTATATCCCACACTTCCTTATACCATTCAGTAATTTTGAGGTGTGATTTAAGTTTCCAGTTTCTGGCAATGATCAGTCTTGCAGCTGTCATAAGGTTAGCTATTAGTTCTCTAGTTTTCACATCATATTCATTGATGGATGGTAGTGATAACAATGCAATTTCAGGTATACATTTAATATCATTTTGTAGTATCTCTCTTATCACCTCAAAGATCTCTTGCCAAAACTTTTGAACAATTTCACATTCCCACCATAAATGAAAGTAAGTGCCTATCTTTTTTTCGCATTTCCAGCAAAGCTTGGAATATTTTGGATTCATTCTGTTTACTCTAACTGGAGTCATATACCATCTTAAAACTAATTTGAAATAGTTTTCTTTTATTCTAACTGATAATGACCGTAAGATCCTCAAATTCCAAATTCTTTTCCATTCCTCATTGTTTATTTCTTTCCCTATGTCTTGTTTCCATAGCTCTCTTATTATGTCTTGTTCCCTGTTCTCGAGTGAATCTTGAATTATTTTATGAATTTTAGCAACTGCGCCTTTACCTGTATTTCCTTTCTCTGATTCATATGATGTCAAAAATTGCTCAAATTTTGTGTATCCTCTGAGTTGAATATTTCTCCTAAACCAATCTTTCGTCCAGCTTTCTAGCTGGGCGTAGTTCAACCAGGACAATTCCTGAGTTTGCAAAACGCGTTTAATTTCTTGTTTTGTTGTCATTTTTTTAATCCAGTCTTTTAACCTTGCCACTTTCCTTAATTTAAATAGATCTCCCAGTTTCTTCATGTTCGTGGGGAAATTCATCTGATCAATCACCAGTCCAAGCGGGGAACCTTCCTGTACCAAATTCTTTCCATACTTTTTCCAAGTGAATAATAGGGAATTCAGAAGCGGGTTTTTAATTAGATGAGTTTTCCTTATTAGGGGGAGGGTAAATACATATTTATTTATGTCTTCGCTTAACTCTTCTGATTCAAGTTCCCACCATATTAATTTTTGAGGTTTAAATAGTATTTCTCCCAGAAAACTGAGCTGATTAGCTGTATGGTAGGTTCTAAGATTAGGTATGCCTATACCTCCCTCTTTTTGAGATCTGTACCATAAGCTTTTATTTATTCTTGCTTTTTTTCCACCATTGCAGAATCTATTTATAAGGTCTTGATAGACTTTGATTTCAGCTTCTGTGTATTGAATGGGTAACATTCTAAAAAGGAAATTAATTTTAGGAAGTATTTTCATTTTTACCATTGCTATTCTGCCGAACCATGATAAGTTTAAATTGGAATAATTTTGTAGTTTATTTTTAATCTCTTCCTTTATTTTTATATAATTTCGTTCTTTCGTTTTACTTATATCTTTATCCAACAAGATCCCTAAGTATTTTATGTGTTTACAAACTTTCAATCCGTGATTAGAGATCACCTCCGTGTCTCGGTTATTCTGATTGAACATCATAATTTCTGATTTCTGCCAGTTGACACATAGTCCGGTTGCTTCACCGAATTCCTTCAAATGTGCTTTTATCCTTAATATGCTTTCTGCTGGATTTTTTATTGTTAACAAAGCGTCATCTGCAAATAAACTGATTTTTATCTTGTCTTCCTTACCCATACCTTTAATTAATTGATCCTCCCTAATTGCATTGGCTAATAACTCTATCACTATGCAAAACAGAACTGGCGATAAAGGACAACCCTGTCTTGTTCCTCGGGCTAGGCTAATTTTTTCTGTCATCCCATCGTTGACAATGATTGACGAGGTACTATGAGAATATAGTTGGTTTATTACGCTTAAAATTTTTTTTCCAAACCCCCATTTCTCTAATAAAAGTTTTAACGCAGGCCATTGAACACAATCGAAGGCTTTAAATAGGTCTAAAGACAAAATGCATGCTCTATCCTGTGATCTTCCCATCTCATAAAGAACATTGAGAACTCTTCTTACAGTGTTTGACATTTGTCTGCCTTTAATAAAGCCGGTTTGGTCTTCTTTAATATACTTATCTATAAATGTATATATTCTTTTCGCTAAAATTGCTGTGAAGATCTTAGCGTCTTGATTTATAAGTGATATTGGTCTGTAAGATCCCACATCTATTGGGTCTTTATTAGGCTTGAGAATTAGAATAGTTAAAGTATGTTTCCAAGAGGAAGGTACTTGTTCTCCCTGCAATATCTGATTAAAAAGCTTCTTTAATTTAGGGATTAACATTGATTTAAATGTCTTATAAAATTCTGGACCCAATCCGTCGTCACCTGGAGTTTTAGCATTCTTTAGCTTATTTATGACATCCTCTATCTCGTCCTCATTAATAGTTTTTTCCATTTCAAGCCTATCTTCCTCCACTAGTCTTGTTTTTAGATTTTTGTCAATATATTGTTCCATAATTTCCTTACTAGTTCTATCAGCTGTATATAACTTTTGATAGAATTCTTGGATGACTTTTAATTTTTCTTTCATTTGAGTATAGATATTGCCGCTTAAATCCTTTATCCTTCCTATCATGCTTTTTTCTTTCCTTTTCTGTGCTAGTTTTGCTAGCATCTTTGAGTTTTTATTACTATATTCAAAAAAGTTTCTTTTCAGATATAATAGATTTCTTTGGGTTTGTTGTAGATCTATTTCTTCTAATTTCCTTTTCCTGGCCTCAATCTGAATTAAAATTCTTTTGTCTTTAGTTGCAAAAAATTGAGATTCAAGGTCTGCTATGATAGCCTCTAATTTTTTTTTATTTTGCTGATCTCGAGTTTTGATTATAGCGTTTTCTTTTATTATGTAGCCTCTAGCCGCCGCTTTCAGAGTGTCCCAAATAACTCCTATTTGACCACCACCTTCTTCATTAATATTCCAGGTTTCTAACCATTCCCTTTGTATTTTTTGTACCGTATCTGGGAATTGAAAAATTCTAGAGTTTATTCTCCATCTTTTCGCTTCCTTATAGTTCTTCTTATTTTCTATTTCAACAGACATTAAAGCATGATCTGAAATTTTTATCAATTCTATATTAGTGTTTACAACTTTAGATAGCAAGCTTTGTGAAACAAATATATAATCTATTCTCGAATAAGCTTTATGGGCTAATGAGTAGAAAGTGAATTTTCTTTCATCGCCCTTCATTTCTCTCCATACATCCTTTAATCCTGTATTTGCGATGAATTTTGTTAAGATTGTCTGCCTAGTCCCCCAATCTACCTTGCTAAACGTTGTTTTGTGTTTTATTTTGTCCATAACCATGTTGAAATCTCCGGCTAAAATCACATGTCCTTTCTGTATCTTCTCTATCTGCTGCCATACCTCTTTATAAAACAGGTTATGATTAGTATTCGGTGCGTAAACATTTATCAGTGTATAATGTTCTAAACCAATTGTGACCTGTAGAATAATATATCTGCCTTGCAGATCTTTCACAGTTTTTTCAACAGTACAGTCACAATGCTTTGAAATTAAGATTGCTACCCCCCTTGCTTTAGAAGAACCAAAACTTTTCTCATAAATGTTCATATTGGGTAATTTCAGTTCGTTTTGACCATCTTTCGTTTGGTGTGTTTCTTGAAGAAAGATGATGTCCGGTTTATTCTTCTTGATTAATGACTCTAGTCTCTTTCTCTTCATGACAGAGCCTAGACCCTTAGCGTTCAATGTGGCTAATTTCACCAGTCTACCCATATTTTCTTTCTTGTATCAATCTGGAACGGTCTCTTTGTGAATATAGAAACAAACACTACATATAAAAACAAAAAACGAACAATAATTTCCCAAACCCGACCACCTACTGGAACATTTTCACATCTAAGGTAAATACTTTGCTTCTGCTACTGCAGAGTCACTGGCATCTGGAAGGTTAATCCAGGAGATATTGGCACCAGGTAGATCAGGCATGTCCATACTTCAACCCTCCAGATGTTTTGGACCAGAACTCCCACAGTCCTTTGTCATTGGCAATCTAAGCATAGAATTCTGGGAGTTGTGGTCCAAAACATCAGGAGGGCCGAAGTTTGGACATGCCTGAGGTAGATGCTTTTGCCAGACGAAGGCTGTTGCTGCTGTCACCCTTCTGTTTGGCTTCTTGTAAGAAAACAGCAACAATCAGCCACTCCCTCTGGGCTTGTGGTATGGACATGCTTTGCTTCTCACTGGGAATGAGCACTAGTATTCCAGCAAGGCATTTTGCAGGAGTTCTCAATTCTTCATCTGGTTCTCATTCTGATGGTGAGGAACTTTTGGCAACATTCAAATTCCTGCATGAGGAGTCTTGTTGAGGCAAGAGGTAGAAAATGGACAGCAAAAACAAATGTAGCGAGTATTCTTCACATTCCTAGTGCCACCCCATGGATTCTATAAAACATGTTAAAAGCCCATCTGCCAAAAGTTTCTTCAAGATGTTAAGTTCCTTTTTATTTCTCGGTCACCACAACAACCATTACTATCAATGATAGCACCCAGTATTCTCTAATGGGTGAGGGACAATTGGTAATGAAGTCTAACCAATCATCACAGTAAGTAGTAGTAGCATTACAAACTCCCCCCACCAATTAACTTTAGGGTTCAAGCATAAGAATTAGAGACTTTAAAAAATGAACTGCAAAATTTGTTCAAAAATCACTAACTTGTTGATGTGTATTGATACAAATTACTACCCCCACAACAAATACAAATTGTTGAATTTTTAGCAAATTCTGATATGTTGGTTGATTTATAAAATGCCCCCTAAGGCACCAAATCTGCAAGAAAGCTTCCCCTGGATCTTCTATATAATTCCTACAATCTTGAACAAGATTGGTTACTGGTGTATGAGATATACCAGCATTCCCCAAAGTGCCCCCCAGGATAATTTCCTCCACATACCTACAGAGACAAAACTTGCAGAGAAGCTTCCTCTGACTCAACTCTCAAGGCCCTCCAAGTTTGGTGAATATTGGGTTTCTCCAAGCCAGTTGGCAAAGAGTACTTTCCAGGAGGGTAGACATTTGGGGTAATTAAGATGAACTTTAAGATTAAGATTGCCAGAAGAAATGTCAACAACCTCAGAGACAGAGATGATACTACTCTTATAGCAGAAAGTGAGGAGGAATAAAAGAACCTCTTAATGATAGTGAAAGAGGAGAGGCTGAAGCTCAACATCAAAAAAGCTAAGATCAAGGCCACCGGTCCCATCACCTCATGGCAAATAGAAGAGGATGAAATGGAGGCAATGACATAGTTTATTTTCTTGGGCTCCTTGATCACTGCAGATGGTGACTGCAGCAATGAAATTAAAAGATGTCTGCTTCTTGGGAGGAAGTGATGGCAAACCTAGGCAGCATCGTAAAGAGCAGAAATATTGCCGACAAAGGTCCGGATAGTCAAAGCTATTGTTTTACCAATAGTGATGTATGGAAGTGAGAGCTGGACTATAAAGAAGGCTGATCACCACAGAATTGACACTTTTGAGCTGTAGTGCTGGAGGAGAGTCTTGAGAGTCCCCTGGACTGCAAGGAGATCAAACCTAACCATCCTGAAAGAAATCAACCCTGGATGTTCATTGCAAAGACAGATTTTGAAGTTGAGCCCTTGGAAAAGTCCCTGATGTTGGGAAAGATTGAAGGCAAAAGGAAAAGGGGATGGCAGAGAATGAGATGGTTGGACGGTGCAACTAGCATGGATTTGACCAAATTCCGGGAGGCAGTGGAAGACAGAAGGGCCTGGTGTGCTCTGGTCGATGGGGTCATGAAGAGTTGGACACAACTGAATGACTGAACAACAACAATAACTCAAAAGGCTAAAACCCAATCTTCATTGAACATGGATGAATTGTAGAGGAGGATCATGGGAGGCTTCTCTACAAATTGGGTGATTACAGGTGATTTGGAGGCCTTTTATATGATTTTAAAGTTAATAATGGGTTTACAAATTGATTCATTGATTCATTGGGGGGATCAATTTTTGTGATTTCTTGACCTTGACAAATAACAAATCAAAATGAATCACTATTTTCCTGATTCATCTCCATCTCTAATTAGAATGCATCAAGTGGTAAAGACAGTCAGTGAGATCAATAATATCTTCACAACTTTGCTCTGATCAAATGCGGCCTACCCTGACTGTTTGACACTCCAGGCATGGATAAGAAAATGATGAAAGAGAACCTGAATGACACAGATCAAATGAAAGAGATTGCTGGTCAATGCAAAGCTGTGCACCAAGAAGAGCTAGATTGGATTAATCCTCATAATGAATACATACTGCAGAAGACCTATCTCAGAAAATATCAGGCAATGTGAAAACAATGAATGAGCAAAGCCCACTAGAATGCCATCTGTTTACTACCCCACCAGCACCGGGGCCAGCATATCAATATAGAATCTCCAGAGAGCAAAGTAAAAATAAATAAATCTGAACATCTGTTTTTGAGGTGTTAAAACATTACCAGGAGGAACTGACTTGATCAAATGCACAGCAGATTTGTTTAGAAACTACTCTCTTAACATTCATACTGCCACTGGAGTGACTCTCTCAGCTTGTGGAGTCCTTGATATAATCACCAAGTGTGCCGAAGAAAAATCAAAATCTGCCATTCTGACAGTTTTTGCTGTATGGTGGCCAATTAACCTGCCAGAGAGCAGAGCTGGACCCCATCCCCATCATGCATAAAAAGAGAGAGAAAAACCCACAAAAATATACAATGGTACTATAATTTAAAGGTAATACCTGTCACTGGAGACCCTTAGTTCAGCCTTTTCTTTTTCTTTTTTAATTATAATTTTATTATTTTATAAAAAAAAGTAGGATCATTTTACATTGATAACAATCACAGAACGCAAACAGGATTTATAAGGTTTTTAACACAATTATTAACTCTTGCCATCTTCTTGACAAAACATTTTCATCTTAATGTTCTATCGCCATACATTAAGCATTGTACCTTAGCTGGTGATATTTCAAGGTTTTTAACATGTCATAAAAAGAGTGATGGTCTTCACTCTTGTTCCTTTTCTCTGCAATGGGAAAGCAAGGGGTTCTTTATGAATAGAGAACGCCTAATAAGAAATGTTCCAAAGTCCATTATATAATTTCCAGTTAGCTTCAGTTAACTCAGGAGACTCATTAGACAGGAATTCATTTTGTGAAATAACAGGCTCCTCAAACCATCTCCCCCTCTAAATCATTAGTTTTGTCCACTATTGTCTGTCAGAAAGGGAGGCCAACAAAGCTTGATGATGTATCTTTTATTGTGGAACCATGCTGAGTATGAAACTAACCTGGCTTTGCTCTTTCTACACCTCTGTAGAACACTCAATGGAAAAGGTTTCTTTACTAAATTAATCATTTGTTGTTGTTGTTTTTATTGTTCTTGTTGTTGTTGTGTCATTACAATTGTGACCGACTCTTCGTGACCCCATGTCCATGGAGTTTTCTTGGCAGGAATACTGGAGTGGCTTGCCAGTTCCTACTCCAGGCACCTACAGCACCTGGTTTTCACTGGTGGTTACCCAGCCAAGTACTAGCCAGGCCCAACTGTGGTTGGTTCTTATTATCATATGCTCTAAAGTAGGTTCCATGTATTTAAGAAATTTAAGAAATTGTGAAAATCAAAAAGGAGCATTGTTAGTGGACTTGAGTCTGTTGTCATTTTTTTATTAAATGAGAAGTTGAATCTACTACATAACATGTTGCTTTATATGGTATGCAGCAGCAGGACACCAGACAGCTTACAATACTGGGATGGAAACCTCTTGGTAACTTACATATTCAACAGTAGTACGTTATAAATTGGCAGATCACCCTTGCTGAATGATTGCCTGACCAGATGCATACCGTGAAATGTGTTTGCCTTTCATTAGTTATATTAATGCAATAATTGAACTTCTTTCCCACCATTAACATACGTGCATTTATCAAAAGATCTATGAATTCTTCTATAGCCATGATGTCATTCAAATATCAGCTGTGATCCTGTTTTATTTTATTTATGGCATAGTTGTTAACATTTTTGCATATATTTTTCTTACTAATATCTATGCTTATCTGTATATTACAAGAAAAATGGATTAAAAAGCATTTTCTAAACACAGAGATTGCATCACGTTTTGATTTGTTTTGATATTTTCTCTCTTAGAATTTTTTTCATCTAAAGATTTTATTAAAAAATTATAAGAACATAAGAACATAAGAAGAGCCATGCTGGATCAGGCCAAAGGCCCATCTAGTCCAGCTTCCTGTATCTCACAGCGGCCCCACCAGATGTGTTTGGGAGCGCATGAGACTAGATATCTGTCTCCTGATACCACTCTCCTGCATCTGGCCCTTGAAGTACCCTGGTTTAAAGCCTGGAGACTACACATCTCCATCATGGTTTGTAACCTGTGATGGACTTTTCCTCCAGGAATCTGTCCAGTCCCCTTTTGAAGGCATCCAGGTCAGATGCCATCACCACATTGTGTGGCAGGGAATTCCATAGACTTACAACGCGCTGGGTGAAAAAATATTTTCTTTTGTCAGTTTTTACTCTCCCAGCCCTCAATTTGAGTGTATGTCCCCTAGTTCTGGTATGTTGGGAGAGGGAGAAGAGCTTCCCTCTATCCACTTTACTCATACCCTGCATTATTTTGTATCCAAACCTTCAGTTCCCCAAAGCTTGATTATTTCTCTTTCCAGTGGATGGAAGATGCAGACAGTACATTTTAGCATTTACCTGTTTTATTTCAGGGGGGGGAGCCTTTCATGAAAGTCACCTCTCTCTCTCTCTCCCTCTCTCCCTCTCCCTCCCTCCCCCCTCTCTCTCACTCACTCACTGACTCACTCACTCTATCTATCTCTCTGAGTGTGTGTGTGTGTGTGCATGTGTGTGTGTGTAGGTAAGTAGGTAATAAACAATCACATTTTTGTCCATGATTAGGAAATTGTTTGTTTGTTTGTTTGTTTGTTTATTTGTTTGTTTAGTTCTACACAAGAGTGAGAAGACCATGGTTTGTACTCATTACCAAAAACCCTGGTAAACAAAACAACAACAAGCAAATCAAAAGTGAGCATTTTCACACCTAAATGCACCATGTATTATGTGCAAAATCTTTGTATTTTGGAGCGCAAAGTTTTGAATTTTATGCAGATACAAAATACAAGGGTTGGTGGTGGTTTTGTGTGTTTGTTTCCTGTATCCACTTTACTCATGCCCTGCATTATTTTGTACGTCTCAATCATATCCCCCCTCAGGCACCATTTTTCCAGACTAAAGAGCCACAAATGTTTTAGCCTTTCCTCATATGTGAGGTCCCACAGCCCAGTAATCATTTTAGTTGCTCTCTTTTGCAGCTTCTCCAGTTCCACTATTACAGTTATTTCATGTCCATTCTCATCCCAGGAAGAAGTTTGTTGCGTGGTGATGTCGGTTGCAGTCATGTGGTCTTCTTCCGGTTCTGTCCATGTTCCCGTGTACGCACGGGTGTGATGGATGATACTGGCATCACTGTTACCGCACGTCCTCATTCCGTGATGAGATGTGAAATTCCATGCCTTTGTTCTCCTTTTTTTTTTTTTTTTTTTGCCCAACCTTCCATTTTTCAATGTTTCGATTCTCCGAAGCCTTGCCTTGAATACGTTACGGAGCTAAGTTTGAGGCATTTGTCTTTTAATGTCTCTGCACTGTGTTGCTGACTCCATAGGGAATGTACTGGCGAATGGCACTTTGCACTCCTGCCACTAGATGGAGAATGGCACGTTGCATGACGAGCCTTACCTCATGGGCACTCATCTCGGAACAAGAAGCGTGACGAGCAGATTCCCGAGGCCAGGGAGGGGAATCTCTCATCCCGCTTAAATTGCAGTTCAGGGGGCATGGTCGGGACGAACTCCCCCCATCCTGCAATGGATGTGCAGTTAGATTACTTTGTACTGGTCCCAAGCGGGACCGTGAACAGTGATGAAATGGATGTGAAGTATCAGCCTATGTCTTTTTTGAGATGCGGTGACCAGAATTATACACAATACTCCAGGTGCAGCCTTTCTATTGTCTTGTACAATGGCATTATAATGTTGGCCGTTTTATTTTTCAATTCCCTTTTTGTTTAAGACAGAGAGCATTCCATTACACGATGGTTATCATTTTAATAAAAATCCTTAGGTACCTGAAGAAATGTGGAAAAGGTGGGGCTGTGCAACTAGGGAAATTCCTGTAGTGTCTGAGAACTTTTGTATGTGCATTATATGTGTGTATGCATGAGGGATTTATGGGTGTGAGGCTGTGAAGCTTTTTCCTATGAAGCTATTCAGAGCAGTTTATATTTGCAGAATTATTTGAGCATGCCAGTCTCAGTTAGTAAAATCTCTTTAAAGCTGTTAAAAGCAAGGAAGTATCCTAATGATTTTCTCTAAACTTTAAGTCTTTTCAGGAAACAAACACTTGATTATCTTCCCTGAGATCAACCCTGACTCAGTACTCAAAATACTTTTTTTAGCTCGATGGGAGCATGATCAGACTTTGTGTTTCTAATGGACCTTGAAATTAAAACCACTGCTTTATATTCTCTTTTCTGACCTAGTATTATCAGCAGCATCACAAATTGGGTGGCATTGTGTTGTGTTAGCTAACTCATTTCCTATCTGCTGACTCAATGACAACAAAAGAAACTTGCAGTCTTGTTTAAGATAGTGGCAAGTGAGAGCCATTATTATCTAGGCATTTCTGGATATATATTTTTCCAGAAAAGTTATTCTAAGAATCTTCAGGGAAAGATGAGAATTACTATTGCAAAGGAAGTTTGCAATTTATCTGTTCCAACAGCCTAGCACTATTTTCCTTGAAAACTATGTTCTCTGGGTGTAGCAATTAAAGGTGAGCACAAATCAGAAAACCCATAGTTCGGGTTCATCTGGTTCGGACCCATACTTGGTTTGGGTTCGTACCAGTGGCAGATCCTGGCCCCTGTGGCAGGGTCTTTTTTCCAGGCTTAAAACCAGGGGGCAGGTCGGCACTCCTTTTTAAATTTATTTTATATTTTTATTGGTTGGGTTTTTTTACTGCCAACCACGTGGCCTGTGTTACAGCTGTAGCGCAGGCCAGTTGGTTTTTTCCCCTTTCCTTTCCTTTCCTTTCCTTTCCTTTCCTTTCCTTTCCTTTCCTTTTTTTTTTTTTTTTTTTGCCACCACGGCCGGTTCCAGGCCCGTGGGCCAGTTCTGCAGATTGGGTTCTGCTTATTTTTTTGCCAGTTGGCACTGTTTTTTTAAAAATATATTTTTTCTTTATTTTAGCATGCCAACTCAGCCACCCTAGGGCCAGGTTGGCACTCCTTTATTATATTTTATTATATTTTATTTTTATTTTTATTACTTCCAACCCTGTGGCCTGCACTACAGCTGCAGTGCAGGCCAGTCAGCTTTTCCCTGCAGCCAGGAGGACCGAAGACCAGCACCAACAAAAGAAAACGAACTAATATTTTTTTGGTTCAGTTCAGTTTGTTCAAAATTCACTCTGTGGTTTGTTATTCGTTTTGTTAGGTAACGAAATAAATAACAAATAACAAAATGAACTAAAAGTTTGTTTTCGTGCCCATCTCTCTGCTGGGACATGCATCATCCCACCTCCCTCTCTGATTGGCCAGCACCAGGGAGATGGAAAGCTGACATGACTGAGGCTTCTTCCTGATTGGAGTTTCGCGTGTGCAACCCAAATGAAGGTAAGTCAGTGGCCTATTTCATTTTGGAAGGTGGCTCTCCGTATTGAATAGCAGCTATTCTGCCACGTTTTGTTTCTGAACTGGACCCCTTCTGAAACAAAATGCCCATGTCCAGTAGCCATATACAATGTGGAACCTGCCTGAAGAGCCAAGTGGATAGTATTCGTAAAGGGGGACAAAGGTTCTAATTTAGCTTAAGGGTTTCCTGTGGTCCCATCCTTCTCTTTCAGTGTGAGACCAAAGAGCTGCGTTTTACTCCTTTTAACTCTGAGATTTCATTTCTGCAAAATGTGTCCACATAGGACAGACACTGATGTCTATTATAATCTGTGGTTTGTGCAATACTGTCACCTTGCTTCTTAATTGGGGTGGGCTATTATGTATGTGGTGAGCATAGACTAATGGTGTTCTGAATCTGCATGGTACTTTCTGTAGCCTTTGTAGCATAATTCACAGCTCTGGTTGGGGATATAATCAGCATATATTATAGACAAGGGGCACATTCCAGTGCACATTTAAGCATTAAGCACACTTAGGTAGTATTGATTTTGTTCAACTATGCCCACAGACCATACTTGGAAAATGGATAATGGGTTTCATATCAGTAATAATTTCTGGGCCAAAAAGGAGATGGAACAATTAGCTTGGATTAAGAGAGGACACCCCCCAAAGATATAGGAGGAAATTATGGGGGGGGGGACCCACCATTGTCAATAACACTTCTCTTGGCTTGCACTGTCTCAACAAAACAATTTTTGTTCATCAAGAGATAATGCCAGAAGAGAGAAAACAAGAAAACAACATTGTACCTTAGTGTAATATGAACAATGGACCCAACAAATAGTATTTAAAGCACCACGTAACTATCACCAGCAATTGCATCTCATCTTACCTTAGTTTAGGAACCACTTCATTCTCAAAGCTTTGCACCTAAGAATGTGAACCTATCATAAGAACATAAGAAGAGCCATGCTGGATCAGGCCAAAGGCCCATCTAGTCCAGCTTCCTGTATCTCACAGAGGCCCCACCAAATACCTCTGGGAGTGCACAATACTAGAGAATGATATCTATCTCCTGATACCACTCCCCTGCATCTGGCCTTTGAAGTACCCTGGTTTTAAGCCTGGAAATTACACATCTCCATCATGGTTTGTAACAAGAGATGGGCACGAAATGAACTTATTTCATTTCCATTATTCGTTATTCGTTTCATTACATAACGAAATGAATAATGAACATTGTGATGAAATTGGAACGAACTGAACAGAACCATGAAAATTAGGTTAGTTACATTTTGTTTTTCGTTAATGGCGACGTGCAATGAAATGAGCTGTTTTAAATGTTAAAAAACGCCCTGGACATCCATAAAAATGCAGTGATAATTATTTATACTGTCTGATAATACCTACCGGGGGGGGGTCCTTAAAACGTTTGTGGACCGTGCCTTTGGAATCAGCTCGCCCATGAGATAAGGCTTGCTGAGTCCCATCCAATGTTTTAGAAAATCTTAAAACTTGGCTGTTTAAAGCCACCTTTGGTGACTGCTGAGGTTATTGTCTTGTCTATTTGTCAGTTTGTTGTTTGCTGCTGCCATCCTGCTTTGCTGGTCTTACTATTACCATTTGTTGTTATTTCCTGTACCATTCTTTATGGTTGTTCACCACCCGGAGTTCCTCTGGGAAAGTCAGACAGCATATAAATGGAAATAATAAATAAATAATAAAATAGCTAAGGAAGTAAAAAGTGAAACCAGGGAGTATTTCCTGAAACCTTCTAGCTGGACTATATTCCCTCAATTATGCTGGTATGGAAAAGAAAAATTACACTTAGTGGAATGTTAGCATCATTTTAGTGTAGCTGTGCAAAGAAAACATGGGGATTGTTGAATGTAGGGTGAATAAAAATCAATAATTTAAAAAATGAAAATAGATTTTTTCAAAATTTAAATCAGATTTTTAAAATAAAATTCTTTTTGTGGAATATTATCATTCAAAGACTATTCCACCATGAAATAAGGATTTGTTCCTCCCATTTTATTTAAAAACACACACATACAAATTTTTCACCCTGACTGTGAAAAAAGATTCTGATGTTGGCAAATTCTTATAAATAGGATCAGAAATGAGCCACCCCTAAGTTAAAACACTAGAATTTGGTGGCCAAGCTAGGAGCTACAAGTTGGCCTATGCCTTGGCTGGACATGTTGGCAAACAAAAGAAAGCTTATGACAGAAATCTGAAATTCAATGAAAGTCGAGCTTGCTGCGTCATAAAAATATATTTCACTCCTTGCATGGATACCTATGCTCTTAGGAGTTCACGCTTTTGTGTGTCATGCAATAGGGGGCGTGGCTAAGGTAGCAGTCAATCAAATTCTCACCGGGAGGGTATATCTTCTTTAGAGACAGAAGAACCTCCAGAGAGTAGCACATAACAGATCCAACCTGTTGACAGTTGACATTTTTGGACTCAATTAATTCTACACTGGGTAGTTTTCAGAGAGCTAGCAATGCTAGTCTGTTTCAGCACAGAGCTGAAAATTGAGGGGTTTTTTTAAAGCACAATGAACGTAAGCACCGCATTACACTGATGAACTACTGATTGTTGCATATGTTAATAGAACTTCCACCGCAATTCCCAAATACAGTGGTACCTCGGTTTATGTAATTAATTTGTTCTCTGGGCCGTTTCGTATTGTGAAAAATTCTTAAACCAAAATGTGATTTCCCATAGGAATGCCTTGAAAACCAATTAATCCATTCCAGAGGTTTGAAAAAAGGCAGACCGGAGTGTTCCATTCAAAATTTTCTTAAACCAAGGCATCCCCATTCTTTTTGTCATGTGAACATCACACATCAACTAATGCTATAAGAACTTCAAAAGTTCTTTTTCTGAGCCTAGTTCCCTCCACACCTAGTTTCCACCCCCATAGCTACTGTTTATACTACATACAGCAGTGTGAATCTATTGTTCTCCATATATCCAAGAAAGTGGATTTTTATCCATGAAATCTCATACTGAAATAACTCTGCCCTTAAGGTGTCTCAACACTTTTGTGTTTATTTCTGTTTTATTTTCCTCTTCTGAATAGAGAGACACGGTATTAACATGCAAGAGACCTTAACGAAAAAATGTAAACAGGTGCATTCCATTGAAAAATTTTCTTAAACCAAGGCATCTCCATTTCCAATAATTTATTTTCTTAAACCAATTTGTTTGTTAACTGAGGCATTCTTAAACGGAGGTACCACTGTATCAACAAATGTACTATGGTCTATAACCAAGCTCTCGCCTACTGCCACATCAGCTAAGATCCTAGCAGAGATTCAAAATTTGTGCCACTACAGCCACTCAATACATAGAGAAAACAAACTGGAAGAGCAAGACTGCAACCCAGAAACAACATGCTACAAAAATATTTTATTTTTTCTACTCATCTGGCAATATGATACATTTGTGCTTCTTTATTCAGTAATTCCCGAGTTCCCTTCTCAAAACCCTGGCCTTAGAATCAGAACCTGAATCAGGGAAAAGCATCCAACTTCCTGAAGCAAAATTGTTTGCATTTCAAAGACAGCCATATGCTTACCTTGTATAAATAGTTTATCATGCCATTTTTGGCCAATATGTTTATGTAATCAATACACTGATGCCTGAATTACAGTTCTATAATGCTATAATCACTTCAGAAGTTCTTTTTCTGAGCCTGGTTCCCTCCACACCTAGTTTCCGCCCTCATAATTACTGTTTATACTGTATAGTGTATACAGCAGCATGAATCTATTGTTCTCCATATATCTGAGAAAGTGTTTTTTTAACCATGAAATTTCATACTGAAATAACTCTGCCCTTAAGATGTCTCAACACTTTTATGTTTATTTCTGTTTTATTTTCTTCTCCTAAACAGAGAGAGACAGGATTAACATGCAAGACAGACTTTTGCTGTTTATGGCAGAGGTGATATTAAATAAAGGTGTGTACCAGTGGACACACCTTTTTCTCATGGGGAGATTGTGGTCTTTAAAGAAATGTAGCAGCCCCACATAATTTAACTGAACCTCAAAGTCATAGCCATGAGGATTGCATTCTTTACAGCCTCCTATGAAACCAAGGATGGTGGAATCGAGGGCAGAAAATTCTAGTATTTTTCCCCTTGTAATAACTAGCTAGCAGAAGACAAAAGCAAAACTGAGCCATGTAGCTATGGTCGAAGGTGGCTGGTTAGCATCCTGTGTGCACAAGCAGTTGACTTCCTTTCCTTAATTTTGCTGTTGACATACAAAGGCAATTTCCCCTCAGCTGCAGCCTTCCTCTCCATAATTCCTTTGCCTCTCTTTCTGGGGAGAAAAGAATCATCCCCTGAACAAAAGCATGTCCTCATGTTTGTATCAAATATAAAAGATTACAAGGAGATAAGCAGCTGGCTGGTGGCGAGTGATTTTCAGTTTCTTTTGTCAGATTCCTGAACAATTCTCTCAGAATATGTTCTAACACCTGCACCAGTTTCCTGTTCACAGTTGGGAGTGGTGGTGCTAAGGGAGAATAATTCAGCTCATTAAAACCATCAAAGCCATATCACCAGCACTGGGCTAGATTTCTTTCCCTTTGCTTCCAGGACTTAAGCAAAACTATCTCAAACAACACCAGAAGAACATTTTAATGTTCTTTTTCATTGTTACTTTTAAGAAGACTGATGTCAAGGACAGCCCATTATTGAGGACTTTATCTGGGATACAGATGATAGAGGAAAGCAGTGGTAACTCACTTATTTTTCCTGTGCCTATGTGACATTTTTTCTCTGTGTGCAACATATCATGTCCTACAACCCCTACACTACTTTACTCCCTACAGGAGCAGTGAAGGACCTGATCCTGCCACCAGTGCTGAAGCAAAAATCAATGGACAGTTGACTTGCCATCCAACTGGTAACCCACCTATCATGAACAAATGGAAAGAATACCATATCACTGTTTGCTTCAGGCAGCAAAGTACTTTGGAACAACCCCAAATGTAGGTAACCCACTTAAATTGTATATTCTCTAAACTCCTTTTGCTTAATGTAGTAAATTGTTCTATAATAGGCCTGTTGCATCAAGTGGGATGCAGTGAGTCAACTTCTCCATAATTTCCTTTGATGGAGAAATAATCCCATTGATCCTACTGTAACTGCAACTTGCAGGGCTAAAGTCAATCACAGAAGGATCATTCAAATCAACAAAACTTACAAAGGTGCTGATTCACTGAAGCACCATTGATTCAATGGCCCTACTCTAAATACAATTTACTATGCTAAACAACAGGATTTGTGCCATTGCATCTGTATAATGGTTGTTGCTGCTGGTGGTGCTACTTCTGTTATTCAGTTACACAAATTTAAGAACACATATTGAAAGCACCTCAAAAACTGCTTATAGATCTTAATAGTATGCATCATTCTGTACAATACAAACTGACAGAGTATGCATATTTTCTCTAAACAGGACCAGCTTGCTATGCTTTTAACCCTATTAAACATTACATTAGATTCAGTAATGCTACTGAAAACAGCTGCCTCATGTGGTTTTTCTTCCTGTCTCTTTACCATAAAGTCTGGAGATGTGATATCATTACATTGCAAGTTACCCTACCTCTGAACTCAGGAGCCAATTAAGCAGAATGTGGTGAGCATAAAAGACAAAGATCTCCTGTTTTCAACCCTACCTCTAGTTCCGTAGCGTTTAGTTCCATATTTCAGCCACCCAAACCCTTGATTTAATTTAGTTCCTTGAAGTTCACAGTTGGCAACACCTCAATTACTTATGCCCTGTGTAGCTTTAAATTTAAGCATTTGCTTAGCTGATATCTATTACAGAGTTCAGTCTATCAGGGACAGCAATGGGGGAAAGATTTCCATAGGAACCTGGTCTGTTGGATTGAGCCTCTTCAGAATAAACTGACTTGGGTGTCTAAATCAGCATTCTGTCTGGGTAGATTTTTTAAAGTGACCTGAATGCATGCATTCTGGGGAAGGTAGATATGCTGACTACATTTCTGTGGTCAAGTGCTCAAAGCTTGTGACACATTGCCCCCCCCCCCCAAGGTCGGAATAACAGGCGAGACAGTGAGTTGGGTTGCCGTCACGGGCCATGCTTTATTGAACTTGACATTGTTCATGCATATCAAGAGGGGGCTGCTGACGTGCGGGGAAACCATTGGCCCTGTGGTCACCCATTGGACCCCACCCAAGGGCATTGTCAGGTGCGGGCGAGCCAAGCCATGGCCCCCAAGGGGTTCCGTTTGAGTTTGGCTCCCCCCGGGCCAGCCGTGCTAAATCATTTTCCCTTCCGGGGCAGTAGACACCGTCAACTGGCTGGTCCCTGCCCCATTTGGATTTCAAAGGCCACTTCGCCCCAGGTTCTGTGATCTCAGAACTGGCAGTACCGGGATGTCAGCGGCATCTTAGTTTAGCATTTGGGGCTCACCTAATGCCCATTCCCCAGACTACCCCCAGCACGGCCGATGCCACGCCACCCAAGCTAGTGTGAGATAGGCGAAAAATCCTCCCCCCCCCATCTGTGCCAATTATGGGGACAAGGCAAAAATTCCTATCCGGCCGCCGAAGGCGACGACATTATGCCACACTAGCATGCAAAAAGGCGGCAGGTGGGCATGAAGGCTTCTATCCTAGGCAAAAGAGGGGGTGAGGGTGCCGTCCCCAGCTATAAGAAGGGGACCTGGGCCCCGCCCCTGGTCCCGGCCTCGGGAGGACCCTGCTTTGTCCCGCCCCAGCTTGGGACAAGCCCTCACCAGGACAGCCCTTGGTGGCATCTGAGCAGTGGAACAGTTGGTAGCATTCAAAGGAAAACACATGTAATTAGTTCAGCAATTAACTATGTCAATAAATCAGATTTCAAAAAGCAAAATAATTACTAAAATGAGTTAAAGAAATGAGGAGCATTAACTGTTTCTCAACAATAGCATTTTTGGGCATTGAACAATTAAAATAGTAGATCGGGACATCACTGTATAGCTTAAGGTTTAGCAAATCAATTCCCAATGCTTCTTGATCTATGTTCTGTTGAGTTACAACAGGCTCAACAACAGCCTGTGAACAGAGGGGGAAAGCAAGGAAAAGAAGGAGAAACAGCGTCAGGCTCTAGCAAGTAGCTATAGGCCTCTCACTGCAGTACAAACTTTTGCAAGATATTCCATAATTTACACTTCTAACTTCTGAGGAGGGCCATTCCATGTGACAACCTGGAAAAGTAGTGTCTGTGGGTGTTCCTATTGTGCTGTAATTTGTCCTGCAGCCTGTATCACATTAGAAATTGCAATCAGTGCTATGCAGGAGATACAGATTGATTCAGGAGTTCACTCTTCATACTGGATGTGATTTGAGTTGCATTCCAACTCACAGACCCCTTTCTTTCTTTCCTTCCTTATTCCAGTTCTGCCTCTGCCAATCCTTTTATGGTTTGCTTAGAAGCCACTTTCTCATTTAAAGCTTCAGACATTTCTTAAAAACATTTCAATATCAAAATAACATGGTATGTGTGTCTGAGAGTAGAGAACATCAAAAGTTTGAAGAATAATTTTCCAAAATAAGTCACAATTCACAACAAGTCAAAATGATTCCCTAACAGAGATCACCACCTCCCCATTCCCATCCATTACTCTTTCCCCTTACTCTCAAGTAACACATGCAATATTTATCTAATCTCTGGTCACACATTATCAAGCTGATTGTTTAAAACTATATGTGAACCATAGTAGGATCACTAGAGGTGGGGCCACTTTCAGACTTGTCAACTAAGTAATTAGTACTGAGCTTTTGCTTCACAAGAATCCAGCCAGTGAATTCCTTTTTGATATTCCATGGCCAAAGGTAACAGATAAATTGTGGGCATTTAGAGATATGCATAAAAAACTATCACAAATGTGCAAATTTTCTGCAAGGCAAACAAGCATCCTTTCCTCCAATAAAATAGAAGAAACCTTGATTCCCCCCGCCCCCATTTGCCACATGGAAACAAGACAAGGAAGTGTCTACCTCCTTAAGCATTAGCTAGCTTTTGATCAGACTTCAGAAATTCATAGAATTCATGTACCAATTGATTGGTGTATTTTTCAAGTCCAGTTTAGGAATGGGCTATTTGTTTTGGAAGCTACCAATTCCGAAACAACCTGTGGGAGCCCAGCTGGTGTTCGGAAGCCTCCGAAATGCAATCAGCCAGTCCCTTACCTTATTCTGCGCACGTGCAGGCCTGAGCTCCAATGAGGAAGAAACATCCAATGTCATTGTTCCTTCTCCCTGGCGCTGGCCAATCAGAAGCTTTGCAGGGAAATTCATCATCCTGCCTCTCTGTCTGATTGTCCAGTGCCAGGGAAAAGGAACAATGACATCAGAGGCTTCTTCCTTATTGGAGCTCAGCCCCATGTGGGCTCAGAGCAAGGTAAGGGATTGGCTGACTGCATTTCAGAAGCTTCCGAATACCAGCTGGGCTTCCACAGGTCATTTCAAAACTGGTAACTTCCAAAACGAATAGCCCATCCCTAGTCTAGGCCAGTCATGCTACTGCAGGAAACATAATGCAAATACAAAATCTCTGGCAATGTTATTGAACAGGTCATGACACAATCACATTGGGCAGTGTCAGAGTTTAAGATGTGTGCTTAAGGAACTGCCTGGTTGTTCATTAAATAAAATAATCTGTCTGATCCTTAGCCCCTTCTTCCAATCCCGTTCATCATCCTCATCCAATATTGTGTTCTGTACATATGTAAACTGTCACGGCATCCAGAGCTGTTATTAAAAATGACAGGAGAGAAGAGAAGACATTAGCGTGCAAGCACCAACTGATTTACCTCCTCCCAGGCAAACAATAAAGGCTTTTATAATGCAAAGAATAGCCAATCAGAATGCTCTCATTTGCAAGTATAATCTGGTTGCCTGACTTCAAGCTCCATTATTCACCACTCAGAACAAAAAACAGGAAAACCTAGCAAACATCAGGTGGTGATTTTGTGCCTCTCATAAGTCAGGATTGCCTTTGCAGATACTTTGAAGTCATACTTGTGTTCACAAAAGGATGTTTTTTTCTTCCTCTGATTGGAGAACAGCAGTGGCTACTGGCTACTGTTCCTATTTAGAACAGAAAGTGACAACAAATGTATCTGGAACACATCTTTAAATCTCATGATGCTTGGCTTTCTGGGGTTCATCTAGAGCGTTGTTGGCGAACCTATGGCATGGGTGCCAAAGGTGGCCCTCAGAGCCCTTTCTGTTGGCACCCAACATCGCCCCTTCACAACCACCTGGATGCAGGCTCAATGGCTGTATTAGCACTTTGCAAAAAAAATTAGTGGGTTTCGAATTGCACTTTGGGCACTCAGTCTCTAAAAGTTTCGCCATCACAGATCTAGATAAAGGCTTCATATTTGCAACCTGGGGTGATTTTCTCTATAACAAGATGAGTCATCTTGTACAGTTTCCTTCTTGGCCAGGAAATAATGAAAGGGTCAGTTTATTAGAATGTGTCCCTGTAATGCTTAGGGTAGAGAGAGACAAATACAACATAAGGTGAAGCAATGTTCATTGTGAACTGGAAAACAAACAATCCAATCCAAAGAACCTCTTCAAGCAGATACAGAAAGAACATCTAGACAACACCATAAGTTGTCATGGCCCCTTCTCCTGCTTGCATACCAGGGCAGATAGTTTGGTTACTTCAGACCTTTTTGTCTGTAACATAGATGAAACAGAGGTAATAGTGTTTTAAAAGATAAGGAAGGTTATAAATGAGCCAATATTCCCCAAGGCGTAATGTAACAGCAAGTTTCCATGTCAGGGCCAAGCTATAAAAGAAGTGAATTAATACAAGGTTTCCCTTAGAATGCAATAGTAACGCACACATATATATTTAAAACAATTGCCTTTTTGACTACAACTCTGGGAGATTGTAGGAGCTGCAATTGGATCCATAGGTTTTCTAAACTCTGTGATAACCAAATCACCCATACAGATGGCTCCCTGGCATATAGGATACAAAATCAAAGCATGTGCTCCTGATGTAGCCAGCACCTGATCCTTCCTGAAACAAGATCATTAGCCTTACAATTTGCTTCTAATCCCTTTAGTCTGTGCTTTTGCAGCTCAGGAGTGCATGGGTGCTATCAGCTTTCTGCATCCCAATGCTCTGATCTTCAGCTGCATGCTTTAATTTCACTGATAAAATGGATACTGCAAAATACACTATCTAGCATAATGTATTAGAGACCAGGAGAATTGCTTATGGAATGATTCCTGTTTTTTGCTGGCAGGTAAGTGCTAGTCATAGTACCATAATTGTGGTTCACCATTTCTGAGTTTAGTCTTTATATGCAGAATCAGCACTCACTCTGCTTCTTTTGGTGCTTCTCTGCTTCATACCACATGGATAATTCAGGCAAGGATATGAATCAAGAATTTTCAATATATGGATGACCAGCTAAGTGTTCCTTTGCACACAACTCAGGCTCTGCAGGCCAAGCTAGTGACTGTGACAATGATTAAAAATAGAAGCAAATAGCCAAGGAAGGACAATCTGGATCAGTATCATCATGTAAGTGAAGGAATACCTTTAGTTCCTAATCCCAGTCCAGATTGCCATCCAGGACACACACACACACACACACACACATGGCTGCCCTTTGAACCTTGAAAGTAACACCATTTGCCAACAAGGACCTGTCCCCTGCCTGTGGAAGTTATGAGAGGAGGGCAAAACAGATTGCTATAATAGACAGTGATCTCAAGGGCCCTCCCACTGCATGACACGGATGTGAGCCATGCCATTTCATGATTCATGACATGGCTATTTACTTTTTTAAAAAACCATATGATTGCTAGTGTTGTGGGTAACATTTGTATCTGTCTTGGCTCTATGGAAGAAATACTTCCTGTCTGGCAAATTTGAGGTCAGGACACTGGGCAAACAAGCCAAGTGAAAGTAAATTTGGATACAAAAGAATTAATGATGATCCACAGCTCTTGCAGCCTGCAGGCAGGGTCATAGAGATGTGCATCATCTACAGTCTTTCCCTGATACCAGCCTTACGGCTGACCTAACTCTCCCCCCACCCACCCCCAATTCTGGCCAAGCCATAGTTATTCATGCCTTCCTAACCTCAGAGTTAAACTAGTGTAATGTGCTGTCCCCAGGGTTTCCTTTGTGACTATTTGACATTAATGGCTGTTTGAAGGCTGCAAATGGTAGGGAATGCAATGACCCACATATTGTAAATGTCCTTTTAAAACACTTTATTGGGAAAGCCATTTACAACAGGGAAGCTCTAATTCAGCTTTACTCTTCCTTCTCTTTCCTTCTGTTTCATTGTTATCCATCTCTCTCTTGGAATCTAACATGTTTATAGAGTTTTATGCTTCTGAAATTTATGATGGATTGCTCTACTCAATCAATGTTCAAATTATGGTGTGGGGCTGATGCTTCAGGAATTTCACCGTGCATGCCATGGAGATGTAGCAGCACTAGAAGTATATTAGAACTAGAGATGGGCACGACTTAGCGGTATTTTCGTTTCCGTTTTTGTTTTTCGTTTCCGTTACGTAACGAAATGAAAAATGAAAAACGGCTCAGAACTGGAACGAAAACGGAAACGAAATGACTAATTTTGAGCCAATTTTTGTTTTTCGTTACTGGGAAAGCACTTAATGGAGCTAAATGGGAAGAAACGAAAAAAAATTCATTTTCGTTTTCGTTTTTTCATTTTCGTTACGTAACGAAATGGTGTGGGGGGGACGGAGGGAGGAATGAAACAAAGAGATGGAGTGATGAATAAAGAATAGGACTCTTCAACGCAGGATTAATTTTGAGCTTCATAGCTCAGACAGAAGCAATACCCTCCACCAGCAGCAGCTCATTGGTCAGCAAGAGAAGCAGCACAAAAAAGAGATGTGTCACAAAAAGAGTGAGAGAGGGTCTCAGGGAGTGTTGTTTCCAGTTTTGTGTTCCAATGTACCGACATGGATCTACTGCATGTTTCTGGTCCTCATGCCTTTCCACATCCATGTGGAGCAGCAAAGGGAAGTCAGAACACAGATATCATCAATATGCAGATTATTTTCAGATCTACCTCTCGTTCCATTCAGTGTTCCCATTTGTTAGGAAGAGGTCAGCAGAGATGCTTTAGGCAAGTGGTCTAGCCCTGGCCTGGAGTCTCAGGAGAACAATGATGTTGGGGTAAATTGTGTTAGCAGACCTTAAATTAAGTACTGTGCAATGCAGACAGAGGTGTGGTTAGAACCACCACCGTGGGGAAATCCTTGCCACTTCTCTGGGGCCCCTAGATTGGACAGCCCAGAGGTGACCCCGCCAAAGCAGATGATATCAGCTGACATCAGTGCATCCCTGGAGGAGGAGCCAAACTCCAGATGAATCTGGAGACTGAGGACTATAAAAGCTGTGCTGAAGGAAATGGAGAGGCATACTGTGCCAGAGGGAAATAGGACAGAGTCTCAAGAAGTAACAATAAAGGAAGTGTTGGTGGTGGATATGGGGAGGACTTGGAGGAACTGGCAGAGGAACAGGGACAAGCATATTAAGCTGAGTAGGTGAATGCTGGAACTCCAGTGCCTCCTTAATGGAGGTGCAGGCCACAAAGAATAAGGGGAGCTAAATACCAATGCCCCCATGCAACCATTCATCCTAAACGTGGGGATGGAGATATACATGGACATGGTTCCATACCCTTGGGGAGACCAAAGAAGGGGACCCCACCCTTATGCTAATGTGGTGCTGGATATGGGAGTACTAGAAAGCTTGCCTGCATTGATCAAAAGGAATAGCATGGATGTTGGAGAGAGCAGAGGGCCAAGGAGTAGAACCCTGCTACAACATCTAGCCTCTGGTCATTGCAACTGTGTCCTCACACTGCAAAGGCCAGTGGCACCCACTGCTGAGACAAACCCTGGCCTTGATTCTTCCAGTATGGAGAATTGCAGACAGAAAGAGTGAGCCAGGGCTAGTAGTGAGAACTATCCCAGGGGTTAGATTCTTTGCAAAATTGTCAGTTCTTAATTCTCTCACCTAAGTTTCAAAATATTTTTACCCTGCCTTTCTCCTTAAAGAGGACCCAAGGCACCTTAAATCATTAAAAGACAGTATCTAACATCAACAATTGTTAGTATCCAAATACTAAAAGGGATCAACAAATGTCATTCTAGAAAACTGTACACAAAAGCAACATCAAAATACATTCAAAACAATATTTGTTGGCACCTGTGCCTATAGCTTATCCTCCAAGTGTTGTGATATTCTCTGTGCAACCAACAGCCACTGGCTGAAATCCTATAGCTAAGCATAGTACACTAGAGTAAGCCCTCTAACTCATTGGGGATTTGTGGAATCAATTCCTCCATAAATTCCATTGATTCAGTGAGCCTACTCTAATTATAATTTATTACTGGATTGCAGACATAATGTTGCATCAGGAAAAAAAATAACAAAAAAATCTAATAGTACCTTTAAGACTAAGGAGTTCTATTTGGCATACACTTTATCAGATGTACTGCTGCAATCCATGAAAGTTTATGCCAAATAAAACCTATTTATCTTTAATATGTTACTAAACTATTCATTGCATTTGCTGTGACAGAGTTAAATAGCTAGCCTGCTAGAAATTATGTCACAGAAGGTATTCTTTCCTACACTTTCTAATGGCTTTGTTGTTGTTTTAAGTCTACCATAATCACGATATTGTTTGTCTGCATATTCTTTTCGAGAAGCCAATTCATTAAGCCCATCTTCATTCCAAGCCACAGCAGTATTTAGATTGGTTTCAGTTATGTGGGATCCCCGACTGTTTTATTGAAGCGACATTCAACATCTGGGCAGCCATTTACTCGCATGTTATCTAAAGTAGAATATATGACTGCAGGACCACTGGGATTTTAATTTGAGATTTTGTTATACAAGCAGAGCAGGTGAATGTCTTCAAATTTTTTGGAAGATAGTTCATGAAAAATTCATACACTTAACACTTACTTGTAAAACTCTATGTGCATAATTCAATTAAGGCCATAGTTTTCTCATTTACTTTTGACAGTACACCTTTTAATATTTATTATAGAACATGGGGTTGGTAAAGAGCTAAAAAGAAACGTGCAGTCATCCAGAGAGATGAAGTTCTTCCTAGTATTCTCCAGACTTTTGATTTGCTAAACCTTCTCAATAATAAGCTATCATCCTGTGTTTAAAAAAATACCTGCATAAACATGCTAGCTAGTGCATTAGTGGAGACAAAATAGGGATAAATAAATATGTTCATCATAAGAGCAACATTCTTGAGCTTTTGCAATACTGAACGTTTTCTAATGTACACAGATTTAAACCCTAGCAAGTGACAATGTTTTCTAAGCATTTATAATCCCAGAGTAAAGTAAACAAACAAGCACATCTTCTGCTTTTTCATTTTAAGTCTATTGATGTTGTCTATTGGGTAACTCTGGCAAAGTATAATAGCTTTCTTGCTTTCTTGCTTTCTTAGGTGGAAGAGATTTTTGTCCTCAAAGTTACTATTTCATTTATAACTTTTCATATCAGTTCCATGAAATCTAATATTGATTTTCAGTAAGGCAAAATTCTTACTTTAAAAAAGGCTTTGTTTCATTTTCCACTAAATATTTGCAGAGGTGGACATCTGAAATTGTACCAGAAATGATTTACGACTTACATAAAGTTTACAAGATACAAGAGTTGAGACATGGCAGATTCTCAGTTGTCCAGGTGAGATTATCCAGGAGTAGCGATGGGCATGAAATAGAAATAAAGTGTTTAGTTTCATTTTGTTTCAGTCTTCATTTTGTTACTTTTTATTAATAGTAGATTTTTTAAAACAATTTTCATCATGAAATGAAATAATTTGTTGGGCTATAAATAATGAGGAGCTTTCCTTTTTTTATTTAACAGGGAGCCCACTGCCCTAAATCAAAGACCCTCAAACCTTCCAATCAAATTACTTTTAAACAAAGAACCCTCTGTAAACAAGAAGGAAAGCTAAGGGCTAGCTGCTGCTTGGAGAGACCAGAGAGATAAGCTCAACAGGTGATTGGCATGGGGAGAAAGGAAAATGTTTTTTAAAATATCCTCTACTTCCACAGTTCTACTTAATCAGGAAAGTTAGGAAATCAATCAGTTTAAACTTTAAATCAGCTTGCAGATACAGGGACAGCCAGGGAAGGGAAGAGCTCAGCTGCTGGCTAGCTACAGGCAGGCAGATTAAAATCAGAGATGAGTAATGGCTGAGGCATAGGAGGGAAGGACGGAAAGCAAAACAATCAGTTTAAAAATAAACCTCTGTTTTCAAGATGGCTGGATCAAGAAGCTTCTCACCACTAGGACAAATTATTTTATTTCCAAAACAAAAAATGGTGTTTTGTTTCACTTCTTGATGACACGCTGTTTGCTGTTTCATTTCATTTTGTAAAATTTAATAAGCATATGAAACAACAAAACAGCATGTCATTTTTCATAAGGTGCCCATCCCTATCTGGGAGTTGAGTCATGGCAACTGGATGTCTTCTCATGTAGGATCAAAACATTTCACTACTCATCCAAATAGCTTAACTATAAATTAGAAGCCTCCCACCAACTTTTCTCAGACTGAAGGAGCTACTTGGATGAGTAGTGAAAAGTTTTGATCCTACATGAGAAGATGTCCAGTAGTCATGACTCAACTCCCACATAACCTCACCTGCATGACTGAGAATCTCCACAGATATATCATATAAGACTTTTTTTTACCATGGCCAAGATATTTGTTTCCTAATACCAACTCCACAAAATTGTCAAATGAAAACTCAAAAGCCTGCTTTGAAAAATAGGGTTTTACCTCCTAGCAAAAAAATCTGGGGTAGAAGGCCTCTTGTGGAAGAAAATTCCACTCAAGTGCAGGAATAGCCACCCACCCCAAATACATATATACCTTCTCAAGCCCTCAGCAAACATGTTTGCATTGATAGCAGGTCCAAGAGAAGGCCCTTCCCCAAAGACAACATGAAAAGCAATGAGAAACTGAAAGCCTTTGGACCACCTCATAAGCAGTAGCAACTCACTTTGAAATTTTGCTAACATTTTAAGTTTTCCCCATGAACGTTAAGGTTCATGACTATATTTTGAACTGAGGCAGAAGCCCGGGGCTTCCCTGCTGTACCTCATCTTCTGAGGGGGATCTTCATGGGAGGAGGCAGGAGAAACAATACAGGCTGCTTGCACAACAAACATGAAGCCAATCCATAGGGCCACGCCCAAGTGCTGAAGTAGTGAAGTATGGTTTGTGCCCGCCCATATATGCAGTGCCTACCCTAACAAATCCATCCTCAATCCTTTTCTTTGATTTGAAACTGTCCATAGTCATTTCATGCAGTCCTGTGCAGCTTGGACGTTTGTTTATAGTCATTGCTCACCAAAAATGTATAAACAAGCCCTTCTGATGTACAGATATGTTGCATCTAATGTAATATTGTGTTAGAGTTTGTACAGCAAAACTGCACTCTGGCATACCATTTTATTTATCTGGAATAAAGAATCAGAGTTTTTCATATGTACCTGCTGAATGCATATACAATGTTTTAGTTGGTAAGCTTAACTGCTCATAATATATTATTTGTTCTATAGAATTTTAAAGGGGTAAATGAAATAATGAGAGGCAGGATTTGACAGAAAGAAAGTGTAAAGGAGCCTAATAAGCTTTGCCCCTCTTGTTTTATCTTATTACTTTACCAGAAAAAAATGTGAGGAAAATAATATCAATAAATGAGATGTTGGTTGGAATCAACCTTCCTTTGTCTCAGAGGTGGAATCTCTAAAAGGAAAATGAGCAGGAGAATAATAACAGATGCCCATTAAAGTGATTTAAAATTTAAGCATAAATTTGGCTAATACTGCTGAGCAATGGGAATAATTAGGAAGATTTCAATAATGCTCTAGATTTGAATAATTAATGACACAAGATTAATTTCAGAAGAGGCATCATTATCCTAAATCAAATATTAGATTCCTCCCGAAAAGGGGGGAATGGACACAGCCCTCCCCTCTCTTTTACCCTTCCTCCCACCACCACCACCACCTCTGTGTGTCAATGTTTTCCAGACAGGGAAGCTCATTAAATACTATAGTTTTCATTTCCTTCCGTACCCTTAGGATTCACTTGCATGAATATTAAATGAATTCATGTTGGATATAAGCCCCGAAATACTTTGATAGAGCCAACATTTTGTCATATGCAGAAGTATTAATTGAATAATCTTGTCATTACTCTAAATTGAAAGCAGTTATATAAAGGTCACTTTCGATTTTTCACAGACAAAAAAATAATGGGAGTATCTAAAGTAATTCTCCATCTGTCAAACGTAATGCATTTTCCAACCTAACATTTCTGTCAACAGAGCAGTGTCATGATTGGCTTCCTTAGGGGGAAAGTAGCAATGCTTTTAGAAGCCAGAACAATAACATAAATATATGTCTAAGTGCTATACATTGCAGATGTCCCAATCTATGCCAGATAAAAAGGAGCTTAGGTTAACCCTTTCTTTAAAACCCTGACTGATCACAAGCAAAGCATTTCTGACAATTCAGCATAATATGTGCATAAGTTTACTATTTTTGTTGAAAGAACAAAAAAAAGTCATAAATATTGATTGATTTCCCCTGAGATTTTATGTCTTTCTATGAATATCAGAATTTGATCATAGATGTTTTAAATACTCATTATTTTTCTGTTTCTAAATATTAATGAAAAGAAATGCATTTATTACACGGAAACCTAGCTAACACTTGTGCCTTTGATGAAACAGCCCAGGTTCAAAGTTTTGAGCACAGTTAATAATACACAGGAAGCTACATCATATTATTAACATTTTTCTTATTAACAGTATTCATTAAAGCAAAAAGTGTTCTGCTTAACCCATACCACTTCAAGTAGTCTGTGGGTATGCAGGGTACACATTGCCCCCCCACCAGCAAGCTGGGTACTCATTTTACTGACCTCATAAGGATGGAAAGCTGAGTGAACCTTGAGCCTGCTACCTGGGATTGAACCCCAGGTCGTGAGCACAGTGTTCCACTAGATTCCATATTCCTTAGATATTTGTTCCTTTAAAATGATCCCTTTTCCTCTTTTCTCACTAGCTTCATTTGATAACAATATTAATTGTAAAGTTACTTTTAAAGTAACAGAATTTAGCATTAATTGTGTGGAATCTTGTCCTTTTGACATCCTGTGTTATTCAAATTCATAATCACACATCTCACTGCTAATTTTATTTCAGAATGATGAGGCAGCTTCCTGTGTTAGCTCTGTTCTTTTCTTTGCCCACTGAGCCCAAAGTAGAGAGATGAGTATTGGATAGAAACATGAGCTAAATTTTATTAAACTACTTATCATAACTAACTATCATTAAACTAATTATCATAAGGAATAGGGTGGAAGTATGATCTGTGTATGGACCTGGTCTTGCCCCATGCCCTAGAAGTTTTAGAAGTTCATATTGGAAAATTCCAGCAATCGTAGAGTTTTTTGTTTTTTTACTTTATTTTATTTTTTTGTTTTGTTTTTAAATTCAACCAATTTCACAGAACTGTGAAAACTAAATTGTGATAAAACTCATATATGCTTTCTGGATTTAAAGCGTTTGCTCTGAAACCATTCTGACCATTCTTTTGTAGACCCCTAATTTCCATTCTCTCCCATCCTCTCCTATGATTTTCCATTTTCCTTCCCACTGTGTATATCCACACATCTCCCCTTGTTAGTATTTAAAATCCCCCTTCCTCTCTACGAGGTTAGATCTATATGTGAATGAGGAACACAGCACTAAAAAGGTTCTGATGCTTTAATTAGTGCCCGGTCAGCACCTCAGCCTCTCACAGTGACTCTATTTTAGTGCAAGCTTTCAGATCAATAACTGCTGATGTTAGCCTCTTATCAAGCACCTAGTTTACCACATTGGCCAGCAGACTATACGAACTCAGGCTTGTTCCCCCTTGGGCATTCATATTTTTAGCTCCTCCTCAGTCACTTTTCCTATCATGGTTAAGGTCAGACACAGCAATATCCTATATTTCCACACCATCAACAGCAAAAGGTCATTTAGTGGAGAAAAAAAACCTGCTAGATCAGACCTGTGCATATGTCCCCATTACAGAATGGGAGTAATGATTGATGGTTGCCCTAGTGGCCTGAAAGCATTTCACTAGGTAGAGCCAGGGGAAGGCATTGTAGTGCTTCCATACTTTCATCATAGCCTGGCACTTCAATCTTGACTGCGGAGGCAAATCTACTGAAGGCCACACAGTTTTCTGGCCTTACTGATGTACATCTCAACCTCCAAGCCACGAGAAGCTTCCCTTGGCAAGAAGTTCCAGAACCTAGGGAATGATCACCAAAAATGATCTCCTGTATCCTTGCAAGATATATCTGTAAAGAAAGACCTCAAAATCCTTACATGGATAAGCTTCATATGGGATAATATGTTGTTTCAGACAGGATGGAGCCCAGCTGTGCTGAGCTTTAGAGGCCATCATTAGCCATATTTCGAATTGTGCCTAGGACATGACTTGGGCATCATGTATTCTCTCTTAGTTGAGCGCAGTTAACAGCTTGCCCTCAATTGTCTGAACCAGCTGGTGGTTCTGAACTCTTTTTGGCAAGTCGAAGAAAAATCCCCCCGCCCAACACCACCCTTCCAAAGTCACACAAATTCTGTTTTATGCAATGTGGGGTTTGTGTGATCCATTGAGTTCATGACGGACACCTATCAGGGTAGGTATAAACAAATATTTTTGCTTCCCTCTCTGTGAGAGTCACTTTTTACATAATTCAAAAGTTTATTCCATTCTATTTCTGCCAGTTAGTGTTTTTAAAGTCTGTGTATTTATACTTTTGTGCACATGTTTGTTCAAATAAAATTCTGTGCCATTCTTAATAGACACATTTTGGAAGCATGCCTCTCTAATATTTTCTCTTTTGTACACCATGTTTACTAATAAATCAATTTGGAATGCAACCTCTTGATCAAAAATCTGCAGGAAAAAAATCTGAGATATGTGAATGCTGAAAGAACAATGCATATTCAGGGTGGAGCACACACCTGGTTACACTTTGCATATTAATTCAGGAGATGTGAATTATATTCACATGTTTTTCAAGCATGATCCAGCTGAGTTTGCCCTATCAGAGGGGACTGAAAGGCTGGCTTTGTGCTGATGGAGACATTTATATGCTGACAGAAGACTTTGAAATTGGACTTCAGGAAAAAGTGTTCAGATTGTTAGAAAGGGAAACAGAGGTATCATTGTGACTCCTGCAGCTTTGTTGCAGTGGATCTGGGGCAGAAGCTGCTTTGCCTATGCTGCTGGCTATTCTCTTGCTGCCTAACAAGAAGCTAAGTTTGTCCGTGATCACACATGGCAATTACATCTTTAGAAACTTGATATCCTTTAGACCAAACTGTCACTGAACTTCCTATTTAAAAATACAGTATAGCATGGTAACCAGTGCATGGTAACCAGAACTTGAAAATAATGTATTCAGTGGTATGTCCTAATAATTTGTGGCACAGGGTGACGCATGCTTCCTCTTGACTTCATATACACAGCAGAAGTGGCATTAATCTTGAATTTATAAGCATCACTAAGAACAATTGAAAGCCTTCCCCAAATTAGGATCAAAGATAGGGAAAGCAAACACTTTCTAACACAGTAAGTCACATTTAGAGTAGGCCCACGTGAATAAATGAAATCTTTGTAATTTTAATATTGCAAAATATTTAATTAAAAATTAATATAATTTCAATGACGTTTTAAAACTTGTGATTGTTGTATACAATAAGACCCCTATATCTGCAGGATGGGTATCTGCTGCTGGCCATAACCATATTCATAGCATGCAAGGTTGCCTCTTCATGGTCTTCACCCCATCTCCTTGTGGCCTTTGTCTCACTCCTTTGTATGTTGCATATTGTGTCCCCTGGTATCCATGATTTCATACATCCACAATAGTTCATGAAACTGATTAATCCATACCTTTGGAGGTTCTTCTGTAGCTTTAACTGTTGTGACCTGCTTTGGGTCTTCTGTGCCATATTAATAAAGAAAGAAGGAAGGAATATTAACTTGTAGAGAAATCACGTAAAGAGTAACACTATTGAGTTCTAGTTCTCAATGGACTATGAGATACCCTGTGCGAGAATGGCCAATCACCTTCTATCAAATGGATCTGTCTCACTGGGATGATATGAGGATAAAATGGGAAAGAGGAAAGCTATGTATTAGAGACGGGCATGCATAAAAAAATGGTGTTTTGTTGGTCGTTGGTCGTTTAGGGGGTCCGTTTCGTTTCGTTTCCATTTTTCGTGAATTTTTGCAAAAAAATCATTTTCATTTTCATTCATTTCGTTACTGTTTCGTTACCATTTATTTCATTTTTTTGTGATTTTTGTGATTTATTTTAAAGCAATTCACTGTATTGCCATAACGAAAACGAAACGCACGACAAACTTTCCGGTGTTTCTGTTCGTTTCGTTTCATTTTGGAGACAAAATTCATTTGTCATTTCATTGCGTAATGAAATGAAAAAACAAAAATGAAAACGAAAAATTGTTCATTTCATGCCTATCTCTACTATGTATAGTACCTTTACTTTCCTGGAAGCAAGTTGGGATACAGTATAGAGATGGTCACAAAACGAAAAACAACACACTGTTTCATGTCATAAGGTTATGAAATGTTTTGTAACATAATGAAACTGCAGTGTTTCATTACAAAATGAACTGAAATGCCATTTTTTGCTGTTGAAGCAAAATGATCCATGAATTTTCCTCCTCCGCTCTCTTGTTCTGGCCACTGCCACCCAGCTGGTTTCCAGCTGGGTGGCGGTGGCCAGAATGGAAGAATCGAGCAGGGTTTTGAATGTCCCACTGCCTGCTCTGTTCTCCTGTTGTTACCCTGCCCCCTCCCAGGTGGGCTGTTTCTTTGACAGTTCAAGCTTTGGGGAGGTGGGTGCCTCCTCCCCATATCCAAACCTAACAAAATAACCCAACTGGGGGAGTGGGGCGAGGCAACAATGGAGCAGGCAGGGAGATATTCAAAACCATGCTCCCCAGTCCCTTCTTAGCCAGGCAAGGGTTGGGCAGGTTGTGCACCCACTCAACCCTTGCCTGGCTGAGATGTCACAGTGGAGCACAATTTTGAATTCTGCACCACAGCAGCACCCTCGCTGCTGTGGCATGGAATTCAAAACCCTGCTCCACTGTCCCTTCTCAGCCAGGCAGGCGGTGGGTGGCTAGTGCAACCACTTGACCCTTGCCTGGCTGAGAAGGGCACAGTGGAGCATGGTTCTGAATTCCAGGTGCTCCTGCAACATGGAATTCACCACCCACCCACCCCTTGCCTGGCTGAGAAGGGCACAGCAGCAGGGGGCTGACAAGGCAAGCTATGACTTCACTGCTCAGCCTCTCAGCCTCCTTCTATGTCAGGGGATCCTGGCTTCCAAGAACACAGCAGGGGGCTGGTAGAGTGAGCAGTGAAGTCAGTGCTCACTGTCTCAGCCGCCTGCTGTATTGGGGAAGCCAAGATCCTCCTGCTGTGTCAAGGAGATTCCATCTTCCCCACACAACAGGTGACCTTCAGAGCAAACACTGACTTCACCCTCTCAGCCCCCTGCTATGTCAGGGAAGCCAGGGTCCCCCAGCTGTGTCGAGCAGAATTCTGAATAGTTTTATTTCATTTTTGTTTCCTTTTGAAAAAAAATGTTACTAAAGAAACAAAATGAAACTACTAAGGCAGTGGTGGCGAACCTTTTAGAGACCGAGCATCCAAAGTGTTATTCAAAACCAACTAATTATTTGCAAAGTGCCAATACAGCCATTTAACCTGAATACAGGTGGCTGTGAAGGGGTGATGTTCGATACCCACAGAAAGGGCTCCGGGGGTCACCTTTGGCACGCATGCCATAGGCTTTTCAACACTGTACTTAGGAAATAAAATGAAATCAAATACAATTTTTCTGTTTCGTGTCCATCTCTAATACAGTACAATAAGTAGACAAAGTATAGTAGAACTCATCCTCTATAAATCGAAGAATGCTTTCATTGTTTAAATATCAGTATAAATCCACACCTATTTTTGGCTCACCAACATGCTGCAAGCAAATGTTCAAGTACAGGTTATTAACTAGATGAGCACAGTGATTGTGCTATATAAATGCATTTATATCCTGTTGTTAGTTTATTTATTATTGATCTGATAAACCCTAATGGGTCTTCAGTACTTAAGGCTTCTTTCAAGTCTGCACTATTGACATCAGAGATGGTGTCTCATGTTTAGAGTTCTGCCCACATACTCCTTTAAAACATAATTATTGACAGCAAGATACATCATAAGTGAACTTCTGGGGATCTTTCAGTCTTTTATGTCAAAACTGCTTCCATCAAGAAGCATGAGAAGCTTCAACATATACATACTCTATCTTTAGCTTACATTTTAAATAAACGCTATTTCATCTTAGGACAGAATGTTGCTGTTCTCATTATTTATAAACACAGTTTGACAAATTCTTCCGGCTACCCACAAGATGTTAAAAATACAGTAATGGCTTTTTTAGTCCTGACTTAAAGATATGGGTAACCCATCCTACCACTTTGATCTGGCTTCTATAAATGGAGCTGTTTCAGTCCCACAAAATAGCCCAGTTAATTTCTCACCCAATTCACATTCTCCCCACACACTCTGTTAACATCCCCGATAGTGTAGCAAGTCTTAAATCACTCCTGAAAGCCCACAGAGTCTTCCATCAAAAAAGCTCATGATGACAGGCAAGATGAAAGGTTTTCTCGGGTCCTTCCCAGTATTTAAAACATGACTACAATGATACAGCAAATGTCAGGAATAGACATGGGCACAACTTGGCAAAATTCTCGTTTCCGTTTCCGTTCCTCATTTCCGTTACGCAATGGAACGAAGAACAACAATTACTCCGCCAGAACTCGAACTCAAACCGATAAAAGAAAAATTGGGTCTGATTTGTCGTTGTCGTTCTGAGAAGCGGCACAGAAAAAAAGTTTTAAAAATTAAAAAAACCCGATTCCCGGCCAAAAAAGCAGGCAAAAATATGCCTGCCTCAGTGAGGTGAGGGCACCTACCAGAGGGGTGGTTTCTGGGGGGGGTCCCCGGCCTCCCCCCTCTTCTCTCCTGGGCTGCTCTGGTGGGGGGCATCCTCGTCGTCTCCAACTCACCAAGCGGCGGCACAGAAAAAAAGTTTTAAAAATAAAAAA
>JAHTLZ010003526.1:41305455-41366094 GCA_023846285.1 Phrynocephalus versicolor
TGTGTGTGTGTGTGTGTGTGTGTGTGTGTGTGTGTGTGTGTGTGTGTGTGTGTTGTGTCGTTACAGTCGTGACCGACTCTTCGTGACCCCATGCCCATGGAGTTTTCTTGGCAGGAATACTGGAGTGGTTTGCCAGTTCCTACTCCAGATGCCTACAACACCTGGTATTCCCTGGTGGTCTCCCATCCAAGTACTAACCAGGGCTGACCCTGCTTAGCTTCTGAAATCAGGCGAGATCGGATGTGCTTAGGGCATCTAGGCAGCTTAAATGGGACATAAACATTCCTAAATACATAAAACAGACAGACCTGTGAAGGGCACCTAAGATTCTGATATCAGAGTAATATTTGGACAAAATAAAGTACAGACTTCCAATGTTTTTAATTTGGACATTCACTCATAGTGCCTATAGGATTTTATTTCCCTATTATTTTTCAGCAGACAGTAGTATACTGTAAATCTCTAATTGTGCATTTAAGTAATAATGATCAACCTTCAGGGCATTTCCGGCAGAATTAATGACTAGAGGGGAATGTTTAATAGCCTGAGGTAGAGCTAAAGCCTATTAAACAGAGCCAGTTATTTAACCACTTAGGTGCTGCAGAACATTCTAGACATATAACTTTGAGCTATTCTCAAATAGGTTCTTCTCCCAACATAGATAAACGTCTTTAAAACACCACAAATCATTGCAGTAGTGGGTAGAACTGGCTGAAACTGCTGCTTTAACTACAATACCAGAAACACTATCAGCCAACAGAACCAAGGACACAGTGTAATTGTTCTTTTTAAAATGTCTATAGGTATCCTTGAAAGATTTGAGAGGTTAAAGAAATAAATAAGAGGAAACTACTTGCTAAACATCCCTGTCTACATGGCCTGGTTGTTACTTAGAGCATGATGGCAGTCTGAAGTGACACAGACTGCAGCTAGGAAAAGTTACTTTGGGGATCACGTGGCTCCCTGTCAGCCCTGCCACCTTAGGAAATCAAATGTTTCTCGGGGAACATAATCCTGCCACATCCAAAACTATTGCTATTAGATTTTAAATGGCATTTTCCTTTTCTCTTCTACTATGTCCTCTCCCAGCATAATCTTCTCAACTTTCTCCCCCCCCCCTTTTTCCTTTTTTAGTTTACAGGACTCAGCACATGGCCAACAGACATCCTGGCTAAAGGAATCTGGAGCAATGTGGTTAAAACAAACAAGCAAAGCATTTCGCGACATTGTGCTGTAGAATATAGTGAGCACAGCAACAGTTATTCCATACACCCGTTCCTCATAAGTCATTCCCTTCTGTTTAATGTCATAGGTGGGCACTCCATATGGCCTATAACACAACTCCGAGCTAATTGTGCTGAAATGCAGCAGCAGCTGCCTTGCCATCTCATCACCAGAGTAAAAATTGGGTGTTGTATTTAGGGATGGGCACAAAACGAAAAATGAAATGCTGATTCATCGGTTTGTTATGTAACAAAATGAAACAAAATGAAGAATCAGCATTTTGTTACAGACTGAATGAAACAGTGTTCTTCCCTTAAAATGAACCATTTTATTTGTCTATAAAATGTCTCCCTTACCTGCTTGTGGCCCTCCACCACTGCCACCAGAACTGCTGTCAGAGCCACCAAAGCCGCCACAAAAGCCCCACCAGCCAGCTGGTGAGGGCAAGCAGTCCTGGCAGGCTGGCCTAGGCTTACTTCTGAAGCCACCGCCAGAGCTGCTGTCACTAAAGTCTCTGCCAGCCAGCTGGTGAGAGTGAGTGGGCCTGGTAGGCTGGCCTACGCCCAGCACCGAAGCTGCCACCACCAGAGACGCCACCTCCGAAGCTTCCACCAGAGCTGCCACTGCCAAAGCTGCCACAGTCACTGGCGCTACTGCCAAAGTCTCGCCAGCCAGATGGTGAGGGTAAGTGGGCCCAGCAGGCCAGCCTAGGCCCACTGCTAATGGAGCTACCGCCACCAGAGCCGCTGCTGCTGGAGCCCAAGAGGAGGAGGAGGAGGTGAGTAAATTAATGAAGGATTTTGTTACTGTTTCATTTCGTATGAATTTTTTTTAAAAAATTATCTGAAATAGAACTAAACAAAATGTGGGGGAGGGGGGATGAAAGAAAATGAAACACCATTTTCCCATTTCGTGCCCATCCCTAGTTGTACTTTACTGTTCTAAGGCAACAAAATATATTTGGCCATGCCTGTCAACCAAGCCACTCCATCCCATTAGACAATAAAGACTACCTTCAATGTGGTTTAGCATTTATTTATGATATAGAAGCTTCCATTTCATTGAACAAACCTGGGAGCTACCCACCCTAGGATGCAATCATAGAATCATAGAATCACAGAGTTGGAAGAGACCTCAAGGGTCATCCAGTCCAACCCCCTGACATGCAGGAACCCCTATCACAGTATTTCTGACTAGAGATGGGCACGACTTAGCGGTATTTTCGTTTTCGTTTTCGTTTTTTCATTTTCGTTACGTAACGAAACGAAAATGAAAAACGGTTCAAAAATGGACCGAAAACGGAAATGAAACGACTAATTTTGAGCCAATTTTCGTTTTTTGTTACTGGAAAAACACATAATGGAGCTAAATGGGGAGAAACAAAAAAAATTTCATTTTTGTTTTCGTTTTTTTGTTTTCGTTACATAACGAAACAAAAACAAAAAAATTTGAAATTAGCTCACAAAAACGGAAATGAAACGAAACGGACCCTAGCCGAAAATGAAAACGAAAACGAAAATTTTTTTCTGAGTCGTGCCCATCTCTATTTCTGACAGATGGCCATCCACTCTGCTTAAAAACCTCCAAAGAAGGAGACTCCACCACACTTTGTGGCAGCATATACCACTGCCAAACAGCTCTAACTATCATGAAGTTCTTCCTAATGTTCAAATGGAATCTCTTTTCCTGTAGTTTGAAACCATTGCCCTTAGTCCTAATCTCTGAAGCTATGGAAAACAAACCACTCCCCTCTTCAATATGACATCATTTCAAATATTTAAACATAGCTAGCATATCCCCTCTCAGTTTTCTTTTTGTAATGCTAAATATTCCCAGCTCCCTAAGCCACTCATCAGATGACATTTCTTCCAAGCTCTTAACCATCCTGGTCACCCTCCTCTGGACCCGTTGAAGGGTGTCAATATCCTTTTTAAATTGAGGTGCACAGAACTGGATAGTTCTCTGCATCTCACCAGGACAGAATAGAGTGGTGCTATCACTTTCCTTTCTCTATGCTTCTGTTGATGCAACCAAGATTCGCATTGGCTTTCTTGACTGCTGCATCACACTGCTGACTCATGTTCAATTTGTGGTCCACCTAGACTCACAGATCCCTTTCACATGTACTGTTTTTCAGCCAGGTATCTGCCATCCTATACCTTTACAATTCATTTTTTTAACCTATATGCAGCACTCAACATTTCGCTCTGTTGAAACTCATTCTGTTAGCTTTGGCCCAGGACTCTAATTTGTCAAGGTCATTTTAGATTTTCATCCTATCTTCTAGGGAATTAGCCACCCCTCCCAATTTGGTATCATCTCCAAATTTAATTGGCATATTCTCTATTCCTTCCTTCAAGTCATTAATGAAGATATTTAATAGCACTGAACCCAGAACAGAACCCTGGGGCACCTGACTTGTCATGCCTCTCCAAGCTGAAGAGAAGCCATTTATGATCATCTTTTGGGTGCCATCAGTGAACCAATTACAAATCCACTTAACAGTAGCACTATCTATCTCACATTCTACTAACTTCTTTGTAAGTATACTATGGGGAAACTTATCAAAGGCCTTACTGAAATCCAGATAAGCAATATCCGCAGCATTCCCCTCATCCACCAGGCCTGTAGTTCTATCAAAGAAAGAGATCGAATTAGTATGGCATGATTTGTTTTTAAGAAACCCATGTTGACTTCTCATAATGATATCATTGCTAGTTAAATAATTACAGACTGTCTGCTTAATAATCTGTTCTAGGATATTTTCAGGAATTGAAGTCAAGCTGATGGGGTGGTAATTATTTGGGTCCTCCTTTTACCCTTTTTGATGATGAGGACAACATCCATCCTCCTCCAATCTATGGGAACTTCCCCTGCTCTCCAGGACTTCTCAAAGATTATTGCCAATGGTTCTGAAATTACTTCTGCCAGTTATTTTAATATCCTTCAGTGAAATTCATCTGGCCCAGGAGACTTAAATTAATTTAATGTTATCCCTTTAAAACCCCATTTTGATTCTCTTTAATATAATTTGTAATAACTTTATTCATTCTATTTGCAAATATTGATGTAAAAATGTTTGCATCTTGATTAATTAAAGATATTGGTCTGTAAGAGCCAGTATCTGTTAAATCCTTATTGGGTTTTGGAAACATTAGTGAATGTTTCCAAGATGTTGGGATTTTTTCACCTTCTAATATTTCATTAAAAAGCTTTTTTAAATTTAGGAATTAAAATTGATTTAAATGTTTCATAAAATTCTGGTCCCAGACCATCACATCCCGACATTTTGTCATTCTTAAGTTTATTGATAGCCTCTATAATCTCTTCTTCTCTAATATCTTCTTCTGTCATGCGTCACTCTCACTTATTTTATTTTTTACATTGTGTTTAATGTAACTTTGTATATATTCTTTCAATATATTAGTTCCTTTATATAAATTTTGACAAAATTATTGTACAATCACTAATTTTTCTTTCATCACATTACGATTTCTCTGCCATTTATCTTTAATTGTACCTATCATATTTTAGATCTTTTCTTTTGAGATTGTGTAGCTAAAAGTTTTGACTTCTTGTTACTATATTCGAAAACATTCCTCTTCAAACATAACAAATCTCTTTGAGCTTTCTGCAGCTCAAAGTTCTCTAATTCTTCCTTTTTAGCCCAAACCTCCATTGATTTCTTCTTATCTCTATCAAAAAAATGTTCTAGGAGAAAACAAATTCTAATTGAGTTGGAAAGCCACTAATTGCTTGCCTGCAGGAGAGGTTATTATCGGCTTCCAACTCAATTAGAAATGATTTTTCCTAGGGTGACCCACTTTGGAGCTTAATTACTCATCCCTCTTACCCCCAAACATCTCCAAATTTGGAGGGCTTAAAGGGAACTTCCAATCAAATTTGGTGCCCCTTGGACCTGGGGAGCCATTTTAGACAGTAACAAGATTATTTGATTTAAAACAAAAAAGGCGATTTCATTACTACATGAAAAGAAATGCTGCCCCCTTACCCCCAAACCTTTTCCAATTTGGGGGGCTTACCTAAAATCATTTGCAGTTCATTTTCATTTCGTTTCATTAGTAATGAAACTACTTTGAAATTTCATTAGTAAAGTAACTAAACAAAAAAAATCATTTCATGCCCATCCCTAGCCGGGACAGGAGCAGAGCTAACAAAAAGCTGAGTCCAAATATTAAAAATACCCAGGATTTTTAAACAAATAAATTTAAATCATGAAATCTCCAACTCTGAACTTTGCCTGCATTTAGAAAGTACTTGATGTATTTATTGTTATACATCATAGGTGGAAGGAAACACTTGCTCTTCCATGTAGTCATAAACTGAAGACAATGACCTCATTTGTATAGGGAAAATGCTCATATAAAGGATCCCTTATACCAAGGAACTTAACACACATTTTAGCTGGCATTTGCAGAATATTTCTAGATAAATAACTACACCATATATTAACCTGTCATATCGCTTGAATTACCTTTCAACATTCCACCCACCTGATCATCACCATTTCCTGATCTTTGCATCAAAGAATTTTGAAGGATTTCATTTCTTAAAAGTTTTATTAAGAAGAAAATGTACTGAACAGAAAATTGGTTACTATACTCTTGTTTATCTTAGGAATAGGGAGAACACTAAGGAACTACCAGATGCACAGAAGAGGAGAAAGATTTACCTTTTTAATTTCTCTAGTCTAAACTACAACAGATTCATATAATTACAATTTTACTATTGCTATGGGAACACTTATCTCTGATGATGAACAGAAAACTACCTGATCATGTAATATGGGGTAAGTGAAATCAGAAAACCAGCACTGTGGCTCTCTTAGTTTATCACATTTAGTAGCCTAGTCTTTTGCTTATTTACTTACTCCAAGATAACACACTCCCCTGTACGATGTCCTTCCTGGTTAGTTTGAGTAAGGTTGTAGCCTTAAGGGAAAATGTATGGGCCTGTCCACACTGGGGCTTTTTGTGCAGGCTGATGTGGTGCAAACAGTATTGGTTGGGTTCAGGGGAAGAGACCTGAAGTGCCATTTGGCACAATCTTCCCCTTCAAATGGCATAATTGACTTCAAGCAACCCTCTGGTCCCTTCCTCTTTTGTTACCTGAACCTCACACAGAGCCAGCCTTTGCCCCTCCCTCCCCCCATCTCTCTCTCACACACACAATGAGATTCACCATTAACAGGTGGGAGAAGGAATGAGCTGCATCCGTTCCGGCCTCACAGGAAGGCAGCAGTGTAGATTTGCTTGCAGCAAGGGCTCCTCATCCAGTCCCACCAGCAGACTTTCTACTGATAATATAAGCTTTTAAATCCAAGGAGAGTGCATTGGCTCATTGCCTGAAGGAGGCAACGGCTGAAGGAGATGGTCCTCCTGCAGAAAACAGGGGAGATTACACTGGCACTGGGGAGGAAGAGGAGAAGCAGGCTAGCTGGCCAGTTTGGGGTGGTGGCCAGGCTTGGCTGCCAAAGTAAAGCACAATGAGCCTAATTGTGAAGTGTCATTTTTCAGAGGAAGTGCTTCAAACATTCTGAAGAACTGTTTCAAGGTTTTACTTATGTATGCACCAATATTTTTTGTCTGAAGCTGGTCCAAGCAGGCAAACCCTCTTGGGTGATCAGCCCCATTGCCTAATATTGTAAAAAGTTGCCACCACCGTTAACACTGCCCCCAGTGCTGTTTTGGTGCAACGTATCCATCCGCACAGACTAAACAAAGAGCTATTTTGTATCACACTGAATAATGTCTAAAATAATGCATGCCCCCTGCCCTGTGTCAGAAAGGTGTGGGACAACTCTTAAAGAGGAAAAGTGAATCATTCTGAGTAGAAACAAAAATGGATGAGGTCTTTTCCATGCCAAGCAGTGCCAGCAGTAATCCATATATTCTTCCTCTTCTTTTTTTTCTTAGCATTTGTCCTACTTGGGTATGGGGTCTGCTATTCCTTGTTTTGGCTTTCCACATGGCACAGTCATGGGTTAGGTCTGGGTGAACTCAGGACAATTTCAGGTCATTCTCAAGGGTGTTCATCCAGCACTGTTTTGGATGTCCCCTCAGTCAGGATCAGCTGACTTCAAGGGTCAGAAACTTTTTGGCCAGAGTTTCTTCATTGGCACACAGGACATGTCCAAACCAATGCAGTCAGGCTTCTCACATCTTGTCATATATAGGTGCAATGCTCGGATGTCATCATAGCGCACATGATCTTTCACGTGAGGCCAGAGGTCCATTGCAGCATCTTCATCTCCATGACACCAAGGTGACATTCAGTTTCTTTAATTGCTGGCCAGCACTCTGCACCATAGAGCACAACAAGTTGAACAATGGTGCGACAGACATTTGAATTTAAACTGAATTTAAATTTAACTTTAAAATGCTGATCTTTTTGTCACACATGACACTTGATGCTGTATGCCATTTTAGCCAGGCACTGTTGATCCTTGATGTCACCTTGTAACTCAGACTCCTATCAGCTGTGATAATGGAAACAAGGTATTTGAACTTCTCAGTTTTCAATAGATCCATACCATCAATTTTGATCATACCATATTCATTTGTGTTGGTCATCAGATATTCCATTTTCTTCATATTCAGGCTTATGTCATAACTTGTCAGACAGTCACTCCATACTTGGGCTTTGCCTTACTCTCTGATACAATCATGACATCATCAGCATAAAACAGTGTCCAGGGTGCTGGATTTTGCAGCTCTCAAGTGACTATATGCATAACCAGAATGAAAAGAAGCAGGGAAAGTGCGGACTCCAATTATGATATGAAAATCTTTCGATGTACCAGTAGTAGCCTATACACGATTCTTTGGCAGCTCATAGAGGAGTTTGACTGAAATGACAAGTTCCTCTGGGACTCCATGATGTCGCAGTGCATACCCAATGACTTCATGTGGGGTTTGGTCAAATGCTTTCTCTAGGTCATGAAAAGCTGCATGCACTGGTTTCCATTTCTCTCTGCGTTTTTCAAATAACATCCAGACAGCATGGATTGCATCTATCATTCCACAGTTCTTGATGAAGCCAGCTTGACTGAAACTTAGTTGGAGTATAGTGCAGATTAGTGTATTGATGACTCGCTCAAAGATTTTAAGAGTATGTGAAAGCAATCTAATTGGTCTGTAGTTGGCGCATTCGGCAGGGTTCCCCTTCTTTTTCCAGATTGGCACTATTGTGCTATATTGCCAATTGTCGGGCTTCTTCTTCTTCTTCTTCTTCTTCTTCTTCTTCTTCTTCTTCTTCTTCTTCTTCTTCTTCTTCTTCTTCTTCTTCTTCTTCTTCTTCTTCTTAAGAAATATGTCCTTGATACATGGAACATAGAACAATCCTTTGCTGAAAGCCTGTCAAATGCATTGGGATCAGTGTATCAACAAACTCTCACTGTGAACAGCTAAGGATCTGACCTGTAAATAGCAAGCATTCATTTATGCCAAAATAGATCAGTGTAACAGTGCAGTGTTCCCATGCTTTGCCCCTGGCCCCTTCACAGGCTATTGACAAGCACTGCTTCTGATTTTTCTCTTTCACTGCCACCAACCAGCTTCACTAGTAAATTAATGATTTCAAAGTGATTTTAAAGTGAATAAAGATAAAATAAGTTTATTTATTACAAAGTAGAATCAGACTCATAAAGTGAAACATGTTTAGGTACAAACGGAAGAATATAGCTCAGTCACAATAAAGTTATTACAGACTACGCTGATCACTTGCACACCCAGTTCTTAAGTATTCAGACACTCATCGCTTAGTTTTCCTCATAAAAATTCTAAATCCTATCCCTTCTCTCTCTAGTACGTCTAGGTCTCACAGTCATACCCTATCTGTCACTATCTGATTCTCTCAGACTCTGTCAGATTCCCTATCTGACTAAATTAGTGCTGGTCAGAGCCTTTAATCCCCTCAGGCTCTTCCCCCCAAACTCTCCCATTGGTTAACAATCAACCAAACAATACAGACACTTCTCATGAATGATTAATCACTACAGGGATAAACACCACCACCAAATCCTGAAATCCTGTCAAATGCATTTGGATCAATGCGCCAACAAACTCTTGCCGTGAACAGCTAAAGATCTGAACTGTAAATAGTAAGCATTTATTTCTGCCAAAAAAGATCAGTGTAACGGGATATAAATTTTGCCTGACATATTGTGACTTGTTTTGGGAGTTCCCGTTTAAAGGATGGAGGGTTTCAACTCCCATGATGAAAAGAGACATAACCAGGCACTGCTTGGGGTGTGTGGAGAAAACTCTCTGTCACGGAATTATTCATCAAGTGGACTATATTAGTGGCTCTGGCAGCAGAATTGATAGCCATACCTTTAAAGAGATATATAGCCTTGTATACTGATAGGTGAGAATTAGGGTTGCCTGGGTTCCACTAAGTAAGAGTACATAATGCCAAACTCACTTTCCAATTAGCATATCAGTGAGGTTTTTCTGGAGACAAAACAGCAAGCATACACTGTCTTGCATACTACTTAGGATGACAGAGATGAAGGATGGACCCCTTTTTGAAATAATTTGATGTGAAAAAGCAGGTTCAGAGGCAGGCCCTCCAAGCCCAGCCTGGCACATATGTGTGGCCATAATTTTTTTTTAATCAGTGGTGGGGATCAATAACTCATTAGAGAAGTGTGGGGGAGCTGGCTGTTCTCCATGAGTCTTCCCTCATATTCCCAATTTATCACGCAACAAGGCTTAGTAGTTTCTCCATTAATTTCTTCATAGGGTTAAGAGGATTCAGGTGTAAAACATGAAACATGGAACACAGATCTGTATCTTGAATGTGGAATTAGAAAAGCATTTAAAAGGGAAGAGGAGAGACACAGGGAAAGACACAGGGAAAGAAGGAATGGCCTCCTGGGAGTCAGCTGGGAAATGTGAGGAGAGGGAGACCATTTTGAGGGATCAGCAGTTCAAAGACTAAGCATCTCAGAGGCAGGGTGATAGCTCAGGATTGATGTTTTGTTTTTAAATTGCCTCTCTGCTTTTGCTAATTTTCCTAGTGAACCTCCAGGCAGCTGTGTAGTTGCTATTGGAACTTTTAAGAAAATTGAAGCTTGCTTCATTGTAAGTTAATTATGTTTTTTTAAAAAAAATACAGGCTTATGAAAATGGGACATTTTGCTTCTGATTTTAAAACCTAGAAAGTGCCCAAATATTGGTGCACAATATCATGCCCATGTTCCCAATGGGTGAAATTTTAATTTTTTCAGAACATCTTATTAAGCATAGATGATACAAAGAAGCGGAAAACGCTCTTGCAATCTGTCCAGATGAAAGGGCCAATATTCTTCTAGCACACAAGAATAACTTGTCTTATGCTAAAACCTAAATATAGAGAATTTATAGCACTGAAGTATATCATGGTGAGCACCCACGGGGAAACAGAAAGCAATGATTTGCTCTTTATGTGAAAATCACTTCATTAGAGTATTATGTGAAGAATCCCCATTACTGATTATCAAGAGAGATTATATAGCAAATGTTTAAGTAAAAAAAAAGAACACCACGAACATTTCACTGCAGACACAAAACCTAGATTAGTTAATCACACTGAGGGTTTGCATAACTTAATCCTTATGTTACAGTTATAACTGGGGGTTGGCGAGAGAGGCTCAGCTTCCATATCAATGCTTAACTTTCCAAGCTGTGACCATTATTAGTGACATTTGATGCTTCCCTTTGTTCTTATGCATATATGAAAAAAGAAAGAAAAATATGGAATTGTTTGCTTGTTTGGGGATAAATCCACAAAAAATGGAACTGTGAGCTACTGTGGACTCAACACTATGAGATCAAAACTTTGTTTCAATGCTTAAACATTTGGAACAGCAATATTGGTTGATGTCAGTAATGAATAAATCAGCAATGCATAAATCTAATCAAATTATGACTTGTGCTATTGATAGTTTTCCATAGAGTTTCCACAGAATTTTTCAGACATATATCTGAAGAAGTGGACATGTCCACGAAACTTTACATTTAAAAGAATGAAAGTTAGTCTTTAAGGTGCCACATGTTTTGTGTCTTTTGTTTTGTTTTGTTTTGTTTTCTTTGATTTTTGCCTGAAATTCTTGAAAAGACTAACATGGTTACCCTCTCTGAAACTTCAACAAAATTTTTGGAGAAGGTAGCCATGTTAGTCTATGCAAGAATTTCAGGCAAAAATCAAATAAAAATAAAATAAAACAGAAGACAAAAAGCATACTTTGTTTTATTTTTCTTTGATTTTTGCCTGGAATTCACATAATTTTTGTGTTAGACTCCGGAAAAGATCTATTTTTGCTCTTTTAGTCATAGTATCAACTGCACAGGGGAGGGGACAGTTTGCTTTGAGTTTTACTTTTCATGTAGGTGAACTGTTCAGTACAAACGAATGAGGAAATGGTTATAAAACCAATACTGGCAACACTGGAAGTCACCAGGGAAGGTAGTAGATTCCGGAATTCATGACGGGAATCTTATAAGGAACAAAAAGGGGGAGGGACCACAGTTTATTGTTGGGCTATACTGAATATGACATTTTTCCAAGAGTCAGATGCATACCCAGATGTTCATGGTTTCCTCTGCTCCCATTATAACTGATTTACACCAACTTACACTATCTATGGTTTCTAATGTTACAGTTACTCAGCCCAGCTGTTAGCAGGATCATCACTTGCACTCTTCTTTCTCAATATATTTCTATGAAGGATTTACCCACATGCCTGGGTTCTGGTGACTGAAAGCAAAATATTGAACAAATGAGATCAGCTCCTTGCAAGGAAAACATTCTTCTTGCATGATCATTGTGGAGTTTTTGGTTTTGGCTTTGTTGACACCCATCCTTTTCCCATGTGGAATGCAACATATTTAGTCTTCTGTAAACTCAATGTTTAAAGATACGGGCTTTTTGCTGGAGAATATGGCATGTAGGAACCTGTGGCAAAGTTAAACTTGTTGACCAAAATATTATTCTAATTATACCTACTAGGGTGAGTTATCCCTTCACAAGTCTGCATAAACAGGGTAGGAGGTATTGGGAATATGTGCTGTTTTATTAGACCTACAAGAGTCTGCATAAAACATAAATAGTTATTTCATGTGTCACTGATTAGAAGGTGCTGCAGCGGAGAGTCAAGGCTGGTTACCAAGACTGTAGTCGTCTTGAAATTTCTGGCTGGTCACTTTTGGGGTCAGAATGTTCTCTCCACCAGAGCTGAATAATATCTGGGTGAGGATTATTTGCCCTCCTCTCTCAGTGGGAGATGGACAGGTGGTGACACCAACAGGTGTTTCCCAGAAGACTGGCTGGGATTGGACTAGAGAGCCTTTGTAGGCCCAGCTCATACCCAGGCAGCCCTCTTTCATTTGTGGCAACCCATACTCCCTAGGTCCATTGTGGCTATTATGGTCATTTCAGGGCCAGATAGGAATTTTAAATTAGGCTTCAAAAGGTTGACAGGAATATTTTCAACTATCCCATGCTGCTTTACCCATGGGAGACTCCAAGTCTGTAAGTGGTCCTGTGTTTTAATAGGACACACTTGTGTGTAGTCTGGAATGGGAAGTTAGTATCAGTGCATTTCCAAGAGCCACAATGGTGTTACTGCACCAAGTACCATGGCATTTAGGATACTGATATTCTCTTGTTGGGATGAGTGGTGAATTGGGGCGGGGGGCAGCCCTTGATGCTGTCCTAAGTTCAAGAAGTTTGGCTGGCCAGCTACGAGCTATCCAGGGGACAGCTCTGACCAGGGTCTTGGGACTCGCCAATTTGGGGAACGGAAGGAATAAGATACACCCTTGGTGCCTACCCCAGATATGCACTATGTCCATGTGCAGTCTAAGGGAGGGTGAAAATAATGAAGTTGAAGTAACAAAGTGTGGCTACAAACCTGTGTCCATCTCTTTATTCCAAAAGTGGGGCAATTACCTTTATTGGTCTTTACTGGCCTTATTTTTATGGGCAAGGCAGCACTTGTGAGTGCAACCCCTCCACACCAATCAATCTATGAGCATGAATCTTGGCAACATGGAAACATATTTGAAGTGATCCCCATGAAAAACAAAAATAGGGAGAGAGAAACTGGAGTGAGGGAGGGAAATAGGGAAGGATATTGGGAGAGGGAGGGAAGGAAGGAGGAGGAAGAAGGCAAGCAGGAAATGATTTGGAAAATATACTTTTTATGGGCATAATTTCCAGACTGCAGTTCACTTCATAGCATAAGAGTGTTGCCTCTTTGGGCAGAGAATCATACATGTGCCTTCTTGGAAGCTGGCAGAGAAAAATAGAAATAAAAATGCATACACTATCTTCCCAGTGAGCATATAGTGGGCAGTTAGAAGTTGAGACATCCTGGTATAAAGAAGCACATATAAGGAATAAAATATCTTGCCTAGCTGAAGTATAAGAAAGTGGTTTTAACCTCTTGGCAAACTCTAAAGCATGAAGAATTGTAACTGAATTGTAATTGAGAAAGGAAACATTGAACGGAAACAACATACCATCTAAATATTGTCTGAAGAAAAGTGTTCCCTCCTCTTTTCCTAGACCTGAGATAGGAGAGGGCTAATCATACTGCCCTGATCCCCTTCCCTCTCTTGCAAGCATGGTTTTTCTCAGGTTGAACAACATGCAGAGCTGAGGAAAAAGCCCCTTAAAGTGCACAAAGGAGAGAACTCTCACAAATGAACAGCAGGGGAAAGCTGTTGGTGAGTCATTCTAGCAGGAGTGCATTAAAGGAAATCCCCTCAGGGGTTGTTTCAGAAGTATCATCTCCAGGGTAAGAACCATATCAGACAAAGCTATTCTGTTACAAAGCAGACAAAGCCACTATAACAGTGGTTTATTATGTCTGCCTGTGGTATGCAGAGACCTTCCCTCATTAGGATATGGATATTGAGCATCCACAAGAGAAGACAAACAAAAGAAGTGAAACTCAAGGCAAATATCTTTATGGCTCAAATTCTTTTCATTCAGTTCTATCTGGCAGTATTCCCAGGATGCCTTGGTTTGTACATTGGGAACTGCATATTGCATCCACTTAAACCCTTTTTAATGTACTGTTGTTCTTTTTATGACTTTCTTTCTGAAGCTCTATGGGGGAAACATTGTTTTCAAGGCTTCCGTACCTATGAATTAACTGTTAAATAGTAAGGGTAAGAACAGTTCACTAGGAAGCAATAAGAACCAAGCTGCACATTACAATTTGGGTCACTGACTAGGACTGAATTCTGTTACTGGGAGCAGGGTATGCTTGTTAATAATGTTATTAATTATAATGTTAACAGTACCAGTTTGCAAGACTTTGTCCTCACATAAAAAAAAATCATAAACTCTACCCCTCTTACGATATCCTTCTAAAACTATGAGTGATAGGCATGTCTTCATCTCAGGGAGTGGTTCTCAAACTTGGGGTCCCCAGATGTTTTTGGACCAAAACTCCCAGATAGGGATGGAGATGAAATGGGAAAATGACATTTTGTTTTGTTTTGTGCCCACCCGCGTTTCATTTTGTCTCATTTCTTATGACTTTTTTAAAAAACAAAATCATATGAAACAAAATGATACAAAATGAAACGGCTCTCCTGGGTCCTAGACGCACCACATTTGGTGCCAAGGAGCTCTTTTTAACAGGCTCATTCCAAGGTGTTATTGGCTGGACCCCTTTAAAACTGGCCCAGTCAGCACCAGGGGTCCCCTGGTGCTGACTGGCTCATTTTTAAAGGGGTCCAGCCATTGGCAGCCATTGGGGTCCAGCCATTGGCCTTCTGAAAATGGCTCCCTGGCACTAAATCTGTGCCTCTAGGGCCCAGGGGACTCACACACACCACCTGTCTCCCAGCTAAGAGGAAGCTGGAAGCCAGGCTGAGAGGAGGCAGGGAATGCTGGAGCAGTGGCAATGACCCACCTCCTCCTCCTCCCTTTCCTGGGCTCCAGTGGCGGCAGCCACCCTACAAGTAAGGGGTCCCTTTTACAGACAGAACTAAACAGTTTGTTACAATGGAAACACGACCATTTCATTTCATCTGTAACAAAATGCTGCTTCCTTGTTTTGTTTTGTTTCGTTTCGTGACGTAAGAAAATGACAAAACAGCATTGGAGCTGTAGTCAGGAACATATGGGGCCCAAGTTTGAGAATCACTAATCAAAGGAACACTTCTTGTCAACATATCTGTGCAGTAATTAAAGCCATGTTCCTGTGCAATACCATTGAATATGATGTGATTTTAAGAGTGCAGGAAGTCCCTCCACCAATGCTGGTTGCATTTTTTCCACAGTATATTTATGTAGTTGCTGATACTATTCAGGGACTGAGGTGGTCTGGTCAACCCTGTCTGCACTGAGCTAAGCTGCTTCTAAAACAATAAACAGAGTTAATAAAGAGCTAGTGGCTTGTTAGGCCAGATGTCCACTGAGGAATGCAACTAGTATCTCACTAATGAGCAGGGATTAGCTACCAAGATGTACACAATTGCTCTTATGCAAGTGTAAAGCAGGAAACCTGACTAAGCAATTCTAATAATAATTCAGTAAAATTGTTTTTTGAAAAGCGTGCCATCAAGTCATTTCTTACTTATTGTGACTTTTTCATTGTTTTCTAGGTAGAGAATACCCAGAATACTGAGATTTATCATTCCCGACATCTAGCGGTGCCCTAGGACTGTGTGGGTTTTCCAAAGGCCACATAGGCTGGCTCTTCTGGGATGCACATAGAGACTTGAACTTCTAACCTCTGGTTCTACAATCAGTTGCCTAACTCACAGAACTATATTTAAAGCTGGATAGATAGCTTGGTGGTTTAGCTACCTGGCTGCTGAGCCAGAGGTTGGCAATTCGATTATCCATGTTAATTCCTAAGAAAAGATCCAGCCTGTGTAGAAATGGTTCTACTACACAACCCCAGGATACATTCCCAGACGAAGGGCATGGCAAGCCACTTCTGAGTACAGTGGACCCTTGTATAACAAACAGTTTGTATAAAATAAAGTTTGTACAACATAACAAATTCTGGAGATAGGGGAAATTTGCTTAACGGAATTGCCTATGGGGCAAATCCGTACAACATAAAAATGGGATCACTCCATTTTCAATGCATTCCTATGGGAAATTTGTATAAAGGAAAATTTGCTTATTATAATTTCATTTGGAACGAATTAATTCCTTTATACAAGGTACCACTGTATTCTCTACCTGGAAGAGGTTGCTGTAAGTCAAAGTGGACTTGACAGCATGAAATTATTATTAAAGTTTGGTAAACGATGCTGAGTTACAAAAGCAAGAAAGAACATTCTAGAATCCAAAGAGGCTATGTAAACACTGGTACAAGTCTTTCCTTGCCTTGCAGGTCCATTGCATGGCAACTTTATGGGAACGCATCTACTAACCAATTACTGGTATATCTACTCCCAGGCTGGAGCTGTCCCAAGTGCTTCAGTGACTAAAGAGTCCAGGAAAGCTCTTGATCTCAATTAGTGGGGAGAATCATCTGTCATTTTCATTCTTCTTTCACACAAGTAGCTACTGCATTACTTTTGATCCCCCCTTTTCTCAATTCAAATGGTTCAGCATAATTTTTAACCCTACAAATGCCAAAAGGAATGTGAGGGGTCCGTTTCTGCTATTGCTTCATGCTAAGGTAAGAACAGCTTAACTCCACCGCAGTACCTTATTAGAGTCACACAAATACCCTGATTGAATCTGTCAGGGACACTCATCTCATCTGTAGAGGGAGCATATGCTTAACTAATGTTATATGACTTGGAAAAGCCTATCAAGTGAACAACAGTATCAGGTTGTATAACTCAGACAAGTAATTTTTTGAAGATGAAAGCAAGTGTTGTTGCTGCTTCCTCCTCCTCCTCCTCCTCCTCCTCCTCCTCTTCCTCTTTAATCATTTTGCTCTTGTGCTGACACATGCAGTCATAGTTATTTCAGATGGTCAATACTGAAGTAGTTAAGCTAAAGATTTATTTCATGGTGAATTAGGATCCTTTGTATAGGAATAATAGTCCCTCTTGCTGTAAAATGCCTGAATGAAAATGTGTTTGAGAGGAGGCAATGATTTATTACAAATGCATTTAGAACCTGTTGCTGACAGATCAATAAACATTATTGCAAAGTCAACGATACTATGCCATGAGTTCATATATCATTTTAATTAATTTTGGTAAACATGGCAGAGAGATACAGAGATAGTCACTTTAAATACACAAGAGGCTGGCATTTAAAAACTGCAAGAGAAAGGTAAGTATTTTTTCTTGTTTTCTTGTGAAATCTCAAGTCCGAAAACAAAGAAGAGCATCAAATACCACAGTAGCCAATAACATTGGCATGAGCTGATCATGTTAAATTCACCTAGCTGGTGGACAGCTCAATGAAAGTGTCAACCCAGTGTGCCACAGCAGTGAAAAAAGCAAACACAATGCTAGGGATGATTAGGATGGGTATAGAAAATAAGTCAGCAAGTATCATTTTGCCTCTTTATAAATCTATGGTGAGGCCCCATCTAGAGTACTATGTACAGTTCTGGTCACCATATCTCCAGGAGGATATTCTGGAGGAGTGCAACCAGAATGTTTAGGGGATTGGAACACCTTTCCTACCATCTGAGGTTGCAAGGGCTGGGCCTCTTCACTTTTGAATGATGGTGCCTAACAGGTGACCTGATTTAAGTTTATAAAACCATACATGGTGTGGAAAAAGTAGCTAAGGAAGAACTGTTTTCCTTATTGCACAACATTAGCACTAGGGGATACTCCATGAAACTTTTGGGTTCTAGATATCAAACAAATAACAGAAAGTACTTTTTCACCCAGAGGACTGCTGGTCTGTGGAACTCCCTGCCAGAAGACGTGGTGACAGCTTTCAGCCTTGACAGCTTTAAGAAAGGATTAGAGTTCATGGAGAACAGGGGTATCAATAGCTATCATTGTTGCTCTAGTTGTCCAGTCATTCAGTCATGTCTGACTCTTTGTGACACCATGGACCAGAGCACGCCAGGCCTTCCTGCCTTCCACTGCCTCCCGGAGTTTGGTCAAATCCATGTTGGTTGCGTCAATAACACCATCCAACCATCTCATTCTCTGCTGTCCTCTTTTCCTTTTGCCTTCAATCTTTCCCAACAGCAGGAACTTTTCCGAGGACTCCTCTCTCCTCATGAGGTGGCCAAAGGACTGGAGCCTCAGCTTCAAAATCTGTCCTTCCAGTGAACATTCGGGGTTGATTTCTTTCAGGATGGATAGGTCTGATCTCCTTGCAGTCCAGGGGAGTCTCAAGACTCTCCTCCTGCACCACAACTCAAAAGCATTGATTATGTGGCGATCAGCCTTCTTTATAGTCCAGCTCTCACTTCCATACATCACTCCTGGAAAAACCATACCTTTGACTATTCGGATGTTTGTCGGCAAAGTGATGTTTTTTGCTCTTTAAGATGCTGCCTAGGTTTGTCATCACTTTCCTCCCAAGAAGCCAGAGTCTTTTAAATTCATTGCTGCAGTCACCATCTGCAGTGATCAAGGAGCCCAAGAAAATAAACTCTGTCATTGCCTCCAATTCTTCTTCTTCTATTTGCCAGGAGGTGATGGGACTGGTGGCCTTGATCTTAGTTTTTTTTATGTTGAGCTTTAGCCCATTTTTTTCACTCTCCTCTTTCACCCTCATTAAGAGGTTCTTTAATTCCTCCTCACTTTCTGCTATCAGAGTAGTATCATCTGCATATCTGAGGTTGTTGATATTTCTTTGGGCAATATTAATTCCAGCTTGTGATTCATCCAGTCTTGCCTTTCGCATGATGTACTCTGCATATTAGTTAAAAAGACAAGGTGACAATATACAGCCTTGTCGTACTCCTTTCCAATTTTAAACCAGTCAGTTGTTCCGTAACCAGTTCTGACAGCTGCTGCTTGTCCCACATATAAATTTCTTAGGAGACAGATAAGGTGGTCAGGCACTCCCATTTCTTTAAGAACTTGCCGTAGATTGTTGTTGTCCACACAGTCAAAGGTTTTGGCATAGTCAATGTAGCAGAAGTAGATGTTTTTTCTGGAACTCTCCTGCTTTCTCCATAATCCAGTGCATATTGGCAATTTGTTCTCTAGTACCTCTGCCCCTTCACAATCCAGCTTGCACTTCTGAGAGTTCTCTGTCCGCATACTGCTAAAGCCTCCCTTGTATAATTTTGAGCATAACATTGCTAGCGTGTGAAATGAGTGCAATTGTGTGATAGTTGGAGCATTCTTTGGTGTTGCCCTTCTTTGGGATTGAAATGTAGACTGATCTTTTCCAGTTCTCTGGCCACTGCTGAGTTTTTCAAAATTTGCTGGCATATTGCGTGTAGCACCTTTATACATCCTCTTTTAAGATTTTAAATAGTTCAACTGAAATGCCATCACCCCCACTGGCCTTGTTGTTTGCCATGCTTTCTAAGGCCCACTTGACTTCACTTTATGCCGTACTATCCAAAATCAGTGAATAAATATGAACTGAATCAGGGGTGTGTCTGCCTTTTTGGGCCATGTACAGAAGGCAGTAGAGGTTTCAGAGTTATTCACAGGGCAGAACAGCGATTTTTCACAGTGTCCTCATGTTAAATCTGCCTTTGGTGGGGTTAAAATAAGACACATTAGGATTGAAATCAGGGGAAAAGAATTAAGTATGCTGTCAGTGTCCAAAATTGTGTGCTCTCACAGATACCATTGCTTTCAGATTCGAGGAAAGCACAGGGAGAGGACAAATATAAATTGTTTTTGTTTCTTGAATAAGCCTCCTTGCTGTAGTGATAAATGGATGAAAGTGGATGATAAATGGAAAGAACAATGGGACATTCCAGGGACCTTGTCATCTCCAGGTGGTATCCAGGAGGACTGCACCCACTGCTCTTTTAAAGGCCTTCATTCACTCCCTTCTTCCGGGTGAGATAGGGCTTTTCGTGCAGCTGGAAAAAAGTGAGGTAGACGTGCTCAGCTTTTCAGATTGTTGCCAGAAGCTTTTCAGTTCTGCTCCACTTCAGCAGACACACACACACGCATGCATGCACGCGCGCGCGCACACACACACACACACACACACACACACACATGAGCCTGGTACAGTTGACCCACTTGTGCAGTCTATCTTTTGGACTTGACATTTGCACATTCCCATGTGCAGGAACACTTTTTTCTCTCTAGATATGGAAATGTACAAACACCAACACACACATCAAGACGAAAAAAGGTGTAATTTTTCAGCAAAGCCATGCCTTTTTCATTTCATTTCATTTTAACAACACATGCTGATTCCTAGGAATATCTTCCTTTTCTCTGAAGAAGTAGGAGAGCAATGAACCAGAGAGGTGACAATGGAAGCTTGACAATCTGGGTCATAGCTGTCTTATGAGACTCCTGGTGACTTCTAAAGAGCCTCAGACCAAAGAACAACTTTCCTCTGCCTGGATGTCTCAGACAACGGTTCTTTCCTTAACACTTTATCTGGCATGCCGTGCTTGAACTTTGGGAGCCTGGCCTCTCTGCTTGTTGGGGGCAAGATGAACAAAAGTGCCACTACTTCACAGACAAGCATGTTTTCACTCCCCCTTGGTGCAGGCCGCTTAGCAGAGAAACTATACAATTCATCTTTTCATTTTATTAAGAAGAGAATTTAAATCTCCTCAGTTTTGATCCTTGATCTTATTTTCTGGACATCTGAGAAGGGCAAACAAATATCACCCTGGTATTATTCCTGGTATTTCTCCCCTCCTCCTCCTCCTCCTCCTCCTCCTCCTCCTCCTCCTCCTTCTCTCTCTCTCTCTCTCCTCTTTAACACTCAGCATGCATATTTGAACCACATACTGAGTGTTACATTCCAGGTTTTGCATCTGAATAAGTATATTCCACTTCATGAATGTTTGTATCATGATAAATATAATTTGTTTTTGCATGCTAGCTCTGCCCCCTCAGTCATCTCTGAAAGAGCTAAATTAGTCAGCACAAGTGGAGGATCTTCCTGTGAACAGAAATACCAATCCAGTCTTCTGACTTCCTTCTGTTCATATCTTGTTACATAATATTAATCTTCTTCTTCAGTGCCTACATTGGGCTGTTGTGAAATGATAAAAACATAGAAACAGAATAACGAAATAGTAAAATTATCAGAAACTTTTAAACAATAGCCAGCATCCTATTGGTATTCAGGTAAGGTTTAAGTAATTTGCTATGGCTAATTGATGAGGTGTTGGGAATAGTCTTGGTCTCATGCTAATTTCAACATGCCATGGCACCTCATAAATTAGCTACAGCGAGTTACACAACCCCTACATGAATATTAATTGAGTTTCTAGCAAAAAAAAATCCCCCAGTTGAAATTCTAATAATAAAAGCAAACATAGAGTCATGTTTTTTCTGTTTCATCAAATTAAATATTCATTGTTATAAAAATTGATTTCTTGCATTAACACCAATTCAATTGAGTCAAATATTTTGACTACAGCTCCAAAAATCCCCACCCAGCATCGCCAGTGGTAGAGAATTACAGTTATTGTAACTCCAGTACACATTGATAGCAAAATCCTGCCACTCCTATTAAATATAACATTAATCTTTGCACCAATGACATGGCCATGAAAGAGCTCATAACTTCTTGACATGCTTCTAAGAATGTTTCAGGTCACATTATCACTGGGAAGAAGTAGTTTATGGTTAAGCCAAATTAAGACAAACGGTATCTGCTTATGGCTACCCTTAAGAAACACAATATTTAAACTAGTGGCAATTAGATATAGGTGACTACCAACTCATACCTCTCTGTATTTTGTGCCCCCCTTGTTTATGTTTCCCTATACCCTTTCCCCAATTCGTCTGTATCACAAATAATAAAACATGGGGGGGTGGACACAATATTTCTGATTCTTTGAATGTGTTTTATAACAGAACAGTCAACGTCGGTGGGCCTGGGGACCCTTGCTGCCCATCACACCCACAGCCTTTCAGTTATTCACATCTCCCAGAAATCTGGGGAGAACCATTTGTCATTTAAACGCAGCACATGCACAATCTAGTTAATCAGAAATAGGAAGTGAGAAGCTGGTCACTTCCAATTTCTTTTTAAAAAAGCTAACTCTGGATTAAAAGTTACTTGAAAGCAAAATTACATATGAATGGCATATTTCTTCCCTTGTAGATGTTATGATGAAATTGGGGGTTGGCTCCTAGAAGAGTTTAAAATGCAGATGTAGTTGGGTTTCTCAGCACACTTGCAATACCAGACTACAAAATTTTGGACAGCCTCTTTCAGGTTTTTTCATATATATGGGAAATAGTATGGGGAATCATTGAGCCCTGAGACACTCCATGGTCAGGGTGTTGAAAAGAATCCCTCAGCACCTCTACCAGGCATAAAATGACACCATCATCATCATTGGCACCCTTCAGTCCCAAAAGACCATGGTATCATGCCTGGAGAAGAGATCCAAAAAACAACACCTAGTGTGACTAAATAGACCAATTCGGGAATGGCAGTCTCTACCACACTGGGGGCAAATATATTCTGTTTCTTACCAGTCCTCGGGTTTCGTTGTTTCCATGCCTGCATCTTTTCCTCTACCTGTTGGACAAATGCCTCTTCAAATTTATGTAGACCATGCTGTATCTTTTGCCTCCAGACAGTGCGATAGGAGGTGAGGGTTTCTTATCTGTTGAGGTCCATTCCCAAGGCCTTCAGGTCCCTCTTACAGATATCCTTATACCGCAGCTGTGGTCTCCCTCTGGGGCGCTTTCCCTGCACTAGCTCTCCATACAGAAGATCTTTTGGGATCCGGCTATCGTCCATTCTCACAACATGTCCAAGCCAGCGTAGGTGTTGCTGTTTCAATAGAGTATACATGCTAGAGAGTCCAGCTCATTTCAGGACTATGTTATTTGGAACTTTGTTGTGCCATGTAATGCTGAATATTTGCCTAAGACAGTGCATTTGGAAGGTATTCAGCTTTCTTTCCTGTTGGGCATGGAGAGTCCAGGACTCGCTTCAATACAAAAGTATGCTCACTACACAAGCTTTGTAGACCCGAATCTTTGTATGTTCTGTCAGCTTCTTATTAAGCCATACTCTGTTAGTCTGGAAAACATAGTAGCTGCTTTACCACACAAGTGAAAATTCCAGAAGCTGGCTTCATTTTCACCACTTCTCACCCAAACACAAAGCAAATTTCAGGGCTGTTTTTCAACAAGTGTGAATGGTAGTGAGCAGAAGAGGGTGTCCTGTTGACAATCTTGATTGCTGCCATTGGTGTTGCCAAAATTCAGGTGCCCTTTGCTATGTAAAGCTTGGCATTCTTGTCCCTGCTGGCAACATGGGCACAATATTGTGCCAGAAATATTGGGCCATTATCAGGCTTTTTGAATTAAGGCCTCTAAAGCAGTTCTAGTCCAACTGCAAGCACCCCAGAAACTTACAAGCTCTCACTTCTTTCTAATTGTTTGGCTCTTTCAGCAACAGCTCTGCTCAAAATGGCTGAGGCTGACCTTCCTCAGGGGAAAAGAATTAGTGCGGCTCCACCACCCTAGTCTTGAATCTGGAATCCCTAAGCTCTGTTTGTATTTCATTTTTCCTCTCATGTGTCATTATCCACTGAAAAGGCTTGCCTTTTTCAAAACATTCATGGGCTTCATATCCTTTCAGGCACATTAAATGAAGGGTAAAACACAGTAGACACAATTTCTTTATTGAAATAATTAGTGTAGCAATAAAATGTATATCAGATGAGAACACAAGGGGTTAGAATATTGCCTGCACATTAAGTGGCTTGTGTCTAGATCCCACTTTTACCTCCAAGTTACATTTTAATATCCTTCAAAGGACAGCAAACTTCTTATGCATCTCAGAAGATAGAATTTTGCAGTGAAGCAGAGACATGGAAATTGCCTATTAAATCACATATTTAACCTCGGCCAAGGTTAAAAATTTAAGACAAACCAAATTGGATAATTACTACCTTGACCTGCAATTTAATGTAGATACATTGAGTAAGTAGATGTCCAACAGAATATTGATGTTCATTTAGATTTTCCTCAGAGATAGTTTTCTGGTTAAAAAAAGTTAAGACCAAATGCCATCTACCCTTTATCCAGCCATTTCTGATGTACAAAGACCCTAATACAGTTTCTGAAGTATGTAAGATGTTTAAGAAATGGCTTACCATTGCCACCTCCCCAGTGGGTCTTCATGCCTGGAGTCCTACTCTGATACATGGCCCGCTATACCACACTTGCTAATGCTATCATGTTCGTAAGGATAGTCAAATGCATTTGTTTGTTTCGAGGAACAGAATTTTGAGGCTCCATGTAACACTGGCATATAAAATCAATAAGTCTTTAATTTGGATAAATATCTTTGACATCACTTTTTAGAGGAACACAGTGAATCAAATGACAACATATAACAAGTGCAGTGGACCCTTGTATAACAAATGGTTTGCATAGCATAAAATTTGTAAAACATAAAAAATTCCAGAGATGGGGAAATTTGCTTAACATAATCACCTATGGGGTGAATCTGTACAACATAAAAATGGGATCACTCTGTTTTCAATGCATTCCTATGGGAAATTTGTATAAAGGAAAATTTGAAACATAATTTCATTTGGAATGAATTAATTCCTTTATACAAGGTACCACTGTAAATATTTAATGTTTGCAACAACAACAAAAACCTAGAAGAATTAATATCAAGGCCTGCTTAGAAGATTATCAGAACATGTGTCTATAAGTCCATGTCCCAGATCATTCTGATAAATTCCTACATATTCCAAGGAAACTTCTAGGAGCTGGTCTCCTAGGAATGTGTCCAAGGTGACCAGCTCTGTCCAAGGGATATCTTTATGGGCATAGCATATCAGCATAGCATAATGCTGGAGTACATTTCCTCTGGAAAAAACATTTCTTAAAAGAAAAAAATCTTGAAAATTAAAGAGCCTTGTGGTGCAGTGGTTAAATGTCTGTACTGCAGGTAAAGCTGTGATCACAACCTGGGGTTCAATCCCAGGTAGCAGGCTCAAGGTTCACTCAGCCTTCCATCCTTCCGAGGTCAGTAAAATGAGTACCCAGCTTGCTGGGGGTTCAATGTGCAGCCTGCATACTGTAATTAAAAATTGTAAGCCTCCCAGAGACTACGTGACGTGGTATGGGGCGGTATATAAGCACAACACTTTGCTTTTAAGTTCATACAAGCTTGAATGAATACACAATTTATTAGAATCAGGGAAAGGAAAAAGTACATATGTTACCTCATTAGTTCCAAATGCTGCTGCCATGAAATCGGTAATGATAATGTGTGGGAAAGACTACAGTATACAAATATCCACATGGGTGTGGTGGGGAGAGGGAGGAATATGTACTTCCTCCCTCCTTATACTTCATTCCCTGGTATGTGGAAACTGAATGATTTCATATGCCTTTAACCTCCTACTTTCACTGTAAGGATTAAATAGGAAAGGGAAGAGTTATGTGCCACATGCCTTAAACTCACTGGCCAAAATCCAACTGAATAATTATGGCAGAATAAGGCCATCAATATTCCCTACTGAGGATACTGATGGACTGATTCAGGCATAATTTTCTGGCATGGGAACTGTCACCCCCTAAATCTCAGCAGCAAATACCTGCTCTATCAGAAGTCAGTGTTTCCACTCCTCACCATGAGCCAAGTCATATGACTGGTGAGCAATAAGAAATACAAGTCCAGTTTCTTAAATGGTATCGTTTTGTCACTGAGATGTATGCCAATGAAATTATGCCAGACTCATACTAAATACAGTGGTATCTCTATTTATGAGTTTAATCCCTGCTGACTGCATGCTCTTAAGTTGAACAATTTTTAAGTAAAATAGTTTTATCTAAAAAATCAAAAAAGAAATTGAAAAATTGAAAAAATAAATAAATTGTAAGTAAAGCAGACCACATCTAAAAATTGTAAGGCAACAGTTAAAATGCCAACATTTTGTTTTTTTTTTTTTGGCTCTTAACTAAAATTGCTCTTAAGTCAAACCACTCGTACATAGAGGTACCATTATAGTATGATTTCGAACACAGGGGAAAGTGGAGTATAACTGTCATTAATCATTTGTGCTGGACATCATAGCAGCAAACAATTGTCTAAATTCTGTTCAAGGGCTTAGCTACATGGCTTATTTATTATTATTATTTTATTATTTTAGAGTATTTTACCTGCCTTTCTCCTTGGTAAAGGACCCAAGGCGGCTTACAGTGATGAGGGATAATGTACAGTCTAGTACAATTAACACATGTTCAAGTACTGAGAACAGGGAATTGAGGGACATCTTACAGCATTAAAAGACCACTTTACATTAAAGCTGCAAGAGAATGTGAGCAGTTAAAAGGAGAGTAAAGCTCCATGTAAAGTTATGAGTGATGGAAACTAACATTGAAAACATAGTGTGAATGTAATCTCATAAGGTTATAAGTAGTTATAAACAAAAAGTCTATGTGATCCTATAGATTCATAAAAAAGACACAAAATAGGTAGTCCATTATTCAGGAAAAGCTTGCCTGAAGAGAAAGGCCTTTGCCTGTTTCCTGAAAGACAACACAGATGAGGCAGTCCTTGCCTGTAGTGGGAGGGAGTTCCAGAGTCTGAGTGCAGCAGCCAAGAAGGCCCTTTCATGGGTTCCCACAAGACATACCTGTGAGGGTGGTGGGATGGAGAGAAGGGCCTCTCCTGATGACTTTAACAACTGAGTTGGTTCAATCTTTGAGGTAGCTAGGACCCAGGTCATGCAGTGCTTTGTAGGTGAAGGTTAGCATCTTGAATTGTGCCCAATAGGTGACTGGCAATGTGATCTCTGTTCCCTGCCCTAGCTGCTGTATTTTGGACCCACTGAAGTTTCCTGAGACTTTTCACCAGTTACCCCACATAGAACGCATTACAGTAGTCTAGCCAGGACATCACTAGGGCATGTGTCACCGTGGCCAGAGTTGGTTTCTCAAGAAAGAGGCGTAACTTGTGTACTAGCCTTAATTGTGCAAATGTGCTCCTGGTCACAGCTATGACCTGGGCATCCAAGCTCAAGGATGAGCTGTGCACCTCTTTTTTTCAATTGATGGGTGACCCCATCCAGAACAGGTTGCAGCCTTATCCCTTGTTCTTCCTTTCAACTGACCAGGAGCACCTCTGCCATTTCTGGGTTTAGTTTCATTTTCTTCTTCCTCATACAGTTCACTACTGCAGCTAAACACTCATGTAAAGTTGAGATAGTAGCTCCCTTAGAGTCCGGAAGTGACAAGAGGGAGAGCTGGGTATCATCGGCATACTGGTGGCACTTATCCCCCCAAAGTCCTAATAATCTCCCTGGGTGGTTTCATATAGATGTTAAATAACATAGGAGACAGAACAAACCCTGGGAAACTTCACAGGTCATTGTCCATGATGCCAAACATGGATAATCTAACACCACTTTCTGAGCACATGAGAACAAAATAAGCTCATGTAAGGTCAGGTGGAGAACAAAATAAGCTCATGTAAGGTCAGGTGGAGGTCTAGTATGCCACTTAGCATGATCACATAATGTACACACCACAAGCAATGCTATTTAGTCTGTCTCCCTTAAGAAGAAAAAAACTAAAAAAAACCTTCTTATTCCCCTCCTGTTGCCTCCTATTTCCCAATGGAAGCCTTAAATAATTAACATGCTTATACTAACTGTCCTGATTTTTTTTTCAAAAAATGTTTCATTCCTCTACCCCTCCAAGGAGGAGCAGAGAAAGGAAGTGTTTAATTTCCCAATATCAATGAATGCCAAGCCTCTCTGTTTAAGCCGATAATGATATTGGGAAATTGAAACCAGCTGGGAAATTAATCCATTTAGATTAATTATTGAACAAATGTATCAAAGTATTTAATTATTTTGTTCTTTGTCAACATTAAAGTGTTATAGTTTTTAAATGACTTTTGTCTTCCTAATGTTCAGATGTAATCCTACTTTCACCTCTTATTATTTAGCTTTCCAGAGTAATCTATTCTAAATTATTAACTGCTGTTTGTCAATAATTTGGTGCCATCTACATAGCCTAAATTACTGGAGTTTCTTCCACTGATTTCTTATACCTCCTTTCTCCCTATCTAATCCAGGTTTCCAAATTATATGTTCTGCATATACTCTATAATAGATTGGAAAGTATTGTATAGTACATCTTTATCTGACATATGTCAATTGGAAACCATTATGGTTCTCCATATGCTTTTTTAACATCAATCTATTCTCAAGCGTACAGGTTCTATATCAGGACAATCAAACAATGTGCTGCAAAATCTCAAGCAATATTTAGCTTACATAAGAGATTAATGCAACTCCTAAAACGACTGTGATACTTTGTGTCTCTTTTCTTTGGGAGTAGAATATGCTCTGAATGTTGCCAGTCTCTGGGCGGTACTTTAATTTGTTGCCATATTCCTGTTATCTTTTGATAGACTCACCCTCTGTAACTTCAGATAATTAGTTTGATATCCTACCTATTTCTGGTGATTTGTTTCTTCCCTATGCTTTGAGAGCAGCTTTCAATTTTTACAATTACAATTTCTTCATCAAAGAGTGACTCTTTTCTGTATAGTTCTTCAGTATATTATTTCAATCTTCTGTTTCTTTTATCCTGATCAGTGAACATGTTTCTCAGTTTTAGTGTTTCTAATCTTCTTTGTTTGTTTTAAATCACTTGACACATGACTTCCTACATTACAGAAGAATTCAAACACATCTTTAAGGAAAATAAAACATTCTAGTCAAAGATTTGAGCATACTTTTTATACAGTCAAATCATAATAATTAGAGCCTCATAATTTCTGCACCAAATCCTTTAAAATACTTGCCAGGAATACACTTATGTCTGACTTAACGAAAAGAATCACCCTGAGATTTCACAATAAATCTTACACGCTACAAAACTAATCCCCATAATGTTCAGGAAATTGCAATGACAGGGGCATTAAAAGTTACAACCTTTGTTTGGCTCTCATTGAAGATACGTGCTGCAAGATTTTATTTCGGGATCATTTGAAAGAAATCAGTGGCTTTTGAATATAAATTTTGAACAAGTAGTCATAATTAAGGAAGTGCCAAAGGCTTCACAAGCTAAAGTACATGCTGCGAAGCATTTCATAAAGTCAGCCTTATTATCAACGTAAATGCAAGGCATTGCAAGAGATGGCAGCTCTCCATCCCAGCAACCATAACCTAGTAACTGTGCAGAGGAAAAAGAATGAACATGTCTAAAATGCCAAAAGGCTATGACAAAACAGAGCATGTGTCAGCTTTTAAAATGTGCCAGGACACGGTTGTATATTCTGAGAGGACTACTTTCTCATGAAGGAATATAGGAAGTGAATCATTTTTATTGACAAATGTGGGATCTAACTACAGTCTCATTCCTCTCTCCTTTGCCAGCTTCAAGTTTTCCAAGGATTTAGCACACATTTGTTTTGACAAAAGAAGCGTGCTTGTCCTGTAGAATCTGTATTCACAAACATTTCATCAGAATTGGCTGAAATTCTGCTATGCAAGTAGCATAATCTTTAGAAGTTCATTGATACAAGTTAAGATATCCCTGTAGAGATTGCCTGTTACAAAATAAGTTGTGCAATTCAGCCCACAAAAGAAAGGGTTTTATGGAGGTTTCTTAACGTATGCCAATTTGCCTCAACAGAATTTCAGCCATTTGGTCTTTAGCTGAGGTAATTACACTTATCAGAGATAAATTTCAACAAACAAACAAACAAACAAACAATAACAACAACAACAATGGTAAGTTATAGCTGGCCAACTTATAATGTTCAGGTCACATAAAAGGCTAATTTATTGTGGGCCTGAGTATCTTGTGTTCTTCAGTTAGATAGAGTGAGGAATCTGGGTGTGGTCTTGGATTCGGCTTTATCCCTGGAAGCCCATGTTATGGCTGTCTCCAAGTCTGCCTTTTTCCATCATAGGTAGATCACCCAGATTCACCAGTACCTAGACAAGGCCTCCTTGAGAACAGTTGTGCAGGCACTAGTGATCTCAAGGATACATTATTGCACTTCTCTTTACGTGGGGTTGCCCTTGTCCCTTATTTGGAGTCTACAGCGGGTACAAAATGTTGGTGTGTACTGGTGGTTGGTGCGGGCAGATATGACCAGATCACCCCAGTTCTGGCTCATTTGCATTGGCTGCCCGTTGTGTCCTGAATAAGGTTCAAGGTATTGGTTTTGACTTACAAAACCCTCCATGGCTTGGGACCTGAGTACCTAACAGAGCAGATTGTCCAGAGGTCAACTGAGGCCCGAGCCACCAGAATGTCACAGGCACTCTCACTTTGGGTGGCCACTCACAGGGAGGCCCGGAAATCGATTACTTGAAATGAGCCTTCTCTGTGGCCGCCCCCACACTTTGGAACAAACTGCCAAGTGATATTCACCTCACACAGTCCCTTCCGGCCTTCAAAAAAGCACTTCAGACCTTGCTTTTCAGTGAGGCTTTTGGTGACTATTAGGGTTTTTTTTAAATTCTGTCCCACCATCTTGACAAATATTATTTTTTTTAATTGGTTGATTTGTTTGCTATTCATTTTTATTGTTATGTAATTGTTGTACTCCGCCCAGAGTTCCACTTGGAAGACAGGCAGTAAATAAATAATTAAATAAATAAATAAAATATGTAGGCATAATTCTGCAGCTTTGCAGTCACAAAGTCACTGAACCCCTGGCACAAATTTTACTTCTCCTCTAATTGGCTACTTGCAGAGCCGTTAATCATGGGACTATACCAATGTCTTTCACATGACATGGGTCTTTGTTTCAAAATTGTTATCTGCAATAGACTATCAGTAATAAACTATTTTTTTGAAAAACAAACTCCAAAATCAATTTCTCCTCAGTGCAGCCAGTCTGCCTTGTAATTGGTAGTTACAAGCTAGTGATTATTCTCTGGTGCTCTATTAAAAAGCACAGTAAATGGCACATGTTACATTTTTCATAATTTGCATGCCACACTTTTCGTATCTGTGTGTACTTTAGCAGCTGCAATAGTTGATTTTCAGATTACTTTTCTTTGTGTTCCAAAGTGGCCTTTCATTCTCAACTCACAATATGCTTTCAAGCTTTCAACTTTAAACAACCCCGTTCTTTTCATTCCCTTCCTTAACTATGATGACTTTTCATCAGTTTATGGAGGTGTGTTGATAAATCTCAGACATTCCAAATACGATGCTTCCTAAGAACATCATAGAAATACTATGGATAAGGTTGTCACCAAATGATTCCCATTAACAAAATGATGCTAGATGCTCTTTGCACCCTATTATAAATAAGCAAAATTCTTCTGGAATCAATGGACCTTCCAAAAAAGTAAGAGCAGGTCATGTCTTCTGTGATTCAGTAACAATTAGTTTTGTGCAGCCGAGAGCTACACTAAATGGTAAATTCTTTTGACAGAAGGCAATTTCATCTCTTTAGCATAATGAAAAACTAATGAGTACCAAAGGTTCCTTCGAGTTGTGCAGTAATAATCTCAAATGTTTATGACTGGAAATAACTTGTTCAGAAAATGAGAAAGGAAAGGAAGCTGGTATCCATGTAATGTATAGACTCATTCTTAAAGGGGCTTCATTGTGTACAAAGAGAAGTACTAGGTTTCACAAATCCACTCTTCATCCACACACATCCTGTACTTGTTCTACTACTGCACAAGAACATTTATGTGCTATGGGAATCTTGACTTTCTGCATAGCACAGAAACTTGATTATTTTTTGTTTATGTTTAGTTAGCTTTTTAAAAAATGTTCTCTGGTATTCAGAGTATTACAACTACAAAACATACCACAAACAGTTAAGGAGAGAGAGCACGGATGTAATAAAACCATAACAAAACCAACAGCTAAATAAATAAATAAAAAAATAAATAAATAAATAAATAAATAAATAAATAAACAATTGTGACATGTGAAACCCTGGCAAAACCAAGATGCAAGTAGAATAGAGCTAGGATCTCAAAACATTAAAGTAAGTTGTAAAAGGGGTAAAAGGGGAAAAGTAAGGTGTCTAACTGGTGTGGAAAAGAAGGTAATGCAATTACTGTTTCTAGGTGGGCATTCCACATTACTGAAAACACCTTCATTCTGGCATTGTATGGGTACACCTAGAGTAGGGCCTCCGGCCTCAGGCATTTACCATAAGTCTGAATAGGTAGATCTGAAGACTACCCTTCTTCAGCACAGAAGTACAAATGATCTGACAGGTGAATTATAGTTTTTTATATTTTCCCTGTTATGAAGAGCAGGTTCCTTATACTGTGCTACTACAAAACTATAATGCAGACAAATTGTGAGTGGAAACATCTAAAAGCAATGTCAGGTGATAGCTTTGATTGACCATTAGATATTTTTTTAGCTAGGTTTTTTTTTTACCTTCATCAGATTGTGACAAAGGTCTTTTGACCTTGATTAGTTTTCACCAGGCGAGGCAACAATATACTATAGATAAGGATGGGCACGGTCCAAATTACAAATCAGAAAAGCTAACAAATTGGGCTGGTTCAATTTGTGGTTCAATCCAGGGATACCATTTTGCCAAAGCAAAATGAAGTCCTGGACTGTTTTGGCTCGACACTTCACTTTGCTGGACAGTTCAGTAGTTTAGGCATCTGGCTGCAGAAGCAGTGCAAAAAACAAAACAAAAGCATCATATTAAAGTTCAAAAAAACAACAACATTGCAGATGTCTAATTTGTAAACTGAATTAAAAAATGCAGGCTACAAACACAAGTCAGGAATGTAGGTTTCATTTTTGGTTCTCCCCCATACTATCAACAATACATTGGCACATTTTTTATATGACCGGTGGCATTGAACTAGAATTCATAATTTCTGGGTCAAGGTGTTCAGAAAATTAGAAATATAACACTACAAATTATGGTATAAATCCAGTATTGGGATTAAGGAATTTATTATTAGAGTCCAATGTGCTGCTACACAACAAAGAGCTAATTACTTTTTAATGTGTAGCTGCTGATAGACAATTGCAGAATGTTAGGAGACAGCTGCAGAAATGTTAAACAATGTGTGGGAAACTAGGCTATAGAAATTATTTTGGTGGGAAACCTCTCTGTCCACTCACAACTGAGGTACCAGAATTCCACTACAGACTTGTTTTATAAACCTGGGCTTCCTTTTATCCAGTACTGAAATAATCATACTGATTCTCTTTACAATCTCCCAGCCACACGCTGATTTATGGAAAGATGTCTTTTTAAAAAAATGGTGGACAAGGAAGGTATCACTTTGTACTGTATTTTGTAATAACCACATGGCTTTTTTTAAAAGTAGTATCTAGGCATTTTATGAAAATAAATGGTTGGTGGCATTAACTGAATTGCTGCGCAGCTAGAACGTACTAACACTCAAATGAAAACCAACAGCATTTTAATTTGAATTTTGATAGGTTCTACTTGTGCATTAGTTCATTCAGTATTACATATCACTTTCACGGATTGCTTTTACTTCATGAATATTTTGTATACAATTTCTTCAGATGTGGGTTTTCTAATGTTGCGCTATAAGCTCGTACATGCTCACTCAGAAGGAACTGGATGACGGACTGCAGCTTTTAAGTTCTGTAAAATTGTTACTTCTCTTTCCACACATTTACGCAATTTAGCTCTTGAGAAGGAATTTGTTTTGGCATTACCTGGAACCCTTTATTCTTTGGATATTCTGTAAAGATATTATTTTATTATTATTATTCACTGCACAAGATTTATAGGTGGATCCCCTGAAAGCACTATAAATTTAAAAATGTCCACCAGGATAGGATTGTGAAGTCCCAGAACATTGTTATAACCGGGTGCGCTGTTTCGCAGTGGCCGAAATCCTTCCTACAGGAGAAAATGCAGAAGGTGGGGCTAGGGGATTCATGTTCAACACCCCAGCTACTGATCTCTGTGCTGTGGTTCCGCAGGGTTATGTTTTGTCTCTTATGCTGTGCAACATCTACATTCAACCCCCAGGGGGAGATTATCTGGAGTTTGGGGTTTTCTAACAGAATACTCCCTGTGTTCAAATTTAAGGGATTGCTATCTTAAACCTTTAACAACTGGAATCAAGAACAATTCTTCTTTATCTACAGTTTTATTTCTGCTAACTGGCAAAGGCTACTATATATCCTATAGGACTAAATCCATTAAATCCATTAAACAAGCCAGGGAAAGATGAAATTCATTGTCTGTTTCACAAGCTGTTCACATCTATTTCATAACTTGATACTTATTTGAGAATGCTTATGTTGTTGTTACATTTGGAATGAAGTTTCCTGTAGAATATTACAAATGATGTACGTCTGCAAAGAGAGGGTGTGGTGTAGCACACCACAGTATGTATTCAACCAACTATATATTTGAACATTATATCTGAGCCCCTGTCACTGATTGAGCTAATTTGGGTTTTACAGAGCATAATTATCATTGTTCATAGTCAGGCTAGACAAAAATGAAAAGTTATCTGTGATGGAGACACACAGGAATTAGTCAGGGAAGAATAATGCATTGCTTTAGATAAGTGGAGATGTTTCTGGTTAGGCAAGAAGTATGATTGCAGAGAGGCACAGGATTGAGAGAAATGTGTTCGGAGATGGAAGAAAATTGAAGAACAATGGAGCAAGCCGAAAGTAGAATGAAGAACAGTTCTATGAAATATGAGAGTCCATACCAAAGGGACACTCTTCTCCCTCTCACAAAATACCAAAACTAGGGGATATCCACTCAAACTGTGGGTTGGGAGAGTGAGAACAGACAAAAGAATTTTTTTTTTACCCAGCGTGTTGTTAGTCTCTGGAACTCCCTGCCACAAGATGTGGTGATGGCATCTAGCCTGGATGCCTTCAAAAGAGAATTGGACAGATTCCTGAAGGAAAATTCCATCATAGGTTATAAACCATGATGGAGATGTGTAATCTCCAGGCTTAAAACCAGGGTACTTCAAGGGCCAGATGCAGTGGAGTGATATCAGGAGACAGATGTCTAGTCTCATGCACTCCCAAAGGCATTTGGTGGGGCCACTGTGACAAACAGGAAGCTGAACTAGATGGGCCTTTGGCCTGATCCAGCATTGCTGTTCTTATGTTCTTATGTTGTTATTAGAGATGGGCACGACTCAGGAAAAAAACCTCGTTTTCGTTTTCTTTTTCGGCTAGGGTCCGAGTCGTTTCGTTTCCGTTTTCGCGAAAAATCGGAAAAAATTAGTCGTTTCGTTTTTCGTTTTTTTCGTTATCGTTATACTGGTTTTTTGGGGGGGTAGCGGGCTCCTGGAGGCACCTCTGTGGGGTGGGTGCCTCCGCCGGCCCGCTATAAAGGAAGGGACAGCAGCAGCAGGCTCCAAGAGACCCCTCAACATGGGGGTCTCCCCTCCTCACCTGCTGCTGCTGCAAAATGGCATGCACAACCATATGGTTATGCATACCATTTGCAGGCAGAGTGAGACCTGCTCAAGTACCTCATACCTGGGTACGAGCGTGTCGCCAGCCATTTGCAGGCCAGGCAGTGCCACTGCACCTGCTCAACTACCTGGTCCCTTGGTACGAGCGGGTCGCACCTGCCATGTCCCACAAAGAAGGGAATCGTACTTGCGTGTGTAGTGCAATGCAAGTCGATCTGGCTATGGGCTAAGGTGGATTAGGGTTAGGGCTAGGGTTAGGCTAATGACGGGTAAGGTTATGGTGGGCTATTGGGTTGCACCTCTGGGTGCCTCTCTGACCCACTAAGAAGACAGTCTGTGACGTATGGGTAAGGATTCAAGGATTAGGGTTAGCGGGTTAGGGGGCTAGGGCAAGTTTTAGGGGGCTTTTTGGCACATCCCAGAAGTCTCAGTGGCCAAGTGGCCATGCGATTGGTGAGATGGCTCCAAAAATTTGCATGGTCGTCCCCTCCCACATGGCTGGCCAGGCCACTGGGCCAGCCCATCATTGCACACTGCGCAGGTGTAAAATAAAATAAAATAAAATAAAATCAATGCAATGGAGGACAGAGGAGGAGAGGAGAGACATTTTGTTGCAAGAAAAAAACCACTGCTACTGTGAAAAATCTGGCAGTTCCATTTCCGCGTGTTTCTGTTGTGCTTGTGTGTTTTTGGACCACGATTTCAAAAACAATATTGCATTCGCCGCCCCATTTTCGATCCCCCACCCGCACCGCATGGCATGGCGACGAGGCGACTCGAGTCCGGCTGCCCAGGACGGGGGAAGCCGGGACACCCCCCTCCAGACCAGAAACCCCCCCTCCGGTAGGTGCCCTACTGAGTGAGTGCCCTTAGTCAAGCGGGCATTTTCCGCCTGCTTTTTGGCCCGGGAATGGGTGGGGGGAGAGTTTAAAAGTTTTTTCCTGCGCCGTCCGTGCCGCTTGTGTTTGCGGCGGCCGTCGGCGTCTCGGCGAGAGTGGGCTTTTTGCGAGCCTGCGGCGAGTCCCACCACCAGACCAGAGCAGCCCAGGACGGAGGGGGGGGAAGCCGGGACACCCCCCTCCATACCAGAAACCCCCCATCCGGTAGGTGCCCTACTGAGTGAGTGCCCTTAGTCAAGCGGGCATTTTCCGCCTGCTTTTTGGCCCGGGAATGGGTGGGGGGGAGACCCGGGGGAGAGTTTAAAAAAGTTTTTTCCTGTGCCGCCCGTGCCGCTTGGTTGTGCTTTGGCGGCCGGCGGCGAGACTGGGCTTTTTGCGGCGGGCGAGTCCCACCACCACACCAGAGCATCCCAGGACGGAGGAGGGGGGGAGGCCGGGCGGGGACCTCCAGAAACCACCCCTCTGGTAGGTGCCCTGAGGCACGGCAGGCATATTTCCGCCTGCTTTTTGGCCGGGAACCGGGCTTTTTAACTTTTAAAAACTTTTTTTTCTGTGCCGCTTGGCATCGCGCGCGATCGCGCGATGCAAGTAACGAGCACGACAAATCAGACCAAATTGTTCGTTCGTCGGTTCGAGCTCGAAGTCTGGCGGAGTAATTCCCGTTTCCATTTCCGTAGAGTAACGGAAACGAGTAACGGAAACGGAAACGGAAATACCGCTAAGTCGTGCCCATCTCTAGTTGTTATGAGGCATGAAAGCAATATGGCCCAATGTTAACGGTACACTGGATGTCATACATTCAATTGAACATAAGAGCCTTCTTTTAGCCTACAGTACTCCATTAATATTTCCAATATCTTGAGGTTCACCATTGTAGAAGAGAGACTGGAGGTTTAGCTTAGCTATAAAAAAGAAAACCCAAGGAGCAAAATGGAGTACATAGCTATCAAATGTTCTCTAATATTATTTACATCCTCAAAACACACACAAGCCACATGTGATGCTCCTCTTTGTGAATCATTCTAGTTTGAACTTTTGCTTATTTCACTTCAACACGTTCTTCTCAAAGAGTTTATATTAGGCATCTGCCTTTATTAATATACTTTAATTAAGAGCTTGCGAAGGGGAGTAATAATTAGACATATTCTTCTGCATTAGAGACTGCAGTTAATGGGCAGGTTAGAGGGGTCATATATTGGTAGAGAGGCATGCGGCAAAAATGAGAAGCCTTTGATGAACTACAATTAGTAATTAAATTATTTCACTGTCTGTCACTCTGAGTTTCCAAATCCCACATTGCTTGTTTGTGTACTAATGATTTCTTCTTGTTCTTCTAGATGATATAACATGGATCATTACCATCCACCATTCTTTGCAGTCTTAAACCATTGGCTCAAGATGTCTGTATATAACACAATCAGATTATGCCAGTAAATTTGTCAGTACCTTTGGCTGCCTCCACAAGCTAGACAGCTGGCAATGGTTTTATGGTTTCAATGGACTGGCAAAGTGATGTTGTGAAAAGTGCATGGGAGTTGATGGTTCAGAACAGTGCAAATTAACCCAGTTTGGTTCAGGGTTAAACTGAATCTGTCACACAGCCCTAGTCTATACCCTCTTCTAAAAGCTCAGGAAGAGTAAACAATTGAGTAGCAAGTACATAAAGTCATCCTGATATAGTACAGACCATTTATAAGCAAAAGATGGCAAGCCCCCAGACTGACTTAATACAATTCATGAAAAAAAATTGAGATAGAATGGGAAACAAAGTTGTTTTTGAATGAGAAAATAGATGAAAACACTGCCTCCAAAAACACAGTGTGAAAACATCAAGGAAAGAAGGTTCCATAGCACCGGGATGGCTTCTGAGGATACCATTTGGTGTGCCTGTGGAATTCTTATTTATAGAGATGGGCATGAAATGAATTCTTTATTCATTTCATTATTTGTTATTCATTTTGTTACACAATGAAATGAATAGCGAACCACCCCCTCAAAGGAAAACAAAATGAATTTAAACATTTTTCGTTCCACCGCTGCTGCCGACCAGCCCCCACGGGAGGGGCTTCCAAAGTGTCAATGCTGATCAGTAGAGATGGGCACGACTTAGCGGTATTTTCGTTTTCATTTTCGTTTTTTTGTTTTCGTTATGTAACGAAATGAAAACGAAAAATGGTTCAAAATGGACCGAAAACAGAAACGAAACGACTAATTTTGAGCCAATTTTCATTTTTCGTTACTGGAAAAACACATAATGGAGCTAAATGGGGAGAAACGAAAAATTTTGAAATTAGCTCACGAAAACGCAAACGAAACGAAACAGACCCTAGCCGAAAACGAAAACGAAAACGAAAAATTTTTTCTGAGTCGTGCCCATCTCTACTGATCAGCTCTAGCGCTGATAGCACTTGTTAAAAAAAGCACCCTCAGCTGTCCAGGTTGCAGCTGATCGGTGCTTCTTCCCCCACCCAATTTTTTGTTTTGTTTTTTGTTTTGCTGAGCCCGCACACTTCAGCTGATGGGCGCTTGGGGTGACAAAAAAAGTTTACAAATCCCTCCTTTTCCTGCACCTGATGGGTGTAGGAAGTTACACACACACACACACACACACACACACACACACACACACAAGTACACAAACAAAAAACAAAACAAAATGAAAAATGAAACAATTTTTTAAAAAAATCATTTCAAACAAAACAAAAGGAAACAGAACTAAACAAAATGAAAAATGAAACGAAATGCTATTTTAGTTTTTCTTGTCTATCTCTATTTATTTGGCCCATGCATGGAATGATTAAAGTTGTGTCCTATTTTGTTTAAGAGATGGCATCTGCAAGGTGCCAAGCCATTTAGCACACCATAAATGAAATCCAGCATCGTAGAGTTTTGCACAGGTTGAGCAAGAACCTGGGCAGATGCTGTAGAACTTGTTCAGGTCCTAATGATGAAACTAAAAAAAAAACACAATATGACCAAAAATAACAAGGAATGAGAATGAGAAAATAGGCTATTTCTTTTCTGCCTTTTTTTACATTGTACTAGAGATGGACACAAAATGAAAACATCATGTTTCATTTCATTTCTGTACAAGTTTCATTTCATTTCATTACTAATGAATTTTAAAGAACTATCAGAATGAAACAAAACTAAATGATTTGTTAATGGCTCCTCTGGGCCCTAGAGGCACCAAAATTGCAAAGTGCCTTATTTTGTATTTTCTCTGTAAGCCACCACCCCCAACGTTGGAGAGGTTTGGGTTCAGGGGGCTGAGTTATTAAAGTCCAAAGGCCGTCCCCCAAGAAGAAAATCATTTCGAATTGAGTTGGTAAGCTGCTAAAAGCCAGTGATTAACTGTTTCCTGACTCAATTAAAATGATTTTCTCCTAGGGGGACCCCTTTGGAGTTTAATAACTCAGCCCCCTGAAAGCTAAACCTCTCCAAATTTGGGGGGGGCTTGCAGCAAAGAGATTGAGGAAGCTCCCCTGTGATTTCCATGCTGATATATTGCTGTGATTCCTATTTTACATAATGTTTCTAATGTACTCAAAATAGTGATCACAGGCATTATTGACAGGGAAATCACAGGGGAGCTTTTAAAAAACAACTTCTTCATGAGAAGAATTAGCAGGGCTTTTTTAGGTAATTAATGCCATTAATTCATCTTAGGAGCCAAGCCAACATGCCCAAATAGGTCTAAAACTGTAGCACTTCAATGGCATCCCTCACAGTTGCTGTTAACTACTGATTATGCATTACAGGCATGTCCTGAAAGTGTTTGTGTATTTAAATACCACAAAATTCACAGGGAACATCCAAGAAAGTGCTCCCCTACAGAGATCAGTTAGACTTAAATATGCTTCTTTTCAGCTGGATTGAGACCTATATTTTGTGTATACTTCATTCACACTGTTTTCTCACTATTGCTGCTTGCTCTTTAGTTTTACACATCTACACACCTTGGCAACAGCTTTAACAATAACTACTACTAATATGATGTACTTGATATAAGGAATATAGCTGAAGCATAATTAGACAGGAAAACCGTCATTGCTCTCACAGATCACTCATAAAGTGGGTTGAGTGTAGTGGTAGGTATATCCAGCTAAGAGCAACTCAAAATATAACTCAAGAAAGAGGTGATTAAAGGGGAACATTCTACTCTCTTTGCTCAAATAATGAAATGATTAAAATGGAGCCTGAACAAACAGCTCAAAAATGCAGTTCTTTTATTTAGACTATGGAGGTTAGTTCACACGGAACCTTTCCAAGAAGACAATTAAATTCTCATTCTTGTAAAAAGAAAAAATGTGTAAGAGTGAACAAAAGAGCAGTACAATATGAAAATCATATAACAGAGGTAAATCACATAAAAGGAACCTCTTGGCTCTCTCATGACCAGTAAAATATAGATGCCTCTTACCCAGTAATTACCAGAATATAGCCAATGGATTGAATAAGAACATAAGAAGAGCCATGCTGGATCAGATTGAAAAGCACTGGTCCCAGGACAGATCTCTGGGGCACACAGCTTTTCACCCCTCTCCATTGTGAAAATTTCCCATTGACACCTACTCTTTGTTTCCTGGATCTCAACCATTTCTCAATCCATAAGAGGACCTGTCCTCTTATCCCTTGACTGTGCAATTTTCTCAGCAGCATTTGGCGAGGGACAGTATCCAAGACTTCTGAAAATCAAGATAGACAATAACTATTGGTTCACCCAAATCAAAATGCCTGTTGACCTTTTCAAAGAATTCTAAAAGGTTTGTCAGGCAATACTTACCCTTACAGAAGCCATGCTGATTTTCCCTCAGCAAGGTTTGTTTTTCTATGTGTTTTAAGATTTTCTCTTGGATGAGGCTTTCCACCATCTTCCCTGGGACAGATGTAAGGAAACCAGCCTGTAGTTTCCAGGGTCCCCCCTTCCTTCCTTTTAAAAAAATTGTTTGACATCTGCTATCCACCAGTCCTCTGGCACTGTGACCCTTTTAAGAGACAAGTTGCATATTACGGTTAAGGGATCTGCAATTTCATTTCTCAGTTCCTTAATAACCCTTGAATGGATGCCATCTGGGACCGGTGACTTGTTGATCTTCAATTTATCAATTAGTCCTAAAACATCTTCTCTTTTAAACTGTATTTGATTTAATTCTTTAGTCAAGAAGAGACGTTTGGGCAGCAGAATCTGCCCAAGGTTTTCTGTTGTGATGACAGATGCAAAAAACTCATTTAATTTAATTTCTCTGCAATTTCCAAGTCCTCTTTTCCCTCCCCTTTTCCTCCCTCACCATCCAGAGGGCCAGCTGGTTCTCTGGTAGGTTTTCTACTTCTAACATATTTAAAAAAGCTTTTATTATTTCCCTTTATATTGCTAGCCATTAGTTCCTCAAAGTGTTTCTTTGCCTCTCTTATCATCTTCTTACGTTTCTTTTTCCAGAGTTTATGTTCCTTTTTATTTTCCTCATTTGGGGAGGATTTCCATTTATGGAGAGACCTCTCCTTGTGCTTTAGAGCCTCTCTAACTCCACTCAGCCATGCTCTTCTTTCTTTGTGGTATGCACTTGTGCTGGGCCTCTACTACCGTTGTTTTAAACAGGCTCCATGCACTCTGGAGAGATTGGATTCTTTTTACCTTCCCTTTCAATTTCTTTCTAACTAGTTTCCTCATCTGAGGGAAGTCCGCCCTTCAGAAATCAAGGGTTTTTGTGTCTGATTTGCTTGACACTCTTCCCTCAACAGGCATGGCAAAGGAGATTGCAGTGTGGTCACTGTTCCCCAGAGGCTCAGTGACATTCACATTCCGACCGCTGAGCCCAGCAGTGAGGAGGATAGCTGACTGGCAGCAGCAGTGGTACCGGTAAGTATTTTCCTTTCTCCTCTTTCTCCACTGATGACAACAGTAAGTTTTCTTTCCCTTCTGAGCCCAGTGGCAAAGAGGGAAGTTTAATGGCAGCAGTGGTGAGGAGAAAGAAAAAGAAAGCTTATGGTGCTGCCGCTGCCGTACTACCCAATATTTGGGGTGTGTTGTGGTGAAAGCTTTTACTTCAGCACCCCTGTCACAACCATTATCCTTGGATAAGAGTATTTGCTCTTATCTGTGGAGTTCACTATCCACAGGGGTGGTCCCAGAACCTATGCCCCACAGATTATTTTACTGTGCTGTAAACCATCCAGAATAGTGTTCTGCACTAATGGGGCACTATATAAATAAAATAAAACAAAACAAAACTCTATGCTGTGTTTCTGATAAACTTACTTTCCCAACATTTCATCTACATTTATTTTTCCAAAGTATTTAAATTCCCCTTCTAACTCCAAAAAGGGGGCCCTAAAGCAATTCTAAAAACAGAGTAAACAAAACATGCTCAAATAATAAAAATCAAAACTGGACATTACAAAGAAAATGAACTGATTATATATATTAGTTGTGGGCAGCGGCTTCATGAGAAAATGTCCACATGAGGCAAATCAGGAATGTTACCAAAGCAGCCACAGGGCATGTTCAAAAGCCTCCAGGCACCCTCAGCTTTTTTAGTAACACCAGCGGGGAAGCCAAAAATGGCTTATCTTGGAAACGCCATTTACTGAGCCCTTAGGCAGACTTAGATCAACATAATCATGTGCTATCTATTATTCTCCAGTCATCCAAATGAACAGCTGTTTTGTATTATGGTGGCAGATTTCTTCTTAGACCCGGCCCCATTCTTGATTTTTCTTGATTTTCCCTTTTCTACTGCATGTCTTCATTGAACTTTGGATTAAGCAAGTGTATGAATGTGGAATAGGCAACTAACCCTCTTCTGTGGGCTTTGAGAGACAAACTAGTGCTATGGAATATCTTTTGCCCCACCACCACCACCACAGTCTTCTATTCCTTTTATCATTTGATGCCTGCTGCATTATTTGTATACCCATTTTGTTTTCTTGGCCTGGATGGCTGCCTAGGTGTCCGAATAGATGTGCTGTGGATGCCCATGTGTGTAGCAGAGTGGATGCAGAAGTTTGATTGGAGCCAGGAAATGAATGGGTGCCTTGCGCGAGCCAGCTTGCTTCCTAGGGACACAAGGAGACATCTCCACCACACTCTAACACTCTTTAAAAACATCATCCTGGTGATGTGTGGAAGGAAGGGTTATAAACTGAAGGTCCATTACATTCCCAAACTTGTCAATGCTGTGTATAAGTGCTCCCCATCCCAGGTCATACCCTTTTATCTGCCACATTTTCATGGTTTTCAAATTACTTTTGAAGTAATCTGAATAACGGGAGAGTTACAGGCAACATTTTTACTACCAAGCGGTGGACAAAAGCTATTCTTTGAATTACCTATGGACCATTACCCATTGTTAGTGGACCAGAAAGCATCAACTAGCTAAATAGATTGTAACAATGGTGAGAAAGGCAATGGATGAATCATATTTAGAGTTCTTAAGCAAAAGTCCATGGTCATAAGCCCTTAGCACAGATTAATAATGTCTTTGCTCTTTAAGAGATATTAAAACATACTCTTGTTCCTTAATTTTAGCGCATGTCAACAGATGGTGTGTATTCAACAAATTGGGGGGGGGGGGGAGAGAACATGCAAGACTGAAGTCAGTCCACCAGTTGCTTAGCATATGAAGAATCAAGAGCTTCCATTAAATTGAAGCTATAAATAATAGCAGAGGGACGAATTCCTTCCAAGCCATATTGATCCAAAGTTGTTAGAGTCTCATCTAATTTAAAATCTATTGAAAACTCAATAACAGACAGGTACAGAGACGATCACTGCCGAAGGATGTCATCTGGGCCTGAAAATGTGGAGGAGACTAGTGTTCTTTAATGACCATTAATTCATGGGCAAAACCAGAGTACTTCTTTCCTACCATGAAAGGAGCCTTGTTTGGGTCAAGGGTAGGAATGGGACCACCAGTTATTGTACATTAGATCAAGTGCCAAGGTGACATTATATAGAATAGCTAGAGACAATTGTGCGAAGGATATGTTTAAAAACAAAAGAATAAAGAGATGGAACAACAGACAGGGAGACAGGAAAAGAAAATCTAACTCTTGACCCCATCCCTTCTACCTTGCCCGCACAAGCGAGCAAGACATAGGAAATATCTTGCAGCTCTGTCTGAAGAAGTGAGTGGACGTGTCCATGTAAGCTTACATTAAAATATAATAGTCCCTAAGGTGCTGCATGTTTTGTCTTTTATTTTGTTTTATTTTGATTTTTTGCCTGGACATCTTGCAACTCAGTTGGTTTTCTCTCCACCTAGGAAGCCATTGGACATTTCTGTTACTTTCTGCTGCCTTTGAGCTGAACAATTGCATCCTCAGACCACACTGTTCTGGAAAACCAGGAAGAATCCTTATTGCCATTTATCTATACTCACCAGCCAGAGGATTTATGAATTATTGGATGATGTTGTCTTGATTCAGGTTTATTTCCTATGTCACCTCCACTACAATTATGTGATTATCTATTTAGCAGCTCTTGACACAATCTAGATCCTCACTTCAATGGCACTAATCATATGGTCTGCAACCCCATCTTTCACTGGAAACTGCATTCTGTGACATGCTTGGCAATTGGCACTCTATCATTTCCTGTCATTAGCGGCACATTCGGTTAGTGGGGGGGGGGAAGGACTTGCACTTCAAGGCCCATATGATTAATTTAGCTACTCAGTCTTGTCTCAAACTCAACTCCTAAAGTTTAGGGCCTAAGCTGTACACTTGTAAGTTCTCAAACCAGCCATGTCTAGAAAATACTGACAACTGCAAAATTATGTACCTGGGTGCAAAAACATACAAACCACCCAATGAAAATAGTTTTGAAATAAATGAGTTTCTTTTGTTCCTCCAACAGCAGGCACCAGAAAATATGAGGCAGGCAGGAAGTTGTACTGCTAAGCCCAGACTTAAAGAAACAGATCATAAACAAGCCTAAAGCACTTGATAAGTGAGCTATGTGTCATAATAATTATGCCCTTGTGAGGCATTCTGAAAAAGATAGTATTTCTGGAGCTCCAAGGTATTGTTATGTAAAGAACAACATAGGATGAAACTCTGCAGAGACTGGAATCTTTGGTTCTCGGTGGCCATGTAATAAGCCTGCAATGAGCCATTCTGCCCGTGAAAAGGCAGATTTGTTGTGTTAATGTAATTGAAGGTTGGGTTTTGTTTCATTTTCTCTGAGTTAGGGTAACAACAATCCATTTTTAATAATTCATTGTTTCCATTTCTTTGGAAAGGTTCATTTAAAAAAAAAAAGAACCAAAAAGCAGAAAGTTGTCCTAAGCACTCTCCAGAGATTTCTGAAACTAGCAGGCTTCACATCTGCCACTTGGCAAAAGCTGCTCCAAAACTAGAATTGTTGCTTTTTTAAAAAAAAGAGAGGGAGGGAGGGAGAATGAAAAAGTTTTGTTAGTGGTGAGATAGAAATCAACATGTGGAGGTGGGGGCTATAAAGAATAATGCAAGGTCTAGTACCTGTGGGAAAGGGCATTTTAGCAGGGAGACTCAAGATCCAGACTATTGTGAAGAATTTTCATGTGGTGTTTGGTTGACTCCCTTATTAAGACAGAACAGTTAGACGAGGACAAAATTTTCAAGTATTTTTCACAGAGATTGCAGCACAGTCCAGTTAAAGGTCAAGCACTACTCGGAGCCTTTGAAGAAAATAGAAAATTTAAACAGCTGCTTAATTCTTTCTCACTGAGATCATTAAGAGACCAAAATGCTGAGCCTTGTCTATGGCATTCTCAACCTCAAAGCAAGAGGTAGATTTATTAATTACCTGTTAGTATCAAAGGCAGTGAAATGTTTGCAGCTGGAGGTCTTCACCGGCTTTAGGGCAGAGATGGCAACCGCAACATAGGCAGAGCTCAATGTCCACCTCAGCTGCAAGTCAAGAACTGTTTGTCTTCTACTCTTTGCTACCTTTTCTACTAAGCAAGACCTTGCTATATATGGTGATGTAAAAAGAAAAGGTACACTTTAAATAGGGCTGCTCCAGAACATGGGTTCAATTTTGAACTCTTACATCTGGCCAGAGAAATGTGGTACCTAGGAAAAGCAGACATTAGTTTGTCCAGTTGATAGACAGAGGAGGAAATGGCATTTGGCACACACACATCAAAAGCAGCATTTCTTCTTTATTGTGGCATTTTTCTCTTAAAACAAGCAGCTGTTTACATGCAGATGTGTGCTTTTTGGCTAGCCTGTAGATGCATGAAGGTACAGGTAGACAAGGCATGTAAGAAGCACATGCCTTGTTTTAAACACAAAAGGGGGCTCTTAAAGAAGAGTGGACAAAGTGTTAGCTCATGGGTCACATATCTGCATGATAGCTAGTAATCTCTTTTTAGCCATTGGAATCTTACAGTCACTGACATTTTAAGAAGGTGGCATATCTTAAACTCAGGACATGGGGGAAGAAAGGAGGTGGTAGATAACTTGAGGGTTGAAATGAGAAAGAATCCAGCATAAAGACAGGTCTGTAAGTTGGCCAAATATGACGAAACTGCAGTGCAGTTGTTATCTGTGGGTATCTGTTATCAGATTAGTAGCTACACTGTTTGATTATGGGAATGTACTTGATTTCATTATGTTCTGCTCATATATTTTGTAATAAAAGAAAATATTGCAGAGGCACCATAAATTTCTGATTTATTTTCTCTCAAAGAAAACTAAACTGAGCATTACTGCCTCTGGAATGGATCATGTTTTGAAATGGATCGGATGATGCTGTATTTTCCATTTTGCCAGTTCTGCTTCCCATCTCTCCTCACATTCTTGCAAGGTGTGTTTCCCCTTGCTTTTTAATTTAATACATAGGCAAGCTCTTTGTCATTGTGATGTCACCATGTAGCTCGTAATGCTTGCTGAAGCATTTAGGTACCTGATGTTGGTACAAAGAAATGGGTCTTAGAGAGGCTGATAGGAAAATATGCATTGCAAGCATAATTTTCAGCTGCCAAAGAAAAACAAAAGGGGCATGTTCTATTTATTTCATTTCTTTCCTCGTATGTGCATATATTTTAGCTGAGGCCAGAAAGTGGTGGTGGTGGGGGATTCCATTCACAATAACTGCTGTCATCTCCCAAGAGGGCAATTAATATTTTCAAAGGGACTCAAGATAATAAGTAAACCAAGATAAAAACAACAGAATGCTAAGCTAGGCAGCCACAGGAAAATCTTTTCCTGGAATAATATTGATCAATTATAACCCAGACTCTGTGCAAGATGTATTGAAATGAAAAATTTCATCCAAGGCCATACAGACTAGAGATGGGCATGACTCAAAAAAATAATTTTTCATTTTTCATTTGTCGTTTAGGGGTCCATTTTGGTTCGTTTTTGTTTTTCGGGGTTTTTTTGCGCATTTTTTGTTTTCGTTTTCGTTATGAAACGAAACGGAAAAACAAAACAAAAATGAAATGTTTTCATTTCATTAGCATTCTTTTCAATGCAATGTGTCTGCCGTAACGAAAACGAAAAACACAGTAAAATTTTTCATTTCATTTCCGTTGTCGTTTTGCTTCTGAAAAATTTTTCGTTTTCGTTTTCGTTGCGAAATGAAATGAAAAAACGAAAACAAAAATGAAAATTTTGCTGAGTCGTGCCCATCTCTAATACAGACGATTGGACCCTGACCTGATCCTGGAGCCAGATTCTAACATAGCACATTATCAAACCCTGTATGAAAAGGGTTGTGCTGATATGGGTGGTAGACATAGATAGAATCTTATGAAGAGAAGCAATCAGGATGGCATAAAAAGCATTACATTGCCAGCATTTACTTGAAATAAATAACCCTAGAATGGTTTCCTGGCACAGCTACTCAGCAGAGGCCTGGACCTGAGACCTCAAGAGGAAATCTATTGACTTACAAAAGTTTTGGACAAGGCCTGCATAAACTGGCAGGGATGATCTCAGGTATGATACAAAAAGCTGTCATAACAACTCCATTCACCTTTGCGTTTTGAAGAAAGGCTGCTACCAAAACACCTCTAGGGTATTTTTAGAAGAAAACCCTGGATGGAAGAGGTCTGTTTCCTTTCAGCGGGCAATTGATTTCTCCAGAACAGCAGCTCTGTTAATAACTCCCTCTTGTACCAGGGCTGCAGGTGCCCAAAAGGAGAATGAAAGCGAACAGCAACACAGAAAAACAACATGTCTCAGTATATGTCAAAGTCCTTTCTCTGTATCATCATAAAGGTGAAAGATCTGATTGGAACAGCTGCTCCATAGCCCTAGCTTCGCATGGTGTAAGCTTAAGCGGTTGTGAAAGCAACATAGGCTTGTCCAACCAAGCATGAAGCCAGGGCAGCCTAAGCAGTCATGTGTGCTGAGAAATGACAGACTGCAAATGCAAATATCCATCGCGTGAAATGGCTGGGATTGCTTGAGTAAAATGATGCACGGAGCTGGAAAAACGTTGTACAGACACCAAGCCCTCCCATTCCCCAAGAAAGAAAGTGCAAAGTCCTCTTGCTGATATTTGTAACCCTTTATCGTCATAACTTTTGCTGAGTGAATTTGGGTTTGTTTCTTGGAAGAAAAGACAGCATAACTGCCGATGGCCTCCAGAACATATCTCCAGAGCAGTCTGAGATACAAAAGGAAGATGTAGCAGGTGTCAGCAACCAGCTCCTGACAGAAAAGACAGGGTGACAAAATGACCAACATGGAAAATTCATAGCATGTGACTTTTGTACCAAAGTACAAAACATACAAAAAAAAATCAGGACAACAATTGGTGACAGATTTATGAGTAGTTAAAACTGATGTTAGTAGGAACAGCCGTATATAGCCGTTAAGGAATCATATGAAAGCCACAACTATTTTCTTTTCCCAATTATATTTTATTTTCTTTAAAAGGACAACAAGGAAGGGCAACAAGGTAAAGCGTATGCCGGAGGGAGTATGCCTGAATGGGCTTCATTGATTGCTACTGCTTCCTTCTGGGAGGAGATACTTTCGCCCAGATTTGCCCTTACCTTGATAGGGACTCCCTAAGGCCAGTTGTGCAGGTGTTGGTCATGTCGAGGATAGATTATTGCAACACTCTTTACATGGGGCTTCCCTTGAACCTTGTTCGGTGATTGCAGTGAGTGCAGGCAGATATGACGGCAACCAGATTGGTGGTTGGTGCAGCCAGATTTGACTGCATCACCCCAATTCTGGCCTATCTGCACTAGTTGCCCATTGCCTCCCGAATAAGGTTCAAGGTGTTGGTTTTGGTTTACAAAACCCTTCATGGCTTGGGACCTGGATATCTGGCAGAGCATATCTCCCAAAGGTCAGTGCTGGCCAGACCCACCAGATCCTCTTTGGTACTCTTACTTTGGGTGGCCACCACAAGGGAGGCCCATAAGGTTTCCATGTGCAACCAGGCCTTATTGGTGGCTGGCCCAGCCATGTGGAATAAATTGCCCAGTGAGATCCACCTCGCCCAATCCCTGTCAGCCTTTAAGAAAGCTTTGAACACTGGGCTGTTTAAAGAAGCTTACGGCAATTGCTAGTGTTGCCCTGTGTTCCTGTGTTTGTTGTAGTTCTGTTTATTATTATTATTAGTAGTAGTAGCAGTATGCTTCTTGCTGGGTTCTTTTCCTTTCTTTCTTTTTCTTTCTTTTTGCTGTTTATTATTTGATTTGAACTCATTGTGTTTTAATAGTATATATTTTGCTCTTTTGCAAACCACCCAGCATTCCATTCTGGAAAATCGGTGCCATAAATAAATAAATAAATAAATAAATAAATAAATAAATAAATAAATAAATAATGATTCTGGTTTAAATAGCATGCTACATGACAAAATCTTTTGTGAATATTCATGTACCATTTCCCAGTATGCCCTCTTTTCTCTACATGTCCACCATAAGTGATAAAAACTTCCCTTCTGTTTTACAGGTGTCATATACAATGAAACCCACAAATATTGAGGGTAGAACAGGATACCCACTTCCATTGTCTTCACCTTGAACATGGAAATTTGACTATCTGAGTGAGATAATTTCTCATAGCTGGTTTAATGTCTCCCCATGAGCTCGAATCCATCGAAACTGATTCACATGAACAGGCTATCCCAATAAAGCAGCATCTCCCACATCAAACATGTTTCCATGTTCATTGTGATGATGGAAGAGATTAAGTCAGTGCATTTGCATGAATGTGAGTGGACTCCACTTGATCTTGTGCTGGCAAAGCAAATCAGCATTCTATCAGGCAATTCTAAAAACAAGACAGCTTTTTTAAAAAATTACCTTTTAAACTAGGCATCAGATCCGTGCTAAGTTCAGTCATAGCAGACAGCCTGCTCTTGCTATGTGTCAAATTTGGAAAATGTGGCCAAAGGGCTTTTGAGTTACGATTTTAAAAATAAAACAAAACTAAAATCAGCATTTAGAAATAAGCAACCCCCAAGCCCCCTGAGATCCTCCAAAACATTTCCAAAAGGGGGGAAAACGGCCTCTTTGTTATAAGATTAAGCACTTGTGGTACAGGGCAGGCTTATGGGCAAGAACTTTGAAAAATAAAACTCCACATGCATTTGTAGATGGGACAAATGTAATCTAGTGGGTTTTTCCCCAAGCTAATAATATTAAAATAGCCATTAAATAAGAGAGGGTTATATGATGTAAAAATGAATACTCTTGATACCATGAGAAATCAGGCTCCAAAACATTTATTCTAGCTAGATAAATTATAGGAACTGGAATACATTAAGAATGTAAATTAACTTGAGTACATGACTCCAGGAAGTGGCAGAACACCTGGATGAGGGGATTATCCCCAAGGTAAACTGTGCCTGAGGGACAGGAGATTGTCTCATTGTCTGAAGTTCCACATTCCCTGTCTCTGCCCACTCTCTGCCAGACTGGGCCCAGTTGAACAATAGAACACCAATCTATGGAACATTGACTCAAGGATTTGGACCATCAAGAGCTTGATGGCACAGGAGATTGGATGCAACTGTGAACAATGACCCACCAATGCTAATTGAGGGAAACCTTGAACTGGTTTGAATGTATAAAAACTGGTGTTAAACAAATGTTCAGGGCTCACTCACACCATCCAGGGTGAGACCACTGACTGTTGCTTTTGGCTTGGCTTTAATAAATCAGACTTGAACAGTTCAGTGTTTGCGCTTCCTTACTTTATTTGAATTTAATTATTGGACACTGGTTCCGAGCCAAGCACGGACTCAAAATAATCTGTAAAAACTGGTAACACTCTGTTGTTGTTGTTTCTTATTGTACAGATTGAAAACATAGTACAAATGCTTTCCCAGAACAGGAAGGAAATACAGCCACTCCACCTAAGTGTTTTATAATGTTATTAAATTGATGGCACTTACATTCAACTTAAGTTACAAGTACTGTATTTTATTTTGGATGAAAATGTTTATTTACTTTACAATGGATTCCATGTGCTAGTAATTGATATGCATGGAAGATAAATGGAATGTAAAGAAAAGCTGCTGTTTCAAATTTCTTGAAATTCTGTCACACCCGGTTAGCTTTAACGTAAAAAGTATGGAGAGGGATAACCATTTTTGTATTTGTTTTAACTGACTAATTCTCAAACACTCATTCTCTCATTCTCTCATTCTCTCTCTCTCTCTCTCTCTCTCTCTCTCTCTCTCTCTCTCTGTGTGTGTGTGTGTGTGTGTGTGTGCGTGCGTGTGCGTGTGCGTGTGCGTGTGCGTGTGCGTGTGCGTGTGCGTGTGCGTGTGCGTGAGAAAGAGAATGAGAGAATGAGAGAATGAGAGAGAGAGAGATTGCTCTTCATTTTGTAGTTATAGAACATTGGTTTGGTTCCAGAATTTGTGTTCTGTGTTAAGAAAGGCCCCTCCTATCAGTGGAAGCCTTTTGGTACAGTAGATAATTTCTGTTGGCTGAAAAGGAAGCACTTTATTCTCTCAAGACACAGAGCTATATTATTAATAGCTGTTGTTTTGTACCTGACCTTATAAAAACACTGTTGATTATGTGCGCAAAGTAAGAATAAATAATTTAAAGTTGGGTTTTTTCCTTAGTCAAGTTATTACCTATAAAGATGTAGCTTTTAAGACAGCCTTTAATATCAAATATGTATAGCCGCCACATATATTATTAACAGACATCAAAAAATGTTAGCATCCTGGAATATTGTTGAGGCAACAAATTAACATTCGGATGCAAAATATCAAAGAATAGGCTTGAAGGTATCCTTGCATCCTTTAAATCAAAATTTTTCCATTCTGTTGAAGCTTAAATTTGCTTTTCAAAATTCATTGGGAAGGCTGGTTTAGAGGGTGACTACATGGGCCTTTACCCTGCTGTTTGTTCTGCTCCAGAACAGAATGGTGCTTTTCTAAAGACAGTGATCAGAGGATGTATTTCCTGGAACAGACCAGACCACCCCCAGAGCAGTCCTATCTGTACCTTTCATGACCCCTGTCAAGGGCTCCTACTTCTTCTTCTTCTTCTTCTTCTTTTTTTTTTTTTTGAATTGTTAACATTTATTGTGGATTAAAATGGAAAACAAAATAGTGGCCCACAGATTGGAAATATTCAAGATATATCTCCAAGACCCTTTTCAATTTCCTTTTTTTATTTTATTTTATTTTATTTTTTATTAAAGATTTTAACAAAACAATACTTATACATATACATATTAAACAACCTAAAAAAAACCTAATAGCAACATACTATATCCTATTGGACTTCCCTCTGTCCTTCGCGTGGGTTTATCGGTCCTTCCTTTCCCTGCCTTTCCTTTGAGATTACATATAGAATCAATCCTTCAAGTTCTAGTCTAAACCCGTGAGAGTTTTTAAGTCCTTGCAATATATTTCCATGTATGTCTTAAATTTTTTCCAGTCATTTAGGAATCTTTGGTTGTCCTGGTCTCTTATTCTGCAGGTAAGCCTTGCCATTTCTGCATAGTCCATCATCTTCGCTCTCCATTCCTCGATCGTCGGAATGTGTATTGTTTTCCACCTCTGGGCAAGTAACATTCTAGCCGCTGTAGTAGCGTACAAAAACAATGTTTTATCAGCTCTTATAATTCCATTGTCTACCATCCCTAATAAAAACTGTTCCGTTTTTTTCAGAAAATTATATTTTAACATCTTTTTGAGTTCATCATAAATCTTTGTCCAAAAATCCTTTACTTTCTCACATGACCACCACATATGGTAAAAATCTCCTTGTTTCTGCTTGCACTTCCAACAAACATCATCTTTCATTCTATACATTTTCACAAGTTTTTTAGGTGTTATATACCATCTATACATCATTTTCATCAAATTCTCTTTCAGAGAAGTACATGCTAATTGCAAAATTTGTCTGGCAGGGGAAAAAACCCAGAATAAGGTTTAAGTTATTGACAGATAGTAAAAAAAGAGGTGGGTTTGCCATGCCGGACTTGAAAATATATTATGAGGCAGCCTGCTTGGTTTGGTTAAAGGAATGGATCACTTTGATGGATATGGATCTTCTGGAATTAGAAGGCCATGATAACAGATTTGGTTGGCATGCATACTTATGGTATGATAAGGTTAAAGTGCATAAGAGTTTTTTAAATCAAGGGCTCCTACTTCTTTAGTGTAGGCAGGATCTCTTTTGTTGGGATTAATTCCAGCACATGTGGGCACTGTAACTAGTGCAAAGGAAAGCTTCTGGTTTGAATTCGCCAAGGTTGTGAAGTGGCTTAAATGAATAACTTCCTCTGTTCCTTGGCAGAGGGACACGGGAAGGGGAAACCTTTAAAAAAAAAACACTGTATAAAAGACTGCAATGTATGTTAGAGTCACAAAAATTAAAAAAAATATATTTTTAATTTGAATGCCAAAAGAAAAAATATTTTTTTTAATTTGCCTTATCTTAGAAGGCCAGTCAAGCAACCATCTGCAAGTAAATCCCTATCAGTGGAGTCAGCTGCAGGCAGTTTGCCAACTGGCACTTTAAATAAAAGCATTTTTTTAAATAAATAACTGATGCAACATTTGTCCACAAACCTCACAACGTTCACTTCCCTTGCCTGTCTGCTCTTACTTCCATTTACCAATATTGTGATGTGACTATCTTATTAAGCTTCTTCCCTTGCCTGTCTGCCCTTACTTCCATTTCCCAATTACCTGATGTGACTTGCTTATTAAGCCTCTTCACAATATTGTCAGAAGTGCTTTCTGTGTGAATTGTCATGCTTTATTCAATTGCTTTAGCCAATCTGGACCATTCCAAAGCAACCCACACTAGCTCACTCTCTGCCATTTGTGTAGTCATACCGTTAGCCTTACTCTTATGTGTATTTTGTGCTTAGAGAATCTAGAGATCAAAAGGTGGAAGAAAAGTGAGCCTTGCTAAATGGAGACATAAACACACTTGTATCCAAAGGACAATCTGTTATTTCATTCCTTTAATGCAGTTCATATTACGATGGTCACAGTGTCAGGATTAATTAGGCCATTGGGTGGTATGAATGCCAAAAGAAAAGAAAAAAAAAGCTACTCTGCATCTGTTCTAATTTAGCTAGTGGATGTTCTTCTGTGAGAAAGTGAAGAATATGGCTGGGGCCATCTGTGACCCAAATAGAAAGAACAGGATGGTATGCTGCCCTGCAGATGCCTGGACAGAAGTTGTGACTAGAAGGTCAGAGGACATCCTTGGGAATTTGTACTCCCACCTAAACCTAGTCATCTGCCTCTGCCTTATAGATGACACTTGAGACTGAATAAGATGGCAAAGTTGTGTCTGTATATTGTGCCATCCTGTATGCCATTCTATTTGGCAAAAGTTGCATCCATGTGCATATTGCTTCTACACACAGAGAGACTCTGGAAGTTCATCATTACAAATGATAAGTTGCTTCTAATTAAGTCATTTTGCTAGCAATGCAGGTCTAAATAAAATCATACTTTGATTGTATTATATCAAGGGATAAAACCACTCCTCTGTAATTTGTGAATGGTTTTTATCGTTATCAGGTGTGGCCTCAGTAAACAAGAGAGGGGGGCACACCACATGGTTCAAATCATGGTTGTGCCTTATGCTGCTGCATTCCAAATATTCAAAAGAATAGAACTTCCAACTGAGAAATAACAAAGTTATTTACATTGTTATGCATGATGGTTATGCAGGAGGTGAGAGGGATGGCTTGCAGGTATAGGGCTTTTTCAGCAACTACCCCCAGACTATGAAATGCCCTCCCAAGTGAGATCCGCCTGGCGCCAACGTTGATAACATTTCGGCGCCAGGTAAAAACCTTCCTGTTCCAGAAGGTTTTAAACGAATGATTGTGGGTCCTGATGGCAATTTTAGTGTTTTGTTTTTAATGTATTGTATTTATTGTATTTACATGTTTTTATTGTCCTAATTTTACTGTAATTTTGATGTTTTAATTGTCTATTTTTATTGTGAGCCGCCCAGAGACCTTTGGGTAGTGGGCGGCATACAAGCTATATAAATAAATAAATAAATAAATAAATAAATAAATAAATAAATAAATAAACAAACTGCTGAGACCAATCATAAAAAAACAAAACATCTTTGACCTAGAGATACACATTACAGAGAGCAATTTATTTGAAGGAATTTTATCACCAGTAGAGTACAAATTAGCTTCTTTTGTTTTATGATTGGTCCTCTGGGTGTAAACCTGGGCTTCATTTGCAAGTCTGATTTCCCAGATAAGAAGATCTGGTGGAGCCACATCTCTGAAATGATATGTAGGTTTTTACTCTGCCCCCTGTATTCTATTTGAGATGTGCTTCTTTAATCTGACTTGTTAAGAAAAAGGGAAGAGAAAATTTAATCTCAGTGTAGTGGTTAAAATGGATGAGAAATGACTTTCCATATAGCAAGAATCTGGATATGTTGGAATCTGAGATCAGAATTCAGCATACAACATGTTTCTGGAAGTGAAAAGAAAGGAGAAATTTTAGACATAAATTTAAGACAAGAATATCTCTGATGGATATAAGCTTCAATCATTAAAAGAAAACCCACCAAGGGAAATTAATTTAATACAGGATATTAGAATAGCAAGTTAGATTGAACATTCCTGAAAGATTCTCCAGAACTCATTAGAGAACAGAGTCGAATCACTCCTAGTCACCAAACACAAGCTTGTTAGATGGATAAAATAATGTATTTAAACACATTGCATAGTTACTGGCAGAGAGCTCCTCTAGGTGACCTTAGCAAAGAGTTCCTTTCAATATCTAATTGCTATGGTTGCCTTGGCTAATTGAATTAATGAATTAGTTTCAGCTATTATTATTATAAAGGACCTTGGAACTAATAAAAGCCGAGATGGTTGAAACATATCTCCCTCATCTCTTAGTTCTGTTCAAAGTAATCTTGTTTTAAAAGGGTTGCAGTTGGGTCCTGTAAAAATCAGGAAAATTGGCAGTGTTTTTGAAGATCTTTTGCTCGAAGTGAGATGAAAATTATCAGAGCCTTATTCCTCATAACATTCACCATTCATTTGCACCCTAACAGTTGTGAATCATTATGCTACCGTTTTCCTTTTAATGCCTGCCATGCATCAATAGTCATAATGGATGGAAATTGATATAGAACTGAGATTTAGCTATAACTCAGCAATTAAAATGCTCAGCGAGGCTTTGTTCTACTAGTCCCTGGTGGATGGAATCCTGTTCATTAATCTGCATGTTGATTACTGTCTCTGTGTTCTATCAATTGGTGTTTCATATTCTCCACTGACAATGGCATTTCACTGCCATGAGCATCAACAAAATCTTGCCATTCAGTTTTGTTAATTTTTTCATATATACAAAGTTATAGCCTTCTTTAAACCAATATGAACCTGTTTATTTGGTCTGCGTTAATACAAACCAAGGAGAAATAAATCTGAAAGCAATGGGATTTTAAAATGACATTGTAGTGCGTAGAATGTTTCAACTAGTGGTTCCCAACAGTGGGTCCCCGGACATTCTTGAACTACCCAGAGATCCTGGCCAACAGAAGTAGTGGTGAAGGCACTGGAGAATTTTAGTCCAAGAACATCTGGGTAACTAATGGTGGGAACCACTAGGTTAGACACACTGACCTCAAATTTCTAAAGCTGTCTTTAAAAAAAAAAACCCTCACAAAATATATGCAGGTACATAGGCAGTGGCTGTGATATTTATCATTCATTTGTTATGTAGCCTTATTTAAGAAGCCATTGCTGCGGCAACAAAAAGACCATGAGATTGGATATGAGTTCCATAATGATCAATGAATTATAGACATTTAACTAGAATCAGTGCAGAAAATACCATTTAACTGGACTGCTATATAGCCACCTTCCCAGATTCATGTGCTGATCACCTGTGAAATACGGGTCTTCCTTAAGGCAAGGTGGACATGGAACAGATAGGTACTACTTCACAGTTATGGGAAAGAAGTTTTACAAGATTTATAGGACTATTAGTGGATACAATAACAATGAAACACGTGACTTGAAATATTAGATAGAGAGGAGACCTCTTTGTTCTCAGTAAAGAGTGTTATTGTTTTGTTTATTTTTATTTTGAATATTTTACCCCACCTTTCTCCTTGGAAAAGGATCCTGGTTTGCATATGCCACACCCATAACTAACACATCATGTCTGGAGTTTTTATTCAAAAGGATACAGATTTACTGTATGTGCCGAGCTGCTCTTAAATTTGATACATTTTGGATAGATTAAGAAGATGGCATGTTACTCTACCTACACATATTCATTAATTTTGAGTTATTATTCCATAACAACCAGATAGACCTAGGTTGTCAGAAAGATGAAGTTCATTATGGATTCCACAAGCATTGCTCAGTGACAAGAGAGGAGCTCATTGTGCCTTGGATGCCACCAATATTCCTGTCTCATTGTTGATGCTTGAGGAGTTCCCAAAAGGCAAATAACATGACTAGAGATGGGCACGAAATGAACAATTTTTCATTTCCATTTTTGTTTTTTTGTTTCATTACGCAACAAAACAACAAATGAATTTTGTCTCTAAAATGAAACAAAATGAACAGAAACTCCAGAAATTTTGTCGTCTGTTTCGTTTTCGTTACGGCAATACATTGAACTGCTTTAAAAGCTTTAAAAATTCATAAAAAATTGAAATAAATGGTAACAAAATGGTAACAAAATGAATGAAAACAAAAACAATTTTTTTTGCAAAAATTCACGAAAAACGGAAACGAACTGAAACGGACCCCCTAAACGACAAATGACAAACGAAACACCATTTTTTGATTCGTGCCCATCTCTAAACATGACAAATGGCTATGTTTGAATGAAACCATCCAAGGGCGCAACTCACACATGGAAGGAAAAATAGCTTCAACATAACCAGACAACACACAGCAATGATGGGTCTGGAGAAAAATAAACACTTCATTTTTTAGAATGGGGTTGTGTTAGTAAAATTAATTATTAGTAAGACAAGAAGGTGCCTTATGCTGAATCAAACTGTTGGTCCTTCTAGCTCCATATTCTCTAGGTTCACTAATGGCAGCTTTCCAGACTTGAGATCCATGGTAAAGGTGCCAGATGTTGATACAGCATCATTGGCATGCAAAAAAGGAGTGAAGCCCTGTGCCATGTCCCTTTTCAGCTTATTCAAAGGCTGTATTTATGAGATGCCAAGATGGGAACTCACTGTGGATGATTACACACTAGAGATAGGTGTTTCATTGTAGAAGGGGATTGGTTCTGAAATGAAACATGCCAGCACAGCTGTGCTCAGAACCCAGTCCCATCCTCCGAAACAAAATCAACCACTGTCTTACCTTGGTATAGCTTGTGCTGGGGCAAAATTCCAACCAGGAAGCAGCCTCCAATGTTTCATCTTTCTGTCTCCCTGGCACTGGCCAATCAGACAGGGAGATGGGATGATGCATGTCCTTGCACAGCTCCTGATTGGCCAGCATCAGGGAGATGGAAAGATACATTGGAGGCTGCTTCCTAGTTGGAATTTCACCCAGCGCAAGCTACAGCAAGGTAAGACCATGGTTGATTTTGTTGCAGAGGGTGGGACTGGGTTCCGAGTGCCATCTGTACTGGCATGTTTTGTTTCAGAACCACTCCCCTTGTGAAATGAAACACCATCTCTATTGCACACACATAAGATATAGCACGGAAAAAGATTATCTCCTTCATTCAAGAATCAGGCAACTCACAACAACTACCAAAAATGAAGGTGAGGGAATCAGTCTCCTCCTCCCAGGACAGGTCAAGACCCAAAATCAGCACATACTTGGAACCCACTTTGTGTGCTGGGATATATACCTGCCTGTGTGCAGCACATGCAACCCCATGTTATTATTCCTGCCAATTGCTGACATTGCCCCATCTAGGAACCCCCAAACATAGCATATTCAGTGCAAGAAGCTGGAATTCTAAGCAGCAGAGACAACTTCATATAAACAACTTTATAGGCTTATACTGAATGCAGTCATGGTTGATTACTTTCAACGGTACAGCAACTGCCCAGTATGAAAACCTGTTTATGTGATAGACTCAGGTCTTCAGTTTGAATGGATAAATATATTATTTAGACAGTCAGCCCAACGCATTCTGAGGGCTAGGGTTAACTCACAATATTAAAATAATTCAATAAAACCAATGAGATGAGCGAACCATTGTAATGTAAAATATGGTGTGGTATGTTGAATTAATGTAAAATTGCTCCATAAACCCAAGCCATTAAAAGTGAACCCAAATGAGATCTCATACGATTCTAGAAAACCCTAAGGCTAGAAAATTTGAATATTTTGAAGGGAAGGAAGCTCCACAATTGAATGCTAATTGCTATTTTCCACATTAGGTGTTTAAGATGCCTGACGCTGGGGTGAAAAAGCCTCATGATGCAGTGGTTAAATGTCTGTACTGCAGCCAAAACTCTGCTCATGACCTAGAGTTCAATCCCAGTTGGTGGGTTCGAGGTTGATTCAGCCTTCTATCCTCCCAAGGTCAGTAAAATAAATACCCAGTTTGCTCTCTCTCTCTCTCTCTCTCTCTCTCTCTCTGTGTGTGTGTGTGTGTGTGTGTGTGTGTGTGTGTGTGTGTGTGTGTGT
>JAHTLZ010003526.1:41366104-41381674 GCA_023846285.1 Phrynocephalus versicolor
TGTGTGTGTGTGTGTGTGTGTGTGTGTGTGTGTGTGTGTGTGTGTGTCCCAAAGATTGCTTTAAGCACTGGGGGTTATTATTTAAGCAGCACACTTTTGTAATTATTGGGAATGATCCAGTCCACAGTCAGATGTGGAACAATTTATAGGATAAAAAAGTCCCTTACCCTATTAGCACCACTTCCACCATCCCAGGTCCGCCCAGTCCACATCTCCTTTGAATGCCTAACCATTCATTCTGTGCAACATCACATTTGGTTTCAGAAGTGGGTTAGATAAGGGATGCACTCAAGGCCAGAGACTAGACCTGAGCGGATCATGTAGGGAGAAGAATATGAGAAGATTGAATTAAAATAGGCCAACCTGAGAGTTGGAGGCTTGGAGTCAATGTTATGATGAGGCACATCATCCTCTCTTCTGTTTTTTTTGAAAGCATGATGCCCAGGTTCTTGTTACCAAATGTGGAGAGTAGCAACTCAGAGGCAAAGCACTCAATATGTTCCTCACACTCTCTGGTTTACAGATAACATAGAAATAGGGATTTCTACTCACTCTGTGGTTCCTGACTTCTGCCTTGTGCAAGTAGCCAGAGAGGACGGGCTAAGTGCAGAATGAATTCTGGGTGCAGTTCTGACCAAACAGGGCACCAGCCGATACAGTTAAGAGCAGCAGGTTAAGCATATACAGGATTAAAAACATTTTTATGTTGCACTTTCCTATGATAGGATAATGCTTATTTCCAAGTATGTTCAGCATCAGGTCAGCAAAAGGAAAATCATGTTTATTCCTGTAGTCATGATGATGCCAGGATTTCAGTGAGTTCCTAATGGAAAACTGCAGAAAACTGTCAAACCATTGTTGTTCTGACGTTTAAGGAATGTAGAAGCAGCTGCAACTTCTAGTTTTTAAGGCATTGGTGGAATATTAGTTGTCTACCCTTAACAGAACTTGGGAAAGTTAACTGTTCTGACCGTGTCTTCCAAATATCTCCACCCTGCCTGACTAGTGGAGAGTCTGTAAAATCCCTAAAAATGTCCAAAAAAATTAACTTTTCCAAGCTCACAACTGAGGCAACACATCCATCTATCCTTAAGGGAGTTGCTGTAAGACCACTAACTCAAGAGTGAAAATTTAGTTACCTGCCCCACTGTGGTAGATAGTTTATCAAAATCACATGCAGAAGGCTCTGCCAAAAGGCCTTGGTAGGAATGCATGCCTTATTTTCAAAATGAGGATAAAAACTGGAGACGTATACTGTCGTGGAGCACCACCTCTCAGATGGGGAGGACCAGGCAATAGGAAAGGTAATTGGTAAACACTAGAGGAACTTCCCGGGGACTAGGAGATATATGAGAGCTGAGCTTTTCCAAGAAGATGCTTGTCTTTCTTAATTTCTTGGAAGCTTGCTGCAGTACTATGAAAAGTAATACAAGGAAATTAGCTCCAAATGAATAATGTTTTAGCAGATATTAGCTGTGCGTCCTTCCTTAGTCATCAGGTTCGGAATGCTTGAATAGAGACTGACAACCTAAATACCCTGTTATATATAAGAGCTTTGAGGCTGTCAGAATATAATCCCAGCAGACACAGACATGCCGGATGCTTTAAAAAATCTCCCAATAAACATAAAGCAAAGCTGTATTGCTGGTGAACACCCACAGTGACAAGGTACATGTTAGTGTTCAGTGTCATTGAGTCAGAGCCGACTAATAGTGACCTTAATGGATCTTTCAAGGTAAGTGAGATATTTAAGGGGTTTACCAGTGCCACTCTCCCAGTGAATTTCCATTGCTGAACAGGGAACCGAACTCAGGGCTCCTGAGTCTCTGTTTGTCACTCTATCCCCTACACCAAGCTGGGTATCCTGATAAGGTGCATACTTGCCCATATATGCACTTCTAAGCAGAATCCATTAGAAGGTAAGAGAAGTCGGAAGATTTCTGGAATGCATGCAGCTATTCAAGGGGCTCCGTATACTATAGAATGCATAAGAATGAAGAATCAGCCTACGTATCCACCTTGTTGTGTGTTATATATTGACAAGTGGCATTCAGTTTGTGGTGACCCTAGTGGGATTTTGAGGCATAGGAGACATTTAAAAAGTGGCTTTACCAGTGCCACTTCACACTGATTTTTCATGGCCACGTGGAGGTTTGAATTTGAGATTCCTAGTTAGTCACTCTATCCATTATATCACAGTGCCTCCTTAACAACTGTGTCTTCCTCTGATTTTACAGCAACCCTTCTCAGTGTTTTCTATGCACTACTTACTCAATAGTGACTTATAATTCCTTCTTCTGGGGGTGCCCTGGGACTAGGTCACTTGCCCAAAGCCACCCAGGCTGGCTCTACACACCGGAGACACAGTGATGAATCACGCTCAATGCCCAGAGGCTTCATCCCAGTCTAGCCAGCATCCTATCACATTAGCCTCTGGAAAGTTTTATTGTACAAAACACCAGAATCCTTCCATATTCACTGAAGATATGGGGGACAAAGAGAAACTAAGAAACTAGAGGTTAAATCTGTTTTCTGGCTCCCCTCACAATTTTACATGATAGAAAACCTTGAGTGTTGGGTTCCCAGCTGTCTACAATTTAATTTCAAATCTTCATTGGCATGTGGATGTAGAGTATGCATAGAGTTTCATTTTACCTTATACCTATGGCATGCCACTGATTGTTAGCAGCTGATAAGTCTCAAAAATCTTGAACACTAAGTTAGCTTCTTAATTATTTCAGGTCACTGGGAATTTATCTACCAGCTTGCAACATATTTAAATGATGCAATTTGCTCTGAAGTTCAATATGTTCCTAGGATAAACACACTGACAGAGTATCCTTGCTACAGAAGCCAGTTTGTGGGAGTTAATTGCTTAGACCTGGCAAAGCAGAGAACAGCATTAATAAATGGGGTGTACTGGCTTGTATAAAGGACAGATGTGAGTTTTATGCTCCATTGTATGATGAATTAATCTCTCTCGAACCCTTTCGTTCCATTTATATATCTTGGTCGCCACTGAGTACTTGCACTGATAGTCTGCCCAGAGCTTACTTAGACATTGAAGACTGAAACAATAAAGAGTTGTTACCCACGTAAATGACATTGAAACTAGGTTTATTGGTTATGGGGGATAGCCAAAATTCTTAACATAGGGGAAGCTTATTTCACTTTCCATTGTTCTTTCTATTTTTAACTATATATTTGTAAAGGTAAAAGGTAAAGGTTCCCCACACACATGTGTGCTACTCATGTCCAACTCTGGGGGCGGTGCTCATCTCTGTATTCAAGCCGAAGAGCCAGTGTTGTACAAGTCCATTAGCTCACCCCTAAAGAAAAACAATATAGGGAGGTCATTTCCAGATAGGTTAATCTGTCTACTTTTGGAAAGCAAAGAGCCTGGGTACACAGCCATACGTTAGAGCAGTGTAGGAGAATGCATGGCACAGGTGCCAAAGGTGGCATGTGAATCCCTTTCTGAGGGCACACATCGCCCTCTCACAGCCAGCACACTTCCCCCTCTGCTCGGAGCATGCCACTGTGCTCCGTGAGAGAGCCAAGCGAAGAGGAGGCAGTGACTTGTGGGCTCGTTCATAGTCACAGTTTGCTCTCCAGCCATGCAGCTCTGGGCATCCCAAAAGCAGCGTGGCTGGAGAGTAAACCAGGGCTATGAAGGAGCCCACAAAACACTGCCATCCTTTCGCCCGGCTCTCTGCACAAAACTGATTGGAGAGCGCCGAAACGGCTCTGTACAAAGAGCTGGGTGAAGTGGAGGCAGCCATTTGCGGGCTCCTTCATAGCTCCATTTTCTCTCCAACTACGCCACTTTTGTGATATCCAGAGTGGTGTGGCTGGAGTGTAAACAGGGGCTACAAACTGCTGTCACTCCCCCTGGCTTTCCCGATGGTGTAGCACCCCATCCGCCTCTCTGCCCAGGACAGAGAGGCAGATGGGGTGCTACTCTTCAGGAAAGTGAGGATCGAAGAGAAGGTTTTTGAATTACCTGTAGCCACAGCAAGGGTGTTGTGGTCACAGGAAATTCAAAAGCCTGCTGTTCAATCCTTGCTTTCCCAAAGGGTAGCCCCTGCACTTTGATCCTCACTTTCTCGAAGGATAGCATCAGAAGCATTTAGAACCTGGGGTACCACTGTATTTAGGCACTTTGCGAAAAATAAGTGGGTTTTGAATCCCAGTTTGGGCACTCAGTCTCTAAAACAGGGGTATCCAAACTTTTTGTAAGGAGGGCCAGATTTGGTGGCTGAGAATGTGTCGGGGGCCAGCTCCTCCATGACCCTGCCCCCCCACTTCAAGCCCCCCACTGACCCCTTATAAGCCCCACCCACTGACCCCTTGCAAGCCCTACCCACTGTGCCCCTCCCCCTGAGTCTTTGAAAAAATATTATTAAGAACAGAGAAGTTGGCTAGAATCTATTGCAGCATGAAACTGCAAACTACTAAAAGTAAAATAAAGCAGAACAAAACAGAAACTCTTGCCGCCGCCCCCCCCCCCCAAGGAAAAGGTACACAAATGAAAAGCAGAGGTGAACCAAGTAACAGACTGGGAACAACTAAGAAAGATGAGAAGGCGCAGCTAGACCCTTGTCCAGCATCATGTCTCTCTCCCCCCCCCCAACCTGAGCGGGACATGCTCAGTCAATTTTGGGCTGTCCTGAGATGGGGAAAGATGTCACATTACATTTTTTGAAAAAAATAAATCATTGCCCTTCAACAGAGGGCAAAGGCCCTTGGGCACTTTCCCCGGATGTCAATCCTCTCCTGCTGCTACTCTGTGGTCCTGTTTTGACTATGATTCTGTGACACTCACTGCCCAATGTTGTAATCAAAAGGACTGATATTGGTACTGTCCTTCAGTTTTCCAAATAATAATATTAATAATGTTTGTAAACCATGAAAGGAGTTATGGTAGGTTCTCAAAACTAGTGTGTTGTGATCTTGCCAGTGCTCAGACTTTCCAAGAGCCAACAATATCTCTAGAAATGCTAAATGGTTTTAAAAAGGCCCAGCTGATATATCTGAAATCTGAAATGTATTGGATAGAATGTCAATACATTGCACACAACACTTTTGTATAATTGTTAAGCTTCTGTCCATGGAGATGAATTATTAACATTTTGGGACTGAATATCAAATGTCTGTAATTGATTATAATATGTAATGTGGAATGGTCTGTTCCTCCTCCTCACAATATGAGGATAAGAAATTATCATTGTGAGCAGTTCTTTATGCTGTTGTTTTACAACCTGGCTCAAAACCATCAATCTTTTCTTTCAATATATAAATATTATTTCAGATCACATAATAAACTTAAGATCTTGGCTAGAAAATGCTTCAGTTTTTTCACTGATACCTCCCTGGTAAAAAAACATTGCCACAATTCATATATTTTATAGGCAGCATTAAATTTTCTCATTTAAAATGAGTCAGGTTTCATCATCACAGCATAAACATTTTATTTATAGTAATTGTAGCCTCAGCTGCACCAACTGAATTTGATTTTTCTACCAACACCCAGTATCTCTGCAAAGCTTACAATGAAATACAAAAGATTCTGAACCACCTAATTGCCAAGGCACCTGAAGATCTGAAACAAGTACATACGCCCTCCACACATGCATTGGGTTATGCACACCAAAACATGAACCGCCATTCGTGCTAGCAACGTGCATCTTGATTATGATTAGACATGGGCATGACTCGGCGAAATTTTCGTTTCCGTTTTGTTTGTCGTTTCCGTTACGTAACGAAATGACAAACGAAAATTGAGCTGGAAATTGAACGAAACAAAACGACCCATGAAAATTGTGGTCATTAGTTTCGTTTCCGTTACTGGCGGCACGCAATGAAATGAGCTGTTTTTTAAATGTTAAAAAACGCCCTGGACATCCATAAAAATGCAGCGATAATTATTTATACTGTCTGATAATACCTACCAGGGGGGTGGGGGGGTCCTTAAAACGTGCATTTATGTCTTTTCTCAGATCGCTGTATTTTTTTTTCCTTTAAGGGGAGTTGGGGACATTGACCCAAAATGGCTCCCAGATGCCTAATATTGATTTCTTGGGTATTAAAATGCCCTGGACATCCATTAAAATGCAGCGATAATGTGAGAATTATTTGAAATTATTACCTACCAGGGGTTTGGGGTCCTTAAAACGTTTGGTTTTGTCTTCGCCCATCGTGATAAGGATGACAAAATGGATGTCGCCAGCCACTCCAGCCACAACATGGAGGCAAGCCATGTGATGGGATCATGTAAATTATTGGAAAACTTCAACCAATAGCATGCCCAGGTTGCAGACTGGGCAGGTCTGGCAGCCACAGAGGGCATAAAAAGCTCTGGCAACCCCCGGAAATGCTTTAAAATCGCGCAAAAAGCGGGTAGAAACGACAAATGAAAAAACAAACAACGAAACGACAAATTTTTGAAAAATTTCGCAACAAATGGAAACGACCCGAAACAGACCCGTCCCGAAAAACGACAACTCGAAACATAATTTTTTCTGGTCGTGCCCATCTCTAATTATGATTGTGCTGACCATAACAACTAGAATATATATTATAATGGGGTGGTTATTTGTGCTAGTGTTTAGCGCCTGCAGCCATTGGAAAGCAGGTGCTAGTTGCCTTTCACATATATTTACACTACCTAGCCCTACTACCTCGGGGATATTTGGGAAATGCAGCGTTCCTGTTGAATTTTACTCATCATTTGCTCAATCTCATTGCAATTTCATTAATGCATTTTAGTGGTACTAGAAAGCCACCTGAAAAGGATTTGTGTTCTGAAATGTGGCATAATACAGTACGGAGTACTGTAGTAATGGGAATCATCATCATTATTACTGGCAATAATTTATTACTATTTACTAGGAAAGCCAAAGTTCATGGTTTTTTACAGTTTGGCCTAACATTTCAGGAAGAATGAGAGAAAGGGTACTCAGTGTGGTGTAATCAAGAGTGACAAACTGAAAGTGTGAAGACCTGTATTTGAATCTCTGCTCAGCCAAGGACATTTTATAATCCTGAATATGGTATCTTCATATTCTCATACATTCTCAGAAAGTATGCTGATGCACTATTATGAACTGTGTACTAGTGGAGACTAGAGATGGGTATGAAAAGGAAAAATAGCATTCTGTTTTGTTTTGTTTTGTTTCTGTAGTAAGATTTTTTTCCTATAGGCACCCCTTTTGGAACTTAATAACTCAGCCCGCTGAAACCCAAATCTCTCCAAATTCCAGGAGTGTACCTAGAATTGATTGAGGAAGCTCCCATGCCATTTTGGTCCTTTAGGACCCAGGGGAGCATTTCATTTCATTTCATGACGAAACTACTTTAAAAACTCATTATAAATGAAATTAAACAAAACTACTACAGAAACAAAACAAAACAAAATACTATTTTTCCGTTTCATGCCCATCTCTAGTCTCCAGTAGTACAGTTCATAATAATGCATTGGTATACTATCTGAGAATGTGTGAGAATTTGAAGATACTTTATTCAGGCTTATAAAATATAAATGTCATTTCCACTGAAACATTTCTCTCAGATGTTCAACATAATACACAAAAATGAAACTGTCAGATGTTCAACATAATACATCTATTCTCATCAGCATAAGTGCATATTTGTCTCCTGGGGTCCAGACTGGCAGGAAACTCCCCTGGTGAATCCCAGTGGCACATATAGCCCTATCCATATTTCTTTTCACTACTGTCCCACCCCATCCTCTGGATTCAGACAGGGGATGGAAATTCTTTACTTTGTAGGTGCACTGATTAAATTGCAGGCCAGTTTTTAAAAAGAGAGAGAGAGAAAGGGACTCCCTTCATCTTCATCGCTGAGATTTGATCAAATCCAGTTATGTGAGCACATCAAAATAGTATGTCCTCTCTCGTTTCCTCGACATGCATGTATGTATTATGTATGCATTCTGAAAAGGGATGGGTATTCTATATGAATGAAAAGAGAATGCTGCAACAAAGTGGCACCACTTCCAAACTAAATTGTAGGCATTCTCCATCTTAGAACAGAAGGCAGATGGAGTGAAATAGGAACCAAGTGAAGGTTGGCTGGCAGAGCACATACCCGCCATGAGGGCACTTTTGGGAAACTCTTGGGAGCACTGCCATTGCCAGATAGCCTCCAATGCTGTTAGATTAGGCTCCTGCGGCTCCTGTTCCCCAGGCATCCAAATATGAGCAGAGCTCCAAAGTGACTGAGGACATTTTTTTGCTTTGCTAAAATTGTGTAATTGCAGTTCCTGTTTGACTGAATTTAACTACACATGTTTTTCTTCCTTTTATTATTATTGTCAAAAATAGCTGACACTTTGCTTTGCTTGCACTAGCTTATACCAAAGTGAGCATACTGTTTGCTGAAAAGATAGAGTGTCTACAGTAATTGGAATCTTTTATACACTCTCAACACAGAGATATGAATTGCTGTATTATGAGTTTATGTACATTTGGTTAAAAACTGAAGGAAAGGATGTCTTACAGGTTTTCTATAGAGTTCAAAAAGTGCTCCCTTGGTAATTTTAGATAAAACTAATTATTGTTGCAGGTTTTTGCTAAATTTGCAGTTGTGGTGATTTATTTCCCCTTATTTATAGCTTTCACAAAAGGCTAAATATTTACAAAGAAATGATCAGCTATGGAGAAAACAATTGGTCATGTGCGAAATGATATCACTTGTGATTTGTCAAAATATTTGAAATAGAGATGGGCACGAAACATGAAAATGGCATTTCATTTCATTTTTCATTAAAACAAATGAAAAAATGCAATGGAACAGAACGAACATTTCCATTATACTTCATTTTTTGTTTTGTTAGGAAATGAAATAAAAAAACAAAAAAAAATCATTTTGTGCCCATCTCTAATTGTAAACAATATGATCTTCTCTTTGTCTGCCTTCTATATTTGTGGGGGGAAAACTAGTCCTCAAAGTGGATTACAACATCAACAGGTTTAGTAAAGAGTTCCTATGCTCTAGCTGTCCAACCCAGTTTGGGATACAAGGAACGGAGTTATTGAGCTCCAAAGGTGCTGCAGGGGGAACTTAATTGAAGGAGTTTAAAAATATTCAATTGAAAATTACTAATCTCAGGCATGTGAATGACAGGCTTCTCTTCTACAAACGATTTTAGGGGATCCCCTGAAATTTGGAAAAGTTAGGGTTTCTGGGGGAAGTGAAATTAAGCTCCAGAGGAGGTAGAGGGGTGCTTATGCTTAATGGAAGGATGGAGTGTGTCTGGTGTGCTTTACCCATTTAAGGGTTAATTGACAGCTTCCCCTCAACGTGCTGATCCAAACTCCTTCAAATAAGTTCCCCCTGCAGCCCCTTTGGAGCTCAATAACTCCATTTCCTGTACCCCAAACCTCTCCAGATTAGGGGTGCTTCAAGGGGAGAGCTTGAGGAAGCTCCACTGTAGTTTCCACACTGCTAGCTGCCTGGGATCACTATTTTCAAGCACATAACATTGCAATTCTAAATGTTTTCTCTGGGGTACCCCCTTTGAAGTTGAATAACTTGCCCCCTGAACCCCAAATCTCTCCACATTTGGAGGGCTTAAAGGAGAGAGAGTGCAAGGAAGGTTTACACCAAATTTGGTGCCTCTAGGACCCAGGGAACCTGTTTTATAGAGTAACAAATTTCATACAATTTTTTAAAAAAATCAATTTCTAACAAAATGAAATGAATCATGGGGAACAAAATGAAATGAAATGAATCTCAATTTTTCCATTTTGAACCCATCCCTAGTCCATACTTTAAGAGGTACACCATTTGAAACACCTTACTAGCATGTTTTATTGCACAGAAATCAATAGAAAATGCTTCAAAGTTTATGAACTTGGAAACTATGCTCAATATCCTACTGCTAGTACGAACTAGAATAGATGCATAGTGTTTCCATAAACATATTGACTTACAATTCAGCAGGTGATTCAGTGGACCTACTCTTATTTGGCAAGGGATACTTATTTGGATATTGCCCTCCGTCCCTTGCTTTGTGCGTGTAATGCATGATCTCTGGGAAAAGGCTCTGCCTGGAGCTGCCACAGACAAGTTAGAGGAGGAGTAAGCCAGCAGTCAGTGCAAATTCATCAGCAGTGCTTTTTCTTGCCATGCAAATCTATTTTGATTTTCCCCTGAGAATCCAAATTCCCCCTGCTTGAAAGCTACATGATTTTGCCCTTTGTGGAGATTTTCTGTGTTCCTGTCTAGTGGCTGAGTGTGGCATCTTCTCTGCCAACTTTCTTCCTTTCCCTGGCAGTTCCTGTTTCCATAAATTCCAAAAGTCTTCTGTCAACTTGAGCCTTGTTCAACTTGCAGTTATTAAGCAGTCCATCAACAGTGCCTTGTTGACACAAATGTGATTTGCATCATCATCAGTTCACCCTTTCAATCTCTGTAGTCCAGATCTCAACTTATTCAGTATAGAGCAGCTATTAATCTTTCTATCATTTTGTAGATCTTCACGTTTAAAGACAGAAACCATGGTGTTAGCAAGAATTGCACAAGATGTTATGACTCTAGGCACAAACATTCAACTCCATTCCAACAACTGGGCATGGTAAGATAGAGCACCTCACATGGGCAGCCATGGGAAGAAGAAACACATGCTATAAAGGTAAAACTGCTATAACTGTGACCCTTCTTTCCCCTGCAGTCGTCTTTTTCAACATGGCGCCTCTTATCCAAACTGTATAGTCCCCAATGAGCCATGAATTTCACTGCATGACCTTGGGTGAATCGATTTCTCTCTAACCTTTTCTTAGAATATTGTTGTGAAGACAGAATTAGGTCAGGGTATGCCTGTTATGTCACCTTGAGCCATTAGAGGAAAGCTGAGAGATAAATGAAATATATAAAAATATCCATGTAATAGCTGCACTATGGGGGGGGGGGTTCCACCACTGGCCCTCCCTACATTGGTACATTCTCCAAGTGATGTGTGTCCTCCTAGTGTGACCAATGACCCTGATAAACATGGAAGCAATACAGTGTATGATGCCTATGTGTCCTTACAGAGGACAACATTCTTTTGGAAGGAATCTTCCTTGAGGGGCTCTCAGAAGACAATTTTGCATCCTCTTCTCACAGTGTTGTCCAATCTAAGTCCACATTGAAGACCCGTAACAAAGAAACACAACAATGTGTTTCTCAACAATGCCCAATTAGCATCTTTACAACAGAGCTAGCAGGAGCAGAATACAGTATTTCTGTATGTGATGAGATGAGTGGTGTTTCTGAATGTAGCATTTTTTTTTTTGCATTGCCAACATACAGAACAAGTATTTTCTTTACTTCCAAGGTATCACTGCCATTGGCTCTTCTTTGGGGATATTTCTGCCTAGGGAGAGAAAGCTGTGAGGTTGAGTGACACAGCTCTGCTGCTGCTGTGCTCCTTCTGTTTCTTTGGCACTCAGTGACCTTCTTGGGGCTCTTTTCTTCCAAATGGCAAATGGTGTGTGAAAAAGCCCATGGCAAATCTTCATTCTTCATTTGCATAGACTCATTCGGTTCTGCCAATAAACTAGGCAACAGTGGCTTGAACTTTTTTCCTCCTCAAAAAATAGGAATATATTTTATGAAAAATATCTGTTCTTCCTTTGACAGTCTAGCCAGTATTTCCCAGGGACAAAGGAAGACCCAGAGAGAGAGCAAAATGAAAGAGTATTGTCCATTGTAAATATTTTTCCAAAAAGGTGGCTGTGTTGGCCCATTGCAGTGAAAACAACAAAGAGTGTTGTTACATCTTGAAGTTGTTTACTTTGACATGAGTTTTCAGTGGTCTACTCCACATCTTCAAAGGCACAGAGCAATCATTTCCAACCTTGGCTGTCCAGATGTTCTTTGAAGCCTTCACCTATGGCTCTGCTGGCAGGAATTTCTGGGAGCTGCAGTCCAAGAACACCTAGGGACCCAAAGTTGTGAACTACCCACACACAGAGCACAATATTCAGTGCACAAGGCCCACTGGTCCTAGTTATAGAGGTGGGGAGGATGGAATTAGATAGTGATGAATTTATTAACTAAAGGATCATGATTTCACATTAATACACAAGTGACATCTGACATGTAAAATAGTAAATCCAATTAATAGTATATTTCATCCAAAAGTCTGGAGAGCCCATCAGATTTATGGATCATATTACCCCATCTGGTTGTGTCCAAACGTAAGCTTAACATTTTGAAGATGTTTTAAAAGAGGAGAGGGGGGCAACAATTTGTTTTTTAAAAAATCAGTTTGTTTCCTGCTCAATTTACTCATTTTATTTCAAGGGGAAAATACAAATTCAGCACTTATACAGGTGACCTTAATTTTGAAATTAGATAACACACCAGTTGTTTTAGCCCACTGGAAGGGTATGAAGGATACTATTATTTCCCACTGGTATACCAAAACCTGGTGCATAGGACTTATGGAAAAGCTAATTGCTCTGTTCAAGCTTTGGAAGGAAGTAGTAGCTACATGTAGTTTTATGAACTCTGGTGCCTATTTATAGACCTCATAAAGTCAAATGAAGAATACACTTTTCCACGTATATCACATGCTGACATACAGAAAGAGTTACTCGGTTGATCATAATAAACTAGCTCCCTTATTTACGTGCCTTTGGTCTCATCCAGTGCATTAGTTAGTGGTTTTATTATCTTATGAGCTGAGCATAATGTATGTATTTCAATGCCAACAATAATTAATAAAAAGGCAATAAGCTAAGAAATAAAAATAAAAATCCATTGTCCATTAACTTTCAACAGGCATATTAGCATAAACATCCAGGCGATATAAGGTCAGTTACATAAGCCAGTTTCCCATTGAGGTATTAAAGCAATCATTTTGCTTAACCGAGAGTGTCCTTCTTAGCTAAAGGCAGAAGTGATCTGCTTTGTTTCATGGTCCTTTTGGAACAACTTTTTATGTCACACAACTAGGATCATAAAACAAACAAACTTGCATGGATAAGCTGCTTAATGTACTCGGTATCAGGATAATTATGTGCCATCACGTCAGTTCTGACTTACGACTACCCTTTTCAGGGCTTTCAAGGTAGAGAATATTCAGAAATGGTTTACCACTCCCTTCTCTAAATTAAAACAGAGAGAGAGTGTGTGTGTGTGTTAATATTTTGGTGCCTTCTTGTTCTGTTATTTCCTTTTGATATATTTCATTGGAGTTCTTTTGCGCAAAAATGGCCACTTTAGTTGGAGGAAAGAGTGTTGTTGGATTCTTCTCCCTTTTTCTATCATGAGGTTAGACCCTGGATAAGAACTTAAATGTTTGTTCAAAGCTGAGCTAACAAGAACAAATGTAAAAAAAAGACAAGCTCCTCCAGCCAATTAGAGAGTCTGCTGGGGCATCCATGCTCCTGCCATCAGAGGAACAGGCCCCACCACATGTGTTACTGAGAACAGTCCTCCTAGCCTGTTACCACACAGTGAATCTTGTCTGTTTGAAGTAGAAGGACTGCAGCAATTTAATGTGCGTACCTACTGCAGATCCCCAGCATGGTGTAATGGAGAAAGTGATGGACTGAGATTCAAGAGCCCTGGGTTTGATTCCCATGTCAGACACACTGTCATACATGCAGATAGAAGAGGGTATGCCACCCTGCATGCCAGGGGTCTCAAACATCAGTGCATCTGTCAACAGCCTGGCAGGCACAGAGGCAATCTTGTTGGGACTCAGGGTTTTCAAAGGGAATTCAGTCTGCTTTAGTCTCCCTCTCTTTCTGCTTATTTGACACACATGCCTTTGAGCATGTTAAAAGTGACACTGACCACTCTAAGGTTCTTCTAATGTTTGATTCCTCCTGACCACTAGCATACACTAAATAGTAAATTTCTTCATAATAGAAACACATATGTGCATAATTAATAGAAATGCATACATTGCCTTCTTGAGATCAAAGTAAATTTTGGGTGATCTGACAGAGTGGTGGCGGATTTAAAAATGGTTCATCACCACTTTCTCATGACATGTGCAGTAAATTCCAAATTAGATGGTATTATCCACTTTTTATCATCTGATGTATCCATAATAATGTAGGTATTATTTCTGTAATATGGATTGGAATGTAAAACTCCCTGGCATAACCTAATAAAAGCCCTTAATGTAGTAATGTGTGCTTCTGTGCATCGTTGCACTTTCCTAGATTATGTTCCGTTAATCTAGCTCTGCACCTTTCGTGTTGCTCTAAACCCCCCTTTGCAGACTAATTTTGAAAGTGTGTCCGATTGGGCTCATTTAATTCATCATTTCAGTTTGATTCATTAATTCCTGTTTCTCCTTTGAAAGATAATCTGCATTTAACGACTCTGTTCTGCAATCTACAGCAGGGCGGGAAGAGTTTGCCCATTCTCATAAGGGCAGCACTGGAATGTGTCGCTAGATTTATCTGTGCATCAAAATCTCATTTTTAAGGTGCCAAAAGTGTTTTCAATTACTGATGTCGTTAAGCTTTTGCAGCACCGTTCCAATTTGTTCAGAGTGTGAAGATTATTTTTGAAAAAATGAAGATCTACTTGCCAATTTCTCAGTGAGAAGCTAGATGAATTAACAAAACAACTAAAGGGCATAAATTAAAATTAAGAAGCACATTTAATATTTAATATTTTCTTATCACTAATTACTTACCCAAAGCCACCCTTTTTGACAATAACCACCCTCAGATAGCGCTGTAAAATTAGATTTGCTAATTTTTTCACAGTATGACGCCAGTTAAAAGAGGTTAGGAAAGAGATATAGTCTGTGTTATGCATTCCTGATGAAACAAAGGAGGATTGGCCAAAACCATTTGCTGGTTCCAGTTAAAGTAGACCCAGTGAATTGGTTGCTCCATGGCAATTCAACAGATAATGTAAATCCTATTGATTCTTCCTAGTGAACGTACTCTGGTTAGGAGTTAAAGCATTATAAAGTCTCATAGCACCTTTATTAGACAATGTCCTTCTTTCTCTATTGCGTTCCTGAATGATTTTCAATAGCATGTTAAGTTCTTAATGGACACATCTCCAGATTTGAGGTTGTAGAGCTGTTTAGATCAGCTTCCCAAAACAGTGCTTTGTAAGATACAGGCTTGATTTGGTCTAAAACCCACTAGTTTGTCTTTCTTACAGTCGAATAATATTGTAAATAATCCAATTTTCCATATTATGTACCCCATTTCAGTCTGTTCCCTTACCCACAACTATGCACATTGTGTAAACAAATATGCAGTCTAAATATTGTACTCCACACATCTGAAGAAGTGTGTTACAATCCATGAAGCCCACATTCCAGTTGATATGTTGGTCTTAATGATGCCATAAGACATTGCATTCTGTTTTTGGGTAGACACAGTGAAACAGCACTATAATCAGTAATGTGTTTATTGGAACCTGATGGCAGAAAATGGTGCATAGTCCAGTGCACATTAAAAATGAAGGAGAAAACACCTGCACATGCACATGCATGCACGCACGCACAGATACACACACACATGCACACATGCACACACACACACACACACACACACACACACACACACACACACACAC
>JAHTLZ010003526.1:41382776-41418329 GCA_023846285.1 Phrynocephalus versicolor
TATCTATCTATCTATCTATCTATCTATCTATCTATCTATCTATCTATAACAAAATATTATTCCCTGTCTGATATACTCCAAAGATGCCTAGACCAAATATAATATTTCGCTGTTGATTTATAAGGTACTAATCTCGAAATCTACCAATCCTAAATTTCACTCCTAACTCTATTAAGTCAACAATGTACAATAATATGTAGAGAATGTCAGTGCAAGTTGAGAGTTCAAAAAAGCACACAGAGAAAAGTTCTGCTGTGCAGCCTTGCACTTGAACATATCTGAAGAACAAATGTTCAGGGCTGTGCCCCCTTTCAATTGGAAAAAACCCATGTGAAAAAAAAATGTATTCTTGAAGGTTTTCACAGCTGGGATCTGCTAGCTGTTGTGAGTTTTTTTGGGTTGTTTGGCCATGTTCTTGAAGGTTTTCTTCCAGATGTTTCACCAGTCTCTGTGGCCAGCATCTTCAGTGGGCAAGGAGCTCTCTGTGCTCTAGAACTCCTAGTTCCCTGAGCTCCTTGCCCTCTGAAGATACTGGCCACAGAGACTGGTGAAACATCACAAAGAAAAACTTCCAGAACATGGCCAAACAGCTCAAACAATCTCACAACAGCTAAAGTGAAAAAAAAATCCTTCTGGTGTCAATGATTGCTTCTAGATTTCATTGGCACAGACAGACATCATTTACAGGTTTTGCTTTCACTGCAGCTCCATCCCTTTGGAATCATAGAATCACAGATTTTGAAGAGACCTCAAGGGCCATCCAGTCCAACCCCCTGCCATGCAGGAACCCCCATCACAGTACTCCCCAAATACAGTGGTACCTTGTATAAAGGAATTAATTTGTTCCAAATGAAATTACGTTAAGCAAATTTTCCTTTATACAAATTCCCATAGGAATGCATTGAAAATGGAGTGATCCCATTTTTATGTTGTATGGAGTCTCCCCATAGGCGATTATGTTAAGCAAATTTTCCCTATCTCCGGAATTTTTTATGTTGTACAAATTTTATGTTATACAAGCTGTCTGTTATACAAGGGTCCACTGTACTGTATGACCATCCAGCCTTTCCAAAAACAGCTCCAAAGAAGGAGACTCCACCAACCTCCATGGCAACATATTCCACTGCTGAACAGCTCTAACCATCTTCCTGATGTTCAAATTGAATCTCTTTTCCTGTAGTTTGAAACCATTCCCCTGAGTCCTAGTCTCTGAAACCACGGAAAATAAACAAGTCCCTTCTTCAATATGGCATCCTTTCAAATATTTAAACATGGCTATCATATCCCCCGCCAGCCTTCTTTTTGTAAGGCTAAACATTCCCAGCTCCCTAAGCCATTCCTTGTAAGACATATGTTCCAGAACTTTAACCATCCTGGTTGCCCTCTTCTGGACCCGTTCAAGGTTGTCAACATCCTTTTTAAACTGACATGCACAGAACTGTACACTGTACTCCAGGTGGAGTCTGAGCAGAGCAGAACAGAGTGGTACTATCACTTCCCTTTCTCTAGACACTATGCTTCTGTTGATGCAACCAAGAACTGCATTGGCTTTCTTGGCCACCACATCACACTGCTGACTCATGTTCATTGCACCCAGACTCCCAGATCCCTTCCATATGTACTATTCTCCAGCCAGGTGTCTCCCATCCTATATCTGTGCAATTCATTTTTTTTACCTATATGCAGCACCCTACATTTTTCTCTGTTAAAACCCATTCTGTTAGCTTTGGCCCAGCACTCTAGTCCATCAAGGTCATTTTGGATTTTTATCCTATCCTCTAGGGAATTAGCCCCGGCTCCCAATTTGGTATCATCTGCAAATTTAATCAGCATACTCTTGGTTTCTTCCTCCAAGTCATTAATAAAGATATTGAGTAGCACTGGACCCATAACAGAACCCTGAGGCACCCCACTGGTCACGTCTCTCTCCAAGCTGTAGAGAAGCCATTTATGATCACCCATTGGGTGTGATCAGTCAACCAATTACAAATCCACCTAACAATAGCAGTATCTATCACACATTCTACTAACTTCATGGGAAACCTTATCAAAGGCCTTACTGAAACCTATGATAATCTCAGTCAGAACACACAGAGTTCTCTGCCCCTGCTACTACTGGTTCCAGGGTATCTTCATTTCCCAATAAATCACTCCAATGTACCTAAATCAAGTTTGTTTTCACTTCTTCCTCCAGAAAGTAGGAACCTAAATTTTTGCTTTCTAAACAATGAGAGAAAATGGGAGTTTGAATATGAGGAATTATTATCACAGATATTTGGAATTATCAATTTTGGGTTTGGATACATTTGAAACTATCCAAATATGGACTTATTTGATGAATTGTGGATATTTCTAAATCTGAATGGAGATACCTATCGTGCTGTCTTCCTCTTGTTTCTCTCTAACAGAAAGTAAGTCCTCTTTTATTGGACAGACATGTGGCAACTGTTTTCTTTTGAGCGCTTATGATTTAATAGGAGGATGTTAAATTACTGGATGCGTGTGCTTTTAAACTAGCTTTTGATTCAAACGTGTACTAGTTTTTACCTGTACTATGACATGTCTTGACCTGCAGTTCTGCAAGAAAGAGGAGATAGAAATTAAAATATCTATGGCAAAGACTTGAGCACTAGGGTCTCAGGAGGAATGCAGTGATTTTATTGTGGTAAACACAAACGTAATTCCACAAGTGCACGATAATCTCTCAATGCATTTGAGGTGCCCTTCCAATCTGAGCTTCTGTCCAACCTCTGCCATTCAACTAGTGGTCTAACAAGTCTGTTTCTGGTAGGTGCTCCATATAGGGAAAAGCACAAAGGTGCAGAGAGAAAAAATCAATTTAAGGAAATATACTGCTTAACAGAATTAAAAGTAATCCATTGGAGAATCTCTGTTTTGGAAGACAGATATAGGTGAGCGTAAATCCAAGAAAAAAATGACACTGAGAGTTCCTCCATATCTCAATATGCCAGAAGTGAAAGCACTTTGTAACAGATATCTTGTAGAACTAATAGTGAGTGACATGTTCTGTTGAAGTGGTGCATGTGTCCTTCACTTAGAGCACATTGCCAGTCAGCTGCATTTTGGAGTAAGCCCTTGGTGGCCGAGAGTGTGAGAGGAATTGACTATGGTCTTAATAATAAATAAATTTCCTCTTATTACACGGTGGTTAAAATGGTTCAGTCAGGGAGCTACAGAGCGAACTGAGCTTCAAGTCTTCCTCTGTAGGCCATCCTTTATCGGTTAGTTTACGTCAACTGGCATTTACTGCCTCAACACATTCTCTCAAAAGCTCTGATAATGGGAATGAATAAAGTGTTTCTGTTGACTTACAGTTCTGCATGAATTAAAAACAAACATAATATTGTGCAAAAATGTTAACTTGTTATATCACTGAACTTAGCTGGTTAACTAGCTTCATTACTACTTAACTGACTGATTTCATAACTGAAAGAACACTTCATTTTAATTGTTCACTTCTGACAGACTCCACTGATAGCATTCTGACTGACAGACTGCATTGTTAGCACTGACAGAACCCTCACTGTAAAATGGAGATGAAAAGAGTCTGAGGCAGAAAGGGAACTATTGGTTGTTACTGGATTGACTGATATCAACTACAGCTCATTCTCAGCCAAAACCTCTTGAAGGCATCCTATGCAGGTCGCAATATTTCCAGCGTTTAATATGGCTTGCTCTCGGCTACAGTTCTATAGGATTTCCCCTTAGCCAGCAAGCACATTCAACAGAACTGCTTGACCCCTCAAGTGGTTTAGGTATCTGGCTGTGGAGCCAGAGCTTGGGAGTTTGATTCCTCAATGTGCCTCTTTGACAGGAGTGGCACATTGTTCCATAAGGTCTTTTCCAATTCTGCAGTTGTCAGATGATGGTGATAATGATATTTATCACTAGTAGAAACTGACCCGGTCATTTCTTGTATGCTGTAGGTGTTCTTCTTCAACCACGGCAGTTAAAGGAATATCAATATGATGGCCTTATGCAAAAACTGCTCTGCTTATATACCGCCCCATACCACTTCAAGTAGTCTCTGGGCGGCTTACAGTTTTAATTACAGTATGCAGGCTACACATTGCCCCCCAGCAAGCGGGGTACTCATTCTACCAACCTCAGAAGGATGGAAGGCTGAATCAACCATGAGCCTGCTACCAGGGACTGAACACCAGGTCGTGAGCACAGTTTTACCTGCAGTACAGGCATGTAACCACTGCAAGCCAGTCTAGAGCTGATACAAGGTATTTTGCTGCAAAAAAAAATGCCACCCATCCTTTTCCAAATAGAGCTGCCTAATAGTCAGAGCCAGACTAGTTATTTTGGCACATGAGGTAAGCATCCCTGGCAGTAAAGGATGATAGTAACAAAGTAAACAACTAAGTCCTATTTGCCCTTCTATGACCTCCCAAATCTGTTACATGAAGTAGCTTTCTCATTTTGCCTAATGGTAGGGCCAGCCTTGCTCCTGCATTGAATTCAGGCTACTGGCTTATTCCTTAGATGTTCTACCAAACCTGCCATTAAACTAAAGGAAAGCAGAACAATTGCCTGAAGAGAAAACCTCACATGATATGTTAGAATGAAATCATAAGGGAGTGAATTGCTGCATTGTATCAGCATATTTAAACAAACTATATTTAAATTCACCATCTTGAAAAATCTCCCTGATTGGTACATATTGCCATGGCATCTTTATAGAAAACCATTTAATGAAGTTTCTGAAGTGGAAGTCTTATTCATCTGTGCAAGCTGTCAGTTTCCTTGGGGGAAATCTGAATGTCCCTATAAGGCTCCTGATCTACAGACTCCTTAGAAGTCTTAGAAGATATTGTACTTTTTTAAAAAAATTATTTCATTCTTCATTCCCGGATCCCCTTTATTGTTTTATCTTAAAAGTTCAAAAATGGTTATTTTTCCTCTTTAAAAATATTTGCAAGCAAATAAGCACCTAAAAGTCAAAGAAATGTAAAGATATACTTGGAATATACAAAATACACAAGTCTTCTAATACAAAATTTCTAATACATGTATATATGGTTTTTCTTCCATAAAAATCTTGAGTCTTGTGAATTATGAGCTTCTAATTTTACAGATTAAATCTGAATAGAATAATTCAAAAAGATGCAAGATTTTTTCTCCTTAATAAAAAGCTATTTCTTGATAAAACTTGTATTTAGATAACACTCTCATACAGTCATTTAAGCCTCTATTGTAGTACAAATTGTCACCTCTTAGGCGCCATCATTCAAGAATGAAGAGGCCCAGATGTTGCAGCCTCAGATGTTAAGGAAGGTGTTTCAGTCCCCTAATCATTCTGCTTGACCTCCTCTGCACTTTTTCCACTTCCATAATATCCTTCTGGGGGTGTGGTGACCAGAACTGTACACAATACTCCAGATGGGGCCTCACCATAGATTTATAAAGAGGCAAAGTGACACTTGCTGACTTATTTTCTACACCCTTCCTAATGATCCCTAGCATTGAGTTTGCTCTTTCCACTGCTGCGGCACACTGGTTGACACCTTCATTGTGCTGTCCACAATGAAGCTGACGCCTTCATTGTGCTGTCCACAGTGTTTGTGTTTTGTCTCTTGTCATTTAATGAAGGATTTGACATATCTACTTTGGTATTAGCCAGCATTATTAGTTCATAATGCACTTACTCTCCATGGTTTTATGCTGTTTTTACAGTTTCTGTAGATCTCCAGCTTCTCTGTTACAGCTCTTTTGTTATATAAATGCTAATCTCTGGAATGGTAGCACTTTATATTTATTTTATCGCAGTCTTTTTTGTCTGTTCATATAGAGGAATATATAGTGTGTATTAATTAAATCCCTGCCATTTCAAATTCACTTGGGTGCCTTCAAAAATGGAAGATGTGATTATTTCCATACTTTCATCCAGTGGGGAAATTGTGAAAGTGGAATGAAGAGGAGTCTGAAACAACAGTTCCCTGTTGTCTTTTAATCACCACAGCACGCACACACACACACACACACAGAAGCACGCACACACACAGAAGCACGCACGCACACACACACACACACGTGAAGTGCAGTTAACTGGTTTTCTCGGCTCTCCTCCACCTTCATTTATCTATGGCCAACAGAAGCTGTGAGGATAATATATGCAAGACGCGAGCACTGAACTACTATTTTGTTATAGACCAGACAAATTACTTAGTGGCTTAAAATCCATAACCACATTTTGCATCCTATTAGTGTGCACAGCAGCTGTATACAAGTGAAATACCTTGGATATTAAAACTAAGTGCTTGATATTAATACCACAATTTTTACTGTATTTTGTCTTGGGTGGTGTGGGGAGGGAGGTTGTTCCCTTCAAAATATTATGGCTAGTATTCGAGGCTAAGCAAAAGGTATGAAGAAATTGATTACCCCTTTCTTATGTGCAAAAGGTAAACAATTTATAGCAGGGTGTAATGAAGATGTCAGATCTGAACTTGAGACATGGGTTCTAAACCCTGTTTGTCTATGGAAACTCCATAGGGGATGACTAATTTGACATTTGGCAATTGGGATGGCTAATGCAATGAAAAGGTCATCATAACCATTTAAACTACTGTACAGTGGACCCTTGTATAACAAACAGTTTGTATAAAATAAAGTTTGTACAACATAACAAATTCTGGAGATAGGGGAAATTTGCTTAATGGAATTGCCTATGGGGCAAATCCGTACAACATAAAAATGGGATCACTCCGCTTTCAATGCATTCCTATGGGAATTTGTATAAAGGAAAATTTGCTTAACATAATTTCATTTGGAACGAATTAATTCCTTTATACAAGGTACCACTGTATTTAGTTCCATGCCATCAAATTGTTTCTGATGTAAGGTAACCCTAATGGTATTGTTGAAGTGTATGTGCCATTCATGAAGTGGTTTACCATTGATACCATCCAGTGAGCTTCCATAGCCGGAGTAGAGATCTGAATCCAAGTCTCTGGGTCTTTGTTCACCACTCTAGAAACTGCACCACTCTGGGTCTTGCTGAAACTGCAGTGATCCCTTAAAATCAGAGGTCATTGGAAATTACAGCCAAATAATCACAGGCACATAACTTGAGGGAGGGCTCCCCTTCCCCAGTAATTTAAAAATACTGTATTACTCTTTTTGATAACTTTTTAATGCTTAACCTAGCATGGTGTTGTGGACTCTGAAGAACAGGATTCTATCAAAAAAGATTGCTGGGGGAAGCAGAGCTGGTAAAACCACTCCTTAAATATCAAACTTACCTTGAAAGCCTCATTAGGGTGGCTATAAGTTGATTCCAAACTTGATAGCACATAGCAAAGCTAGTGAAAGACAGCTGAACAGGATCTGTCCATTGAACTTAATCTGTCCATTCCCGCCTTTGACTCCCATGTGCTTAAAAAAAACTTCTCTGCAGAGCTGGAAACTGCTTTACAGTCAATTTCTAGATTGTTCTAAGGGCTCTGGAGTGGAACAGAGAAAGTTCTGCTAGCAGCATTTAGGCTATTGAGACATTTTATGTGACAATCACTGAAATCCTGCTGCTTAGCCTGCTAAGTCAGAACTAGAGTAGGCCCACTGAATCCATTGAATTTGAAGAGGAATTGATTCACCAAGTCTTCATTGATTGAAAGGGCCTTCTGTAGTATGATATGCTCCACTAGCAACAGGATTTCAGCCACACACAGTATTAACTACATGAAGGCTGTGTATAAACAAATAAGGCCAACGACAACAGCAACACATGCAAAATAAATTCAGTCAAGCAAAACGAATGTAATCAAGCAATGAAACAACAATGAAACAAGAGAACAAACACAAGTGGACAGAACTAGTTTAAATATGCTAGATAAATAATGAAGTAGGGATATACACAAAATGGAAAAACAGTTTTGTTTTGTTTTGTTTCTACTAGAGGTTCGTTTTGTTTCATTTTTAAATGAATGTTTATTTAAAAATTGTAATGAAATGAAACAATAGCGAAACAATTTGTTACTCTATAAAATGGCTCCCCTCGTTCCTAGAGGCACCAAATGTGGTTGGTAGTTTTTTTTATTATTATTTTACAAGGGAGCCATTTTACAGAGTAATGAAACATTTCATTTTCAAGGGGAGAAAGAAGCATTTGGTTTCATAATGAAACATAGTTTCCTGTTTTGTTTCATTTCGTAACATTTTGAAAGCTTACAAAATGACAAAACAGGATGTCATTTTTGTAAGGTGCCCATCTCTACAATGAAGTTCAGCATATGGCCAATAGCAAAAATAAGAATAGGAAAAACAAGGAGAAAGGAGCATTTCTTCTTAACTAACTAACAGCTGCTAGCATCCTTCACCCAAATTACTTTGCTCATCACCTTTTTACCAGACTAAATAATGACTGATTTGAATATATTAAAATGTATTTTCTTGTCACACATGGATATGTACCGAAGGGGCAGTGGACTGGAGCACAGGGGAAGCTAGAACTACTAATTTTTATTTGCCTGATTGATAGGAAGTAGGCTTAGTTCAAGCAGGAGATTTTCTTAGCAGTTCATTTATTTTAATATGACACAAGCAGCCTGAATGTAAAATGCAGCTTTTGGACTGTGGCAAGCAAAACACAGCCAAAATAAAAACTCTGAGACTGCACATGGCAAAGTCCTGACTCAGACTGATATGGCAAGTATTTGCCATAGTGGTTTAACATGTAATGTAGCAAAACATTCTGCAGCATGACACTTACCATGCTGAGGTGATGCTGGTGTTTTAAGACATTCCTTGTGTAACAAAAACTTAGTTTGTATAGTTGACTATTTATTTATTTATTTATTTAATACCCTACCCATCTGCCCACATGACCACTCCGGGTGGCTTACAACAAAAACAACCCAATAACAAAATAAGCACAGCATAAACTAATGACATAATACCAGTTAACTGAACAGCATATTAAGACAATTTTACTTACTTACTTACTTACTTACTTACTTACTTACTTACTTACTTACTTACTTACTTACTTACTTACTTACTTACTTACTTACTTACTTACTTACTTACTTACACCTGCCTTACCTACCACCTTAGAGGATTTCTGTGAGTAAAAAGATAAATGCTTAAATCTGGGTAGTTTACAAGTTAATCATGAGGGATACACAGGCCTACAACTAGGGTCCATGTCACCTCGGGCAAACATGGATTCCTGGGGGTGTGTGGAATAGTGCAGAGCACAAAAAGTATTTTGTCATTATGGCATCCCCCTAGCACAGCAACTGGGTCATATGCCCCATATGTCACCCCACCCCCAATCAGGCCCTGATGATGCACATTGTTTCCCTAAAAATCTAGGTACTTGTAATGACCTTGGAAGGATGAATGACTGAGTGAATCTTAAGCCTGCAAGTGAACCCCAAGTTTATTTATTTATTTACACTGGTACTTCTACTTACAAGCAATTCGACTTACAAGTGGCAAACCTTTGGCTTTTTAAACTGCCACCTTACAAATATTAGATAGGGTTTCCCCTACCTATCAATGACAGCAGACTTTGACAGGTCCAACATATCACAGTCTGATCAGTCAAAGTCAGCTGTGTTGCCACCTCCTCCTCCTTCTTGGTTCATTTGATCTCTGTAAAAGAGACCAAAGCAACCAAGAAGGAGGTGAAAGTGACTATTGCACCTTCCTTTCAAACTGCCCATCCTGAGTTGGGACGGGTGCTTGCTGCCACAGCTCGAGCAGGTGGAAGGCAGGCGTATGAATGCTCAACCTTCCCATAGGAATGCATTGAAATCTGTTTCCTCGGTAATGGATTAATTGATTTTCAATACATTCCTACAGGAAACTGCTGCTCTACTTACAAGCATGCACCCAGAATGTATTAAATTTGTAAATAGAGGTGCTACTGTATTTACAAAATTTTACAAAATTTTGGGTTGTGAGTAGAGTTTAGCTGCAGTACATCCATTTAACCACTGCACCATGAGAGCACTTCCATTTTGTTTTGAAGATATCTGTGATGTTATTAAACATAATACCCTTGGGGAATCAAGATGGCCGCGAACAGCAGAAGACGTAGCTGAAAGCAGTCCCAGCTAACGTCGATGCATCCCAGGTCCCAAGAGGGCGTATCTACTCCAAGACGACCCTTCTGGGAGCAGAATCTATCCCAGAACCGATCCAGGGCACCCAGGTGTGGTTTCCTCTCCTTCGGGAGAGAGGTCGAACCCCTGGTGAAATTCCTGTGCGGCTGAGACCTTGGGAGATCCTGACGGAAGTTCCGAGCTGCCTCTATTCCTCCAGAATCGTGAGTGGCTTTTTCCATCTGAAAGCCCTTTCAACAATATAAATCAGCAACTTACCGAAAAGAATTTGCCTTTTTCAGTTCTTCTTTCCCGTTTTATCTGTTATTTTCTGCCCCTCGGAGGACTGCAATTTATGCTTTCACTTTCACATTCATCTAACAGCAGAAAATTTAACTCTTAAGTTCCCGTTTTACTCTACACTATACTTTACTTCCCGGACTCTGTTGGCAAAAGTGGGTACAGCACACCATCTACTGGATTTTTTCATGTTTGCAGCATCACATATATTTCTTGAAAAGCAGCAAACTGGTTAGAAATAAGACCAATCTTGTAAAGACTTTGCAACCCTCCTGTGAAGAGGTAATCGATTCTTTACCACCACAAAACAAATCCTCACTATGAGCAGGACCCCAACTACACAAAAGAAATTTGCTTTTGTTCCCTTGGCCCACCCAGCAACCATGACTCAACAATCAAGTCAATCAAGCCAATCCGATCAAATCTTAGATGCATTGAAGGAGTTAAATCTTACCCAAATTAAGATGTTGTCAGATCAAACCACTGGATTCTCTAGCTTAAGAGCAGAAATGAAAGAGGGCTTTTCAAATGTCGATACCAAATTAGAGACATTTGGTGGTCGTTTACAAGCGTTGGAAGAGAATATGAATGTCACTGATTTCCGTCTTGGAGAAATTGAAGCCTCAATGGAATCAACAAGTAAACTGGTTCTTACACACGAAATCGAAGCCTCTTCCAAAATTCTAAGAATTCAAAACCTCACTGTGGATAAAGATGAAAATCTCTATACCATCGTTGGAGATACCCTGGCCACTCTACTTGAGGTACCTACTGAAGAATTCCTTCGTGAGGTAGACATGATTTACCGTCAACCAACGGCTTATACCAGAAGAAATAAACTCCCTCCTGAGGTAATCGTTAAATTGGTTAGAAGATACACCCGGGATTGCATCCTTAAGGCTACCCAAGACAAGGAGGTGGAAATCAGTAAATCCAAAGTGACAATTCTGAAAGATGTCCCTTGGGAGATTCGTCAATTACGGAAAGAATATGTATTCCTTACCAAACTCCTGCTCAAGCATGACATAAGATACAAGTGGCTCTACCCCCAAGGTTTGTCCTTCCAATGGGAAGGCAAATTACAGAAAATTGAATCTCACCAGAAAGCTAGAGCCTTCGTTGAAAAAAACGCAAAGAAGTTGGGCTACTCCCCTTCCTCTTCTTCACCATCCTCCTCTGAAGATGAGGACATGACCGGAACTCAAACCACTACCAAAGATGACAGCCGTGATGACCAGACCTCGAAACAAGAGACTTCAAAGCACGTTCAAGATTCTAGTGGCGCAGTGGGAGGTGCCAGGCCGAAAAATTATCTCAGGCCAAAATCAGGGAAGAAAAAATATTTTTGGAAGTAGCAAGATGGCCCAAAAAATTCTAACATGGAATATTAATGGTATGAACTCGCCCCAGAAGCGTCGGAAAACTTTCAATTTTCTCCAAAAACAACAATGCTCCATCATCTGTTTACAGGAAACCCATGTACTGAGAAAACATGAACAATATTTAATACAAAACAAATTGGGAAATCTATTTTCCACATCAAATAAAGAAAAGAAGCAAAATGGGGTGGCACTGTATATTAAATCAGAACTCTCCCCAATTCTCTTGGAAAAAGATGAATCAGGCAGATGGATTCTTGTCCAAGCAAAAATCCAATCTAAAGACACAATTATTGCTGGTATATATGCTCCTAACGATAATCATGGAAGACAAGTATTCTTTGAACAACTGGCCCAGAAACTGTTGCAATATGGGAATCACCAGCTTATAATATTGGGAGATTTCAATGCTGTACACACTCCCTCAGTAGACAGGAAAACACCAAAAGGGAAAAAATTCAAGACCTCATCTTCCACACTGCCCAAATCGTTCTTGGATATGTCCGATATCCTCGAACTTCATGACATCTGGAGAAGGAAAAATCCACTAAAAGACGGTTACACCTTCTATTCAAGACAATATGCTTCCTTCTCCCGTATAGATATGTGTTGGGCTACATCTGATCTTCTACTAAATACAAGGGATATTGAAACTTTACCTCGAGTGTTATCTGACCACAATGCCATCTTATGGACACTGAAATCTTCAGGTATGCCTAGGCATTGGAAAATTAACCCAACTCTTTGGACTGATAAAGAATTCATCTCAGAGGCTGCTAGAGATTTGAATTTGTATTTTGAAACTAATCTGAATAAGGGCACACCACTCAAAACGGTATGGGATGCCTTCAAGCCATACTTTAGAGGATTCGTTATCCAATTTATGGCAAGACGGAATAAAGAGAGGAAAAAGAAATATGAATCAACTCTTAAAATGATGAAAAAGCTTGAAACGGACTTAATACAAGACCCCCGTAACGATAAGCTGAACAAAGACCTGGCCTCTTGTAGGCATGAACTCAATCTGATCCTGACTGCAGATATAGCTCACAAAATTAAGTTGGCCAAACTGAACTTTGTGGAAAATGCGAACAAACCAGGTAGATGGTTAGCGTATAGGTTAAAAAAGGTACAATCACAAAAACTTATATTCTCACTCAAAGACAAAGCTGGGGAAACTCAGACAGAGCAATTACAAATCCAAAAAATCATAGAGGAATATTACCAAAGATTATTCAAGCCGGAGATGATTGACAATGATGCTATCTTCCATTACCTTGAACAAGCCAACTTTCCAAAACTTACTGAGCAACAGAGAGCCCAGACGAATGCCCCTGTCACAATGATGGAAATAACAGAGGCTATTAATCATCAAAAACTGAATAAAGCGCCTGGACCCGACCAAATACCTGCTATATTTTTTAAAAAATTCTCAGAGACAATTTCTGGAATTATGAAAAACCTCTTTACATCTATATTTGAAGGTGAAAATATACCAGATTCCTGGAAATCATCACACACGACACTGATTCCCAAAGAAGGGAAATCCAAAGATTTGATACAGAACTACAGGCCAATCGCCCTCCTAAACGTGGATTACAAAATTTTTGCAACCATCCTGGCCAATAGATGGCGAATGATTTTACCTTCTTTGATATCACACGACCAGACGGGCTTCCTCCCGAAAAGGCACCTCCAATCCAATATCAGAACTTTTCTCAACGTGTTGGAATATTATGAATCCCACCCCGAGAAGCAAGTAGCTTTTGCATTCATTGATGCCGAGAAAGCCTTTGATAATGTATCCTGGTCTTTACTCAAAACTCAATTAGATTACCTTCAGTGCGGCCACAGAATGTTGCGAGCAATTGAACAAATTTATTCTACCCAAAATACCAGGATTGTAGTGAATGGTCACCTCACAGATAAAGTTAATATACACAAAGGTACCAGGCAAGGATGCCCCCTTTCTCCTCTTCTGTTTATATCCACCCTGGAAATTCTTCTTCATGTAATAAGGGAAAACCCAGACATTCAAGGCTTACAAAATAAGGGAGAAGTTTACAAGGTACAAGCCTTTGCAGATGACCTGATGGTTATCATGGAGAACCCCCAGACTTCCTCTGTAGAACTTCTAAAGACCCTGGAGGCATACTCAAAAATCTCTGGATTAAAGGTGAATAGAGAAAAAACATTGGTTTTAACTAAAAATATGACCCCACCCATGATCGAAAAACTGGTAAATCAATCTGGTTTTCAACATTCTAATAAGGTAAAATACTTGGGTATTACTGTATCTAATCGATGCAACTCTCTACTTAAAGATAATTATGTTAATGTTATCAAAACAATCAAAGCTGATCTTGAAACTTGGTCAAGACTTCAGCTATCCTTAATGGGCAGAATTGCTGCAGTTAAAATGAATGTCTTACCTAAAATGCTTTTCTTATTTCAATCTCTGCCTATATTACCAAACTTTAAGATCATTTCAGATTTGGAAAAAAGTATACGTATATTTATATGGCAAAAGAAAAAAGCAAGGATTAAAAATATTTATTTGCAGGATAGAACCAAATTTGGAGGCTTTGCCCTTCCCAATTTGGCACTATACTACAAGGCTGCTGCCATGACTTGGATTAAAGACTGGATTCTGATGACAAATAAAAGAATACTACAGCTTGAGAGTTATGGCCTTGATAAGGGTTGGCATCACTATATGTGGTATAAGGGAAATTTACCTACCCTCTTTAAAAAGCACTGGATAAGGAATGCTTTAATTAAAATATGGTCACTGATTCAAAAACAATTTTATCTCAAAGCACCTATTTGGTTATCTCCACTGGGAGCAATTTATAGCTCCCAGGCAAGTGAAATCTCAAAAGTTGTAACTTACAGACACCTTCTGAACGCTGACTTCTCATTGAAACCATTAGGGAAACTAGTATCAGAAGGTCATAATCTGGATTGGTGCAAATATCAACAAATATATTCACATTTCAAAGAGCTTTCCAAAGAGGGTGGTTTTATGACTACTGATACCCCACTCGACAAAATACTATCTTCTGGTGACTCAAAGCTTATTAGCAAATTTTATAATATACTGTTAAATGAAAAAATGATTGATACATTGGTTAAAGATTCTATGATTAGATGGGCTGAAAACTTTGGCTATACTATCCATTTAAATAAATGGGACTCCTTGTGGAATACAGTTAAAATCTTTAAATCTATTTCATTTAAGGAAAATTGTTACAAAATGTTTTATAGATGGCACTTTGCACCTCACCGTTTATCCAAGATGTATAACTGTTCACCTAAATGTTGGAAATGTAACTATGACTGTGGAACCTTTTATCATATGTGGTGGACTTGTAAAGAAGCAAAGGCGTATTGGAATATGGTAAAACTTTTCTTAGAAAGCTTTTTGAAAATTAAGATAGAATCTAGACCAGAACTATTCTTGTTAAATATAGTAGATGTAAACATTTCCTATGACCAGAGATATGTACTTCACCATGTAATTGTTGCTGCAAGAATACTATATGCGAAATTTTGGAAACAACCAAACACGCCAACTGAGAAGGATTTCCACGGAAAGATAAGAGAATGTATCGAAATTGATAAACTTTCTGGCTATCTAAAGGGAGATTACGACGAGATCTTTCGGGAAAGATGGCAAGAAATAACAAATTTGTTAGTATTGTGATGATATTTGGCAATTTTAGTAATATGTTAAATTACTATCTCTATTTTGCTTGATATACTCAATGAAAATTTTTAAAATTGTACCCCTTCTTCCCTTCCCCGCCCATACTCTTTTTCCTTGTTCCCCCCTTAAAAACTCAATAAAAACCTATAAAAAAATAAACATAATACCCTTGAACAAAGGGTCTTTTTTCCAGGGATGAGTCTCCTCATCTTGCCTCTCCTGCTGTTATCTAGAGGCTACCTCGAGGTGATTTGCCCTGGGCTTAAGGTGTTGCATTTTGGCTCAGCACTTGGGACTAGAGATGGGCACAGAACTAACATTTTTTCATTTCCGTTATTCGTTAGTCGTTCCGTTATGTGACGAAATGACAAACGAAAATTATAATGAAAATGCAACAAAACGAACAGAACCACGAAAATTGTGGTCGTTACGTTTTGTTTCCATTAATGGCGACACGCAATGAAATGAGCTGTTTTAAATGTTAAAAAACGCCCTGGACATCCGTAAAAATGCAGCAATAATGTGATAATTATTTCAAATTATTACCTACCAGGGGATTGGGGTCCTTAAAACGTTTGTTTTTGTCTTCTCCCATCGTGATGTATTTTTCTTTTCCCTTTAAAATGGATGTCGCACCAGCCACAAAATGGAGGCAAGCCATGTGATGGGATCATGTTCAACCAATAGCATGCCCAGGTTGCAGACTGGGCGGGCAGGTCTGGCAGCCACAGAGGTCATAAAAAGCGCTGGCAGCCCCCGTCCTCCTTGCAGTCTCTGGTGGAAATTAGGGTGGGATTGCTGTCTCTGTGACTCTAGCTTCAGTCCTGCAGCCTCCCTGTGTGTGTGCGTGCTGTGTACCCCTCTGTGAGTACCCTCCCTTGCCCCGCAGTGCAGTCACTCTGCGGCTGCCTTGCACCCTGGGCAACGCCCACAGCTGCCTTTGCAGCCTCCCTGCATACCTAGTCTATACTGTGTCTCTGCCAGCATCCATTTTTTTTAGTGTTTTCCCTCTGGTCTGGGGTGTTGGGGGATGCCTGTGCACAGAAATGCTTTAAAAATTGCGCAAAAAGCAGGTAGAAATGACAAACAAAAAAATGAAAAATGGTAAAGAAATTTTTCCAAAAATTCATGACAAACAGAAACGAACCAAAACAGACCTCTTAATGACAAACGAAAAACCAAAACGCCGTTTTTTTGTTTCGTGCCCATCTCTACTTGGGACCCTGGTGAGAAGCTAGTGCATTTCTGCTCCTTGAAAATGGGCTGTCAGAAGGGCCTTGTGGTTAATTTTCAGTGAATTTGAGTTGAGAAAAAGTTGTTGCTACTGTCAATTTTCTTTAATATGAAATGTTTCTCAAACTATAAAATGTGAGTCTAGTGCTGCCATTTTTTGTTAGCTGACGTACAAAATGGCTTTCATGTGCAGCATCAAGAAACGCATCCTCTGAGTAGCCCATCATGACTTCTGTGCGGTCTGGAAACTCTTGTGGAAGAAGGGAGGTGGATCCATGCCACACTGGATTTAGGCTGGTGTGTTTTGCTTTGTTTTAGTTTGTGAACCTCCTTAAGCATAACACAATGTGGAAGCAAGCTAAATGTCTTCCACATTGCTGCCCAGAGACCACCTGGTAGTGGGGAGACTTTTTTTTGTAAATAAATAAATGTCTTTGACGTCAAAGGAATTGTGGTCAGGGAATAGAGATGGGCACGACTTAGCAGTATTTCCGTTTCCGTTTCCGTTACTCGGTTCCGTTACTCTACGGAAACGGAAACGGGAATTACTCCGCCAGACTTCGAGCTCGAACCGACAAACGAACAATTTGGTCAGATTTGTCGTGCTCGTTACTTGCATCGCGCGATCGCGCGCGATGCCAAGCGGCACAGAAAAAAAGTTTTTAAAAGTTAAAAAACCCGGTTCCCGGCCAAAAAGCAGGCGGAAATATGCCTGCCGTGCCTCAGGGCACCTACCAGAGGGGTGGTTTCTGGAGGTCCCCGCCCGGCCTCCCCCCCTCCTCCGTCCTGGGCTGCTCTGGTGGGACTCGCCGCAGGCTCGCAGCAGCAGCAAAGCAACAAGCCGCACGGCACGGACGGCACAGGAAAAAACTTTTAAACTCTCCCCCCACCCATTCCCGGGCCAAAAAGCAGGCGGAAAATGCCTGCTGTGCCTCAGGGCACTCACTATCAGTAGGGCACCTACCGGAGGGGGGGTTTCTGGTCTGGAGGGGGGGTCCCGCCTCCCCCCGTCCTGGGCAGCCGGACTCGAGTCGCCTCGTCGCCATGCCATGCGGTGCGGGCGGGGGATCGAAAATGGGGCGGCGAACGCAATATTGTTTTTGAAATCGTGGTCCAAAAACACACAAGCACAACAGAAACACGCGGAAATTTATAAACTGCCAGCCAGATTTTTCACAGTAGCAGTGGGTTTTTTCTTGCAACAAAATGTCTCTCCTCTCCTCCTGTGTCCTCCATTGATTTTATTTTTTTTATTTTTTTTTTTACACCTGCGCAGTGCGCAGTGATGGGCTGGCCCAGTGGCCTGGCCAGCCATGTGGGAGGGAACGACCATGCAAATTTTTGGAGCCATCTCACGAATCGCATGGCCACTTGGCCATGGAGACTTCTGGGATGTGCCAAAAAGCCCCCTAAAACTTGCCCTAGCCCCCTAACCCGCTAACCCTAATCCTTGACTCCTTACCCATACGTCACAGACTGTCTTCTTAGTGGGTCAGAGAGGCACCCAGAGGTGCAACCCACTAGCCCACCCTAACCTTACCCGTCATTAGCCTAACCCTAGCCCTTGGACTAAAGCCACCTTAGCCCATAGCCAGATCTACTTGCATTGCACTACACACGCAAGTACGATTCCCTTCTTTGTGGGACATGGCAGGTGCGACACGCTCGTACCAGGGTATCAGGTACTTGAGCAGGTCTCACTGCCTGCAAATGGTATGCATAACCATATGGTTGTGCATGCCATTTTGCAGCAGCAGCAGGTGAGGATGGGAGACCCCCATGTTGAGGGGTCTCTTGGAGCCTGCTGCTGCTGTCCCTTCCTACTGGGTGAGGATAGGAGGCACCCACGGGTGCCTCCAGGAGCCCTCTCTCCCTTTATAGCGGGCCGGCGGAGGCACCCACCCCACAGAGGTGCCTCCAGGAGCCTGCTACCCCCCCAAAAAAACCAGTATAACGAAAACGAAAAAACAAAAAACGAAACGACTATTTTTTTCGATTTTTCGCGAAAACGGAACCGAAACGAAATGGACCCTTGCCGAAAATGAAAACAAAAACGAAGTTTTTTTCCTGAGTCGTGCCCATCTCTATCAGGGAATGTCCTTGTAGAGAAGCTGTCAGTCAGAGAGCCTGTAGCTCCTTTTTCTGTTTGTTTGCTTGTTTCCACTGTCTTTGCAGTTGACTGCCTTCCTTCTCTGACCAAGTAACAGGCATGGAAGTCTCATTCATGTGGTAGAGGTTCCATTTTCCTTTTTTGTATTGTTCTGACTGTAACTACAAATGCAAAGATAACTGTTTTCTCCTTTAATTACTTCTAAAGTGATTTTATCATGCCAAGTACTAGTTTGTGTGGAAAAAAACCCAAAGAGGTAGGAATGGGAGATGATGAGGCTAAGCTGATCTCTCTCCATTTCTGTGTTTCTGTTTTTCTTCATCATAGACCACAGTCACACAAACCAAATGTTGCTTGGCTCAGACACTTCTTGAATCACTTGCACTTCTTACACACTGTCATTTGCAAAGACAGCCCTAATCCCACATCACTGAATGTCATAGTAGCAACTTCTGCAAGCTGTTATTATGAATTTGCTCATGATGTGGAAAGTGCAATTTTCAGTGTAAACCTCAAAGGAAAATCCATGTACCAGCTCACTAGGAAGTTCAGCTATACAGAAAGTACAAAGAACAGCATGACATGCAACTTTATTCTTATCCAGGCATGCATTCACATGATCTCACTGTGCAATCTCCCTGATGTCATTGTGATGAGTAATCTTGTAAGCTTCATGTTTGCAGTTCTAGTCTTCACAATGCTGTGGAATATAATTATGGAACCTCTTTTGAAAGACACAGGCAGTGCTCAGATAACTTGATAGTGAAAGAAAATATTTTGGCTAATATACCATATTTAACCCAGGTTTTGTTAATTGTTAAAGTGCTTTCAATGTTTTTAAAGTTGAAGAAGTCCATAAGGCATTTGCACTGAAATAAATGTATTGGGCCTAGATCCAACTGCTAGTTCCAGTTAGAGAAGACTTACTTCCTTGGGATTCAGTGCTAAATCACACCTAGAATAGGCCTTTTCAGTCAGTGGAAATTCTGACTCCTTGATAAATGCTGTTCATTCAATGGACCTACTCTATATGTGACTTACTACTGGATTTCTGCAACTAAATCAATTGATAAAAGATGAATCAACTTGTATATGAATCTCATTGATTGAATTGGCCTACCTGCTTGATTCAAAGCTTCATCTTAAAGGTGCCATAAACCTTTGCATTTGCTTTTGGTGGAACAAGCTAGAGAGCTACCTCTCTGAAATCAGCTTTCAGTAATCTTATCTGTAGCATTGTGTATAGTTGGAACAGAATGCGATAGGAAATAAGGTAATCCAAAGTGAGTTAAACTACAGAAGCTGATAAAACCTCTATTGTTCTATTTTTATTATTGGTAACAAATTGAACATGCAATCAGCTCAAAAATCAAAAATCCTCCATCTGAGCACAATCATGCTTGCTTATATTATGCTGGTTAATTCCTCCACTTTTAAAGGAATAGGCTCTCTGTGTGGCGATGATAACCAATTATTAACAGGAGACAAGGAGAAGGCAGAACTACTCAACATCTTTTTTGCCTCAGTTTTCTCCAAAAAGGGAAAAACAGTTCCCTCGGCACAGAGAGTAGATGAGGTAGGATGGGAATTGCAACATAGAATAGGTAGAGGGGTAATACAGGAGCACCTGGAAACATTAAATGAATCTAAGTCTCCTGGGCCAGATGAATTACACCCAAGAATATTAAAAGAACTGGCAGAAGTAATTTCAGAACCATTGGCAATAATATTTGACATGTCTTGGAGAACAGGGGAAGTCCCCACAGATTGGAGGAGGGTGAATATTGTCCCTATCTTAAAAAGGGGGGGAGGGAAGAGGACCCAAATAATTACTGCCCAGTCAGCTTGACTTCAATTTCTGGCAAGATCCTAGAACAAATTATTAAGCAGGCAGTCTGTAATTATTTAACTAGCAATGCTGTCATTAAGAGAAGTCAACACAGATTTCTTAAAATCAAGTCATGCCAGACCAATTTGATCTTTTTCTTTGATAGAATTACAGGCCTGGTGGATGAGGGGAATACTGTGAATATTGCTTATCTACATTTCAGTAAGGTCTTAAGTAAGTTTCCCCATGGTATACTTGCAAAGAAGCTAGGTAAATGTGGGATAGGTAGTGTCACTGTTAGATGGATTTGTAATTGGTTGACTGATTGCCCCCGAAGGGTGATCATTAATGGTTTCTCTTCAGTTTAGAGAGACGTGACCAGTGGGGTGCCCCAGGGTTCTGTCCAGGGTCCAGTGCGATTTAATATTTTTATTAATGACTTGGAGGAAGGAATAGAGAGTAGGCTGATCAAATTTGCAGATGATACCAAATTGGGTGGGGTTGCTAATTCCCTAGAGGATAGGATGAAAATCCAAAAGGACCTTGACAGAGTGCTGGGCCAAAGCTAACAGAATGGAGTTTAACAGAGGGAAAAGTAGGGTGGTGCATCTAGGTAAAAAGAATGAATTGCACAGATATAGGATGGGAATCACTTGGCTGGAGAATAGTACCTGTGAAATGGATCTGGGAATCTTGGTGGACCAGAAATTGAACATGAGTCAGCAGTGTGATGTGGCAGCCAAGAAAGCCAATGCAATTCTTGGTTGCATCAACAGAAGCATTGTGTCTAGATCAAGGGAGGTGATAGTACCACTCTATTTTTCTCTGCTCAGACCCCATCTGGAGTACTGTGTCCAGTTCTGTGCACCTCAATTTAAAATGCTGACAATCTTGAACGGGTCCAGAGGAGGGGGACCAGGATGATTGAGGGTCTGGAAGAAATGTCTTATGAGGAGCAGCTTAGGGAGCTAGGAATGTTTAGCCTTTCAAAAAGACGACTGAGAGGGGGTATGATAGCTATGTTTAAATATTTGAAAGGATGCCACATTGAAGAAGGGACTGGTTTATTTTCCATGGCTTCAGAAACTAGTATTCAAACAGGGCAATGGTCTCAAACTTCAGGAAACTCCATTTAAACATTAGGAAGAATTTCATGACAGAGCTGTTCAGCAATTGAATATGCTGTCATGGAGGGTGGTGGAGTCTCCTTCTTTGGAAGTTTTTAAGCAAAGGCTGGATGGCCATCTGTCAGGCATCCTGTGATGGGGGTTCCTGCATGGCAGGGGGTTGGACTACATGGCCTTTGAGGTCTCTTCCAACTCTATGATACTATGATTCTATGATTCCATGATTCTTTGCTCTTATTACAGCCATTTGGTAGCTTTCTTGTTGAAATCAAGATGTAACAAATAATTGTACTGTAACAGTACTGTAACATATGCTCATTACTGGAAGGTTGTATGAAATGAAATAGAATAATATACATTCTTTTAAAGTATCATACTACTCTCCACTTATCTTCCTCTTCTTCCCCATACGCATCAGGGCCAATATTATGATAAGTAATAAGAGATATTTTTCTATAAGGATATGGTTTAAATTGCAACATTCTTTTTACATAGGAAAATCAACATTGCAAATAAAAGGTATCAATTTGGTTTCTGTGTCCCGAATTCCCTTATTGTCAAGCACCCTCAAGTTGATTGACCTTAATCATGTATTCAAAAGTCTAATTTATATCAGTGGCAGAGATACATTTTATTGTTATGAAAATCCAAAGCAATACATACAGGAGATTACAGGTTCAGTTTTTGTTGACTCTAGTTCCAAAAAGATTGGATGGCAGATGATGAAAAAGGGAAATGCCTTGCACCAGATCATATTCAGGAATTGAGTGAGCTATGGCAACTGGACTTTCTCTTCTTGTGGGATGAAAACATTTTGCTACTCATCCATGCAGCCACTTCAGTCAGACTGAGGAGGTTAGTTGGATATGTAGTAAAACACTTTGATCCCACAAGAAGCCCAGTTGCTATGACCCAGTTCCCAGTTAACCTCACGTGGATGACTGAGAATCTCCACAGATGTGTTCAGAAACAATGAAAAAGAAGTGATGAAAGGTTCTAGGGAATAGGTGAAATTAGCAACCGTATGCTAGGTAGAACAAAAGTCTACTGAATGTGATGAACTTGAAGCTTACAGAGGAGTATCTGTTGCAGCAAAAACAAGAAACTAGAGATGGGCAGGAAATGAAAAACAAAATGCTGTATTGTCGTTTCATTATATAACGAAATGGTAGGATGCATTTTGTTATGAAACAAAATGAAACACTATTTTTCTTCTAGGAACAAAAAAGTTCATCCTAGAGGAACCAAGGTTGCAGGGGAGCTTCCCCAAGCTCTTCCCTATAAGCCCCTGAAATGTGGAGAGGTTTGGGGTTCAGGGGGCTGAGTTATTAAGCTCCAAATCGGGTCCCCCAGAAAAAAATCATTTCTGAGTTGGAAGCCGATAATAACCTCCCCTGCAGGCAAGGGATTAGTGGCTTTCCAACTCAATTAGAATTTTCTCCTAGGTGAACCCCCATTGGAGCTTAATAACACAGCCCCCTGAAATCCAAACCTCTCCACATTTCAGAGGTTGACAGGGGAGAGCCCAAAGCAATTTTGGTGCCAATACATGGCTGTGATCCATATTTTCAAGTATGTAAACAGAAAAAAATCATTATGCACTTGGGTTATAGCCATGTATTGGCATGAATATCACAGTCTTCCCTGTAAGCCCCTCAAATTTGGATAGGTTTGGGTTGCAGAGGGTCGAATTATTCAACTGTAAAGAGGGTTCTAATTGCAAAGTATGTATTGAACACGCCGGCCATATAGGGGGTTAAAACTCATATATTTCTGGCACGCCCCATACACACTTTTGCAATTAGCTAGCTAGAGGCAGTTTTGTAATCCTCTAGGCAGTTTACCAAAGTATTTCAAAAGAATGGAGACATTACTGGAAGTTGAATGTGTATTTTAGTGCTACCCTTTCAGGTAAATCAAATGTATTGAAAAACAGCTGTGCAATATCATTGCACAGCCCATCCTTGCTTGTCCACAGTCAGACACAGAATTTGATGTATTTAAGTTCTTCTCTTGATATCAACAGGGACTTGGATCCAGAGCAGCTCTTAGGAAGTTGCCTTATACTAAAACAGACTGTTGGTTCCAGCAATGCAGTTCTTATCTTATGTGTGGTGAGAGTTGTCTGGAGTGTGCCAGGTTAGGAGAAGACTGCTCCAGAGGATATGCTATATATGAACATCTCAAATTACATCATGGGTTCATATTCCTATTCATTCATTCATTCATTCATTATTTGATGTATATACCACAACCAACTAGTGAAAAGCTACTCTGGGCAGCTTACAAACATAAGCAAAATACAAGAAAACACATTAAACAACCTAAAATAGTAAATAAACAGACTAATCAATAAAAACCAACATGACATTAATAATAATAATAATAATAATAATAATAATAATAATAATAATAATAATAATAATAATAATAATAATAATAATAATAATAATAAATACTGTAAATCAATACCATTTAGCAATTCAAAATGAAAAAAAGAAAAAAATATAGAGCTGGTTGATTAGCTACCAGTGCATAATCTGCACTGACTTCCCACAATTTCAGTCTTTCCTTGCACTATCTTGGGATGTTCTGGCTACAGAACCTGATATGCTGATATATATCGGGCAATAGCAAGCCACCTTGCACTGATCAACAAAGAGAGTTCCTTGAGCACAACAGCTGGATCACTACCACTGGATCGAACCCATAACTTTCCTGAGAATGACTGAAACTATATTGCTTAGCATAGTAAGTGGCACAACTAGAAAAAGCCCACTGAATGCAATGGGGATCCCCAGTGAGGATTCAGTGAGCCAAGTCCACCATAAGTTCCATGCATTCAATGGGGACTCTCCAGTTTCAGCTTACTATACTAAGCAACATGATTTCAACCAGTATGTATTAGCATTATTTACATAAGCAAAAGATGAAGGCATATGTTTCTAGATATAGGAACCAAACAGAAATGGGAATATTTATTCCACACCAATGGTTAATTAGTAAAGCTGCTCTGACATGTTAATGAGGACCTACAATTAATTTGTGTTTAATTACTCTATTAAACATTTTGGCTTGGATCCAGTGCTGTCAGTATCCTGGACATTGCAGGCAGAAGGAATTGCTTTCTTGCATTCAAATCCAAAATTTGCTGTCATCAAAATTTGAAATAAGGATGTTAGTTTTCCCTTTGCATCTCAGCTCTTGCCTTCAGCAGTGGCTCTGAGATAGCATTGTTACTTCTGATTTTATAGAGAATATCTCAATATACAAAGTTCATTTCCACAAATAAGAATAAAGCTTCAGAGCTAACACGTTCCAGATGTCATGATGTCAATCTCCAAATGTTTTTTTGCTAGAGCCACCAATATGGTCAATGACAGGTTTCCATATTATTTTTCCCCAACTGAAATGAAGCTTTAGTTCTACATCCCAATCCTGCCATCTTCTGAAATCCCAATGGACAATGTATAGTAGCAATTATGGGGCAAGCATTGTGGTTTCCTACTGCCACTCGAGTAGTATTAGCTTTCAGTGGAAAACATCTGATGCAAGGGAAACTTTAATTGGCACAACAGCAGTAATAATTACTGTTTATAGTCATTTAATGTATTTTAATTAGTATTATTGTTTAACTGATTTTAATGTGTAATACATTATGCTTTAAATCTTACTTATTTTAACATAATACAAGTATAATTTAAAACATAATACATTACGTTTTTAAAATCAATTGCACACTTACACTAATTAAAGTACATTACATGTTTATTAACACTGTGAGACACCTCGAGTGCCTTCATTGAGAGAAAGGTGGCCTATAAATGAGATAAATAAACAACCAAATGAAGTAGGGAATGTTTGTTTTAGAGACTTTCTTAAGCAGCAATTCTTTCTTTGAGTGGGTGAGGATTCTGCTTTCTACCATGGATTTGGGATTTCACTGTTGATGTTGACTGTTTCTGTTGTTACTTATACAATGGCTTAACTTTAAGTTGCTCATTAAACAGACTTTCCTTTCCTCCCTAACACTGATGTATCTGTGTTTTTGTGGTTCAGAAAGGAAATTCTCAAAGTCCAATAAATAAATAAGAAAACATCTCCTGTTAAAACCATTTGTTATAGCAGAAGCTTTACCAAAGGGGAAATAAATTCCGGTCCCCGATCAATACTCCTTATTAAGGTGTGAACACAGTGACGTACCCTTTTGTACTGTAACTTTAATCCGATGTTATTACCCAATAAGGCACATTTGTTTTGTCATGTGTTATGGTTGGTAAAGAAAGTTAAGAAACAAATCCTGCAAGCTTAAAAGGCAGAGAAGGAGAAACATAAGAACATAAGAACAGCATTGCTGGAACAGGCAACAGCTGATCCAGTCCAGCATTCTGTATCACACAGTGGCTCACCATTTGCTTCAGGGTATTCCCAAGCAGATGTCTTCACCTGCTTATGATTTCCCGCAAATGGCATTGAGAGATATCCTGCCCATCTCTCCAACCCAGAGGTTGTCTTTAGACATCCATAATGATAGCCATTGATACCCTTGTTCTCCATGAACTTGTCTAATCCTTTCTTAAAGCTGTCAAGGCTCACAGCTATCACCACTTCTTCTGGCAGGGAGTTCCAGAAACCAGTGATCCTCTGGGTGAAAAAGTACTTTCTCTTATTTGTTTGAGATCCAAACAGGCCATTGTCAAAAAGATAGAGAATGTCCATGAATGTGTGTAATCTAAATTATGTCATATATGGAACTTCAGTTATAGAAAAATTAATCCAAGAGTTTAGAAAACTGTCATAATCATGATAGGCTTGGTTCTACTGGAGCAAGGAGACAAACAATGGGCTTAGTATCAAGTAACTTAATGTATTCATTCAACCTCATGCTACCACACATAGATTCATTTATTTGATTACATACCAATTGCCTCATTGTACCCCTGTGAATATAAATCTAACAGGATATAATTCAATTTAAAGAGAAACATATATATTTCATATGTTTCATATACGAGTAAAGGGACTTAAACATTTTAAGACACATTCTGAGGGGGCATATTTTTATAAGACCTTCAGAGTCCTTCGGCTTCACTGGGTGATAAAATCCATTTGGTTCTTTCCGAACTGCACATCTCTTTATCTCAGGTCCTTTTTTTCTTATTCCTAGTCTCCAGTACTGTACTGAAACTGCTTATGAAGGTACTGAGAAATTTTAGATGTGCTTACTAAAAGGCAAGTTGGAGGCATCTTTTATGGAATTATAAGTTGCAAAAAAATGAAACAATCAGGGTGGAGGGGTTGATTCATCTTGTACTGGTCTTAACATGTCAGGAAATTAATACAGTGATTAATTATACATTACTGTACAAAATTTTATTATCAGAGACAAAATCCAAACTGGTTCTGCTTAAAATACAGAAGATAAAGTTTTTCATTTAGAAAAAAAATCAATTTAGATTAGTTAGAATGGCTAGAATGGAGTAAAAACTTCATGTTGAATACATAGTAGGTCATTATTTATGGGACAGATTTAAAAGCATATCATACAAAAATATTTGCTGTAAATGGTAATACAAACTCATATTTTATTTGGTCAATGCTTTAATTGCTTATTGATGGTTTACTTTTCAGCAATGTTTCCTCTAAATGTATCCATTCTTATCCCCAGGATGATAAAGAAGGTAAATGCAACAAAGCAACAAAGAATTTTAAAAATACAGTGGACCCTTGTATAACAAACAGCTTGTATAACATAAAATTTGTACAACATAAAAAATTCTGGAGATAGGGGAAATTTGCTTAATATAATAGCCTATGGGGAGAATCCATACAACGTAAAAATGGGATCACTCTGTTTTCAATGCATTCCTATGGGAATTTGTATAAAGCAAAATTTGCTTAACATAATTTCATTCGGAACAAATTAATTCCTTTATACAAGGTAACTTGGTTCTGAGAGACAATGTTTTTATACTACAAAGCATAAAAACAGATATGCTTTTGGGCACATAAACAGTGAGAAGATTTCTTAAGGATCAGAATTCAGCTTCCAAATATTAAGCTACTGAGAAGACTCATGGTGGAGTGGTTATACCCTAGTACTCTATGACTTGAGTTCAGCCTAGGCTCAGGTAGCCATCTCCGGATTGACTCAGTTTTCCATTTGTCTGGGGTTGGTAAACAGAGTAGCCAGTTTGCTAGGGGGAACAATATAAAGCCTGAATAATTAAATTGTAAACAGCTTGGAGAGTGCTTTAAGTGCTATGTGGAGGTAACAAAAGCACCACACCTTGCTTTACTCAACTCTACACTGCATTTAAATGCAAGCTGCCAGCAGGACTTGTATTTCACACCAAGTTTTTGTTCTGTGTGTTGAGAGTGAATATAATTCATGTGCTTTTCTGAAGAAGGAAAGATTTCAGTATGTGATTAAACTGATCTGCTGAATTGAAACATTCAAAGATAAACTGGCAGCACAAGTATATTATCAGTGATGCTCACTGATGGGAGGACCCTTACTGGGCAAAATCCCAAGTCAAAAACCAGACCACAGGAGCGATGCTTAAACAACCAAAATTATATTTTAGTGGCTGCGTTCCAAACTCTGCAGAGACTGGACGCATGAAATGAACTCTTGTTCAACTTGGTCTTCTAAAAAATCAGCTAATGCCTTCATGTTCTTCCATAAACACAATGAATCTGGACACCTTTGTTTCTATATTGTGTATTTATGTTTCACTACACTCTTCTTTTTTGTTTCACAAATGATGCCTTCCAAGGATTCTTGAGGTGGACAGTAGAGATGGGCACAAAATGAGCAATTTTTCATTTTTGTTTTCTCATTTCATTACGTAACGAAACAAAAAATGAATTTTGACTCCAAAATGAAACGAAATGACCCAAAACATGAAAAATTTTGTCGACCACTTCATTTTCGTTACAGCAAATACATTGAATTGTGCTAAATGGTAACGAAACAGTAATTTTTCATTTTCGTTTTCTCGGTTCGTTATGTAACAAAATGAAAATGAATTTTTTTGCCAAAACCCTCATGAAAACGAAAATGAACCAAAACGGACCCCTAATCGACCAAACGACAAACAAAACACCATTTTTTTCAGTCGTGCCCATCTCTAGTGGACAGAGTTCAGTGGATACAGAGAGGTTTTGTGTGCACTTTGGCCCTTCCTACTGCTTCAGTGGGAGGACCTCTTGGGTCCCTGCACTGAGCAGGGACTTGATGGCCCTACAGATCCTTTCCAGAGAAATTATTCTATGATTCTATGTGCACACAGCCCATTAGCTGATGTACACAGGTACGGCTCAAACCTGGGTACAAACCTGTAGGGTTTTTTAATGAACTGCACATTTTATGCAAAACCAACAACAACCCATCTCTATAAATGCATACGTATGCACATTGCACTGGAGCATGAGATCTGCAGCCAAAAAAAAAAAAAAAAAGAGGTTTGGGAGTAGAGGGAAACATATGCTAATTTTAAACTACAACGTGACTGAAATGTTCAACAAAAAGAACTACCCTCCCTAAGTGTTAGTACCATTTATCTACAGATTCTTTAGAATTCCGTGTTGCTAGGGGCTGTAAATTTCTGAAACTGTGCTTCATTCCTGTTCCACATTGCTACTGCTGCTTGCATAGCACCTGGGTAGAGAGCATAAGGTGGCAGGATACTGTGAAGCATATTGGGTTCTCTAAAACAGAAAACAGATCCCCATGTAATGACAGACAAAAAGTATAATTACATGTTGCTTCATTAGCTTTTTTTCTTTTTACAAATATATATATATATATAAACTGCAGTACTGCCGCCAAGATTCTGTCCACAACCTGAATTTGCTCTCAATAGGGTCAGGCATCTGGCTCAAGGGTGACTCAGCCTTCCATCCTTCTAAACTCAGCAAACTGAGTACACAGTGAGTGGGGTGGGGTGGGAGTAATGATGTGTAGCCTGCTTAATTTAATTGTAAACTGAATCTGAATACTGTGCTTCAATTTGCTCAATGATAAGATGGGTGTGAGGATGAGCAAAGGCAATGCTTCATAATCGTCATTAGGAAGATTTAGGTACTCTAGGCCTCTATGTATCCTTGATCCTTAAGAGTTTTGAATATTCCATTCTACAGACTTGTTCCTGGTACAAAATGGCATGCTAATTTTCAACGAAAACTGATCTTCCAATCAGACCTTCAACTGGGTTAACATTATCACTTCAAATAAATTTGAATAAATAATAGTCAATAGTTGATTTATCATTCTGACTTGAAAAGCAGAGGTTGATAGAATCTTTCACATTAGGGTACTTTTAGCATCACAAACTACAGTGGAAAAACCAGTAAGATTTTAAAAATAAGGTGATTTTTGAAAACTGCCTGGTCATTTCCATTAGTGGGAATGGGAAATGAGCTCCATCTAATGCTACACTTGAAAGGATCAGAATGTTTTAGGGTCATGAAGACAAGAGTGCTCACAAGCAACTGTCAGCTGCTTGGACGGTCTAGTTCTCTAAGGGAGACTTCTGTGACCAAATGAGGAAGATATTTTTCATTCTCAAGTGGGCACCGGCTCTTTAAAAATGAAGAGTTCTCTCATTTGAGTGCTTTAAAGTGCAGCAATTCAAGGCACTATAGAAACCCAGTGTGAATGCACCAAAGAGCATTGTATTATGGTGTTTTCCTTCTGCTCTGTGGCAGAAATGGTTCCTTTGTGTAGCTATGTCATTTAGAAGAGTCTTAAGGATAAAATTCAACATGTATGGCATAATCAATTCATTGAAAACTATATTTAGTCCAGATTAATGAAGGGGAATCCATATTTTCTAAATTCTAGAGATTATAAGAAAGTATTTATTTTACATATACAGTGGACCTTGTATAACAAACAGTTTGTATAACATAAAATCTGTACAACATAAAATATTCCGGAGATAGGGGAAATTTGCTTAACAGAATTGCTATGGGGCAAATCCGTACAACATAAAAATGGTTGCAATTAGGGATTACTGTTTTCAATGCATTCTTATGGCAAATTTGTATAAAGGAAAATTTGCTTAACAGAATTTCATTTGGAGTGAATTAATTCCTTTATTCAAGGTACCACTATCTTTACTTGGTTAATGAAAGGCTCAGATTTGGACCTATGTACAGTTGTCTTATTCTTGGTAAGTAATTATTCCATCCACACCAAATGAAAAATTTGGTATAAGAATAATCATGATACCACAGAGAGCTCTAAAACAATTGGGTAATTTGGAAGGAAAAACTTTAAAATAACTCTCTTCACATGCATTAGAAAAATCAGCCCTGTTTTAATCAATACAGTGTTTCTCACTAAGGCCAGGTTTATTGATTAATAGTGGATGAATAGGTCTGAAATGATGAAGAGTTCTCTCTGCCATAGGAAAAATTCTCTGTCATTACAAAGTGAGCACTAGAGAATTGGTCCATATATCTTTCTAGCTCAACCATTATTAAATGTGCCTGTTCCTCAGGATGTTGCCTCTGCTCCATCAGACTGCTAATCTAGGAAACTAAAGACTTTACAGTCCCTTCCTCTACTGTTCTGGTGGGCCTCAACCTAGTGTACTCTGCAAGAATGCAACTTATGTCACTGCCTATCTGGGGCATGTACTGGGGCAATGTCTCTGTGGAGCTCTGCACAGAAAGGAGCTCCTGATTTATGGGTGGGACATGTCAAGGACTTGTTTTAAATGAGGTTCTCTGGAGTATTAAAGAGCAATTTATTGGGAGCTGTGGTGGGAAAAACGTTTTCAGAGTTGGGCTTCTCAACTCTGCTGTACTGTATACGTAACAATAACATAGGTCTGTGCACCTTATTAGGACCCCTGCTGATGAATCAGGTGCACAAAGTATTATTCTTGCACTAAGGGCAACTCTACTTGTTGTGGTTACTGGAGTCGTATGATTATTTGGAAATTCTTCAAAGCAGGATAGTTACTAAGATCTGTCAGTACAACACCTCACTGTTATTAGAAGCATTGGCTGTGCAGGACAAGGACAAGGAATTTATGGCTCTTCAAGTATTGTTGAACTGCAAATTCCTCATTGATTTGAACTGCAAATTCCTCATTGATAGCTATGTAGGCCAAAACTGACTGCAGTCCAATCATCTGGAAGATCACATTTTCCCACATCTGGTCCAGACACCTTTGGGGTGAAATGTATCATAATATTAATACATTAACTAAGTGCACAGATGAGTAGCGGAAACCTAGTATTAGTCCAGTTCCTGGTACTTTGAATTTAATAAATACAGGTGGATAAAATCATGGTGGGTAGTTTGAGCCAGTATCTACTAGAAAATTCTATAACAATACTTAGAAAAACCAAATGGACCACTAGGTCTCCTCTACCATCCTGTTGAACAAAGAGGCCCATGACATCTTAAAACTGTCACATTTGTTGGCACTACATAAGCCAATTAACTGAAGCCATGTGTTAACATATTGTAATTAATATATATGATCTGATTTAGGAGGGGGAAAAACTGCCTATTTTCTCTATTCATGTTCCAATCTGTTACCAGTAGTTTGAACGGAGTTAATGGTTTATCATATGAAATGCCTATATATTTGCATTATCTGCAATAGTGATTCCAGATTTCTTGCCAGATAGTACCTTAGATAGTTGGAAACAGAGGCATTTGTTAACTTACCATCCTACAGGTGAAAGTAACAACCAGCACCAACCTCCTCTGCCATTTTGAAGTATCCTCATACAAGGTTATTGACTCCTCCTTTAGCCCTCTGTAAACAACTTCTATTTTCTTCTCTTTCCCACTCTTTCCTGGCAATTACCTGGTGAGCAGCAATGCCAAACTCCAAAGCCTGGCTTCTGACTTCTAATTTCTGATTCATGTACAATGTGTTAGCTGCTCTTACCGTGATGTGTTCTGACCCATGCTATTGTTCAAATTTATTTATTTATTTTTAAGTTTATATACCACACCAATTTTTCCCTAAGGGAACTCTGGGGGTTTACAAACAGAACAATATAGACAATTAAAACCACCACAATTCAAATCAATTAGTACACAACAAAAGGGGGTGGGGAAAGGATAAAAGTCTGGTAAGAGGCACAAGTCTTAACAAAAAACAAACAAATCACAGGGAGCCCAAAACGAACATTAGCAATTGCCATAACCTTCGTTAAACAGCCAAGTTTTCAAAAATTTCTTGAAGGCTACGAGGGATGGAGCCAGCCGCATCTTGCTGAACTAGAAGATAACTATTTTCTTCCACTTGGGGCAGTAACCATTAAAATCCATGTTGGGAGATAGGAAAACTTATATCATGAGCAGCTAAAAGTAATGGAAGGTAGAAACCACTTTTAATCCATGGGATATGATCAGCAGTTTGCTATCTTCCATAGGCAGCCCATGGTCTCAACAAAGGGAGGAGCTATGTTGCCATTATGTGGTGAAGAACCCCTCTATTTTCTAAACACACTAATTCCTGAAATGGATACTCATCAACAAAAGGAAGGAACCACATTGGTTCTTATGAGAAGGAAGTGTGTTGTACGAAATTTGATGAGGTGGGCTGAGTTCTATTGAGTTCCATTTGAGGTCTCTGAAGAAATTCCAGAAGGAAAACAATTAAAGGTGTGCAATGGAATCCTATGCATGCTTATTCATAAATTAGATCCAACCATATTTGTTTGGACTTTCTTTCTAGCAAGGATGTTCAGAAGCACAGCCTTTGGAAAGCTTCAGAAGACCCTCTACATGAATAAAGGAACTAGAATGTATACAATACATTATTTTAAAGTAAACATAGGTTAGTTAGCATGTCTGTAACAATCTCTCCAAACGTCATCCCCTTTGATGTTAATCAGACACCTGTTTTTATAAAGCAACAGGATTAACGCTGACACAATGATGGAAAAGTGAATACTCAGTACTATTCACAATGAAATCTCTACCTAAGATCTTCTAGTTGACTGTTTTGTCTTTTGTGCACTGTCAATCTGGTATTTTTTTCATATCACACATCAACAGTTGCGTAACTACTCACAGTGCTATCTCAGTAGTAACTACTGCATACCTTTTGCTGAGCAGTAGCAACTCAAAAGAACGATGTGTGGATGTAAGGAAATACACAGATCTGCTGTCAAATTAAATAAGTGTAGGATCAAAGAGCTAGATTTGTTATTAGCTGATCAGCAGCAAATAAAATGAAGTTTCAAAATGACAAAAAGGTATGACAGTATTCTGTCTCTGTTGCATGCCTGTCCCTGATTTTAAAGTGGGAACATACACACTGTAATTTATACCATCATTTGCAGCTCAGAACGACAGCATCCCAAAGTGACTCAGAAACAATCAAGCGCTGATGTAACTGCCCTGCAGCACGGGAAGGCGACACCACATTATATGTTACTTAGATGCATCCTTTACCTCCTCCTTGTCTACCTTGCTGTTGAAACACTGATTGTCATAGATAATCTTTGTGCTTTTGCATAATGCCCATCTTTGATGTAATGGAAATTCACATTAAAAAAAACATGGACACCTTAGGTAAGCATGCTGGAATACAGGCAGGAACCATATAACCATGCACAAATATTCTGCAAACCCCACCCCACCCCACAAAAAACTGACATTAACATTTACATGCACCACTTAATATCACATTTGGCTATGGTACACTGGGGTTTTTGTAAGCATTCATGACCTTATTTCTCTTTGTCAGAGTTTTTTTTCCTTTCCCCAACTTTGAGGAGACTGGTGCAAAAATATAATATCTCTGTATCATTTTTTCCCCAGCATGAACTGGTCTTCACTGACTTTCCAGTGAAAGGTTCCTGGAGTTTCATATTGTGCTTCTTGTCTTGCACAATCTGGTACTTAGTTTTTTTGCTAGAAATATTTATTAGTGTGCCAGGGATCTTCTCAGCCACTGAAATAATTCTTCTTTATAATGTATTTGCCACCGGACGTTGGTTTCGACTGTTTCCACAGCTCGGGAGAATGAGGCAGCAGATCCCTCTTCATGGGTCTTTATAAAGTTCTTTAGCTGGAAAGAATAAATTAATGTATTAGTTTGGATTGAACAGAATACAGTATGTTCTCCCAAAGCATGTGAACAGGTCCTGCAAAGAAGACAAAGCTGGAGTGATTCTGATCATACTTTGCACAGAGATTTATTTTAGAAGAGGCAGTAAGGCAACAGACTGCATCAAATTGTGCTGGAAGATATTGACATGCCAGTGCCTGATTCTATTAACATCACTTCCTCCATCTCTCCTGCAGCTCAGCTGCTTTATGTTGCAGACAGCTGGGCTCTTATCAAGTTTTACTCCTACATAGGCAACTAAATAGGGAAAATTGGAAACACTCCTAATGTAGCTTTTAGAAGCTACATTAAACTAAAACACCCAGACTCTTCTCTGAAGTGCCATAGTTTATCAACTCTTATAAAAGATGTGTTCAATTAGGCTCCAGGAACATATTTAATTCTGTACTGTAAATGGCTGGGTATTTATGCACAAGTCTGAGAGGCTGCTTGACACCGCTACAAGTACCATCAGGAGAAGCAACTATTCTTAGTTGTTGTAATCATATCCAGATTCACTCTGTTAAGTGTACTTACTTTAGAATACAGCATGTTCCCACTGAACTCAGTGGGTTGAATTTCGACTCTATCTATCTATCTATCTATCTATCTATCTATCTATCTATCTATCTATCTATCTATCTATCTATCTATCTATCTATCTATCTATCTATCTATCTATCTATCTATCTATCTA
>JAHTLZ010003526.1:41418339-41437305 GCA_023846285.1 Phrynocephalus versicolor
CTATCTATCTATCTATCTATCTATCTATCTATCTATCTATCTATCTACAGTGGACCCTTGTATAACAAACAGCTTGTATAACATAAAATTTGTACAACATAAAATATTGTGGAGATAGGGGAAATTTGCTTAACAGAATCACCTATGGGCCAAATCTGTACAACACAAAAATGGGTTTACTCCATTTTCAATGCATTCCTATGGGAAATTTGTATAAAGGAAAAATTGCTTAACATAATTTCATTTGGAACAAATTAATTCCTTTATACAAGGTACCACTGTATCTATCTACAGGATTGCCTTTTTCTTGTATGAGAAAAGTGCTATGTGAGGCCTCATGTGTCTTCCTGTCCATTTCTGGGACTTCTGGATTCCAAAAATACTAGCACTTCTACTAGGAAAATGCACATCAACCAAATAACTCTGTTTCCAATAACTTGTGGTTCCAAGAGGAACAGCGGAACCCCAAACCTTTAAAATGGCACAAACATGTGCTACACCCTTTGTGTATCCATTCTCGAAAAATGTCTTTGGAAAATACCTACATTGCAGGGTAAAGTGTGTAACCTTGTTGCTTTTAGCTATCAAAGATTGTAAAATATCCGAAATAAATGAACTAGCATAATATTTACCTCATTTAGTTCACTTTCTGTATTAAGGAATTCTGTAACTCCACTGATAAGTTTTGAATTCATAAATAATGCTTCTCCATATCTGTAACAGCAAGTTGGGAACACAAATATGGAATACAGTTAGTAAAAATATATTTGATGATTGACAACGAAGAACTTTTTTCATACTATTGTTAACAAGTGGAAGTTTCTTAAGTGTAGCTTATAAATTCTGGGATTTCTTAAGTGTAGGCCTATAAATTCTGGGATGGAAATCATCTGATTCAGATCCTCTGGTTATTACAATAAGATTCAGAATGGGCAGTTGTTTTTGTTTTTCAAACAAACAAACAAAAGCAAACTATAAAAAGGTAACCATGTCAGCAAATAATGAAATTTCATTTGGTTAATTATTGTAAGATTGAATTAGACAGTTCATAACTTTTAAAAATTAAAGCACTCTGATATTGAGGAACTCAAATGAGTAGCTAATTTCAGATTACAGTACTCTCCAAATGTAATCATTTGTGATTCAAATGCAGAAATCAAATGTAATTCTTTGAATTTAAAGTAATTTTCAACCTCTCTTTGGAGTACTGTGAAGAAGACACTGCAAAAGTTCAGCTTAGAAACTCCTTCCTCTTCTCCCCACTTTGCAAGCAAGGAGATGAATCCATATGCTTCTGTTCTTTTTATTAGAGTGACATCACTGCCAGATAGGTGGTATAAAAGTCCAAGAAATGAAATGAAATGAAATATCCCACTGGTTTCATCCTACTGTGGCTAGCTATAGCTTTTGCAAATCATACTTGACAATCATCCCAAAGCTTAATTGTTCATTAATTGGCCTTAGTGGTCCATTGGTAAAAAAAAATCTACTCTATGTTTCTAATAAATCTTTTTAAAACTTTTCATAGTTTAAATATAGAATGAATTGGATCCAGGTGGTACCTTCCATGGGCAGAATAGCACTGATCACAGAAGATGCTTCTACCCAGTTTAAGGATAGCCTTCCCCATTCCTACACCAGAGCTCATTCCATTCAGGGGGATACTTGACGCTCAAGCATTTTAAAGAAACTAGAAGGATTGTTACAAGATTGGACAGGGTAGCAGGAGCTGCGTCATGCCAACTGGACTTTTCTTGTGAGGTTGAAATGTTTCGCTACTCATCCAAGTAGCTTCTTGGATGAGTAGTGAAATGCTTCAATCCTACAAGGAAAGAAGCCCATTTGCCATGACTCCACTCCCAGATAACCTCACCTGCTTGACTGAGAATCTTCACAGACATTGGGCAGGATAATTTGCTACTACTTGTTCAGTAGCACATGTCCAAATCTGAATCCACCCACTATGTAAATTCATTTTAACACTCCTGGTAACACTCCTGTGCTTTGTACTGTTTGTACTGGTCCTTTACTTGGCTCCCCTCAATGTTTCATAGGTTTGTTAGACTACTACTGTTTGCAGAAATATCTAAACCAAAATTATATTTTGCTCATGTATTGAGGTCTACTGCCCACTTATTTCCCCCCATGATTCAGCTCTCAGTAGTCAGTACTTTGTCACAGGGAAAATGATGGGATGATAATGAGGGAAACTGTAGGGAGTTAGATCCAAACCCCTGTATATTATAACTGTTTATCTGTGAGTATTATGCCAAATTATGTACATTACACAGTATAGTACACTAGCAAAACAACAAATGATGAGATAGGCATGCTTATGAAAGAGGTAATTAATCCTAAACATAATTCAGTATCTTCACCTGGATCCCACCACATTTCTCAGAAATAATTTCCTTTCACTCCCATCCCCTGTAGTCGAAAAATACATTTCAGAAGAATGGAACCCCCCCCCCACACACACACATTAGGGATTGATTGATTGATTGACTGACTGACTGACTGACTGACTGACTGACAAACTGACTGCTTGTTTGAGTCATTTTGGAGAGCTACAATGGGAAACAAAGAAAATCCATTTCTTCTGCTACTGGATCTTGGCCATTCCTAGGAAATAAGAGAAAGTGGACAGAATATGCAATAGAAATGAACCATGCGGGCCTACACTGAACAAACCTGCTTATCCTTACCTTGTATTCAATATTTTCCATTTTTCTCTAAAAAACTTCCAAGCAAGATCTCTTCCATGTGGATTTCTAGCTACGTGGATAATGACATCAATTGCATCCTGATCCAGGACAACTTCTGAATTGAGAGACAGGTTAAGAAGCCTTGAATAATGGGAGAAGGGAGGGAAAGTGTTTAGTTTTTTTTTTTTTTTTACTAACATAAATATTTCAGTATCATGCTATTTGACACCTTTGGACTTCCAATAAAGACTAGAGGGATCTGCTACTGCATAGTCATTAAACTCCTTATAAAGTCTTCTGTTATGTTTTATCAAGTACAGAAAACAAACTAGATGTTGAAAATGAAAATAAAAGTACATCATATACTGCTGCAGACCCATGTATGGCCTTCCCCAGTAGTGTCTGGATTAATTGGCAGCAAGAGTGTTTGATTTGCCTGTCTTCAGATACCTGAAATTGAACCTGGGATCCTCTCCGTTTACATATGTGCTCTGTGGAAAAATTGTTTGATTTTAGGCTTCAGTTTAAATGCTACTCTGAGATCATGCTTATTCCAAATGTAAATGTTATTCACAATCATTTTTAAGAGCAACTGAAATGTAGTTTGAAGAAATGCTATCCTTGTAAGACATTTCTATGATTTATATTTGAAACATAATGAAACATAATGTGGCTGCCAATAAAATATCAACTCAACTGGCATACCTGTTTAACAAATTTCTGTCATCACTACAAGTTAAAGCTTCTAGCAATATTTTCTTCTCTGATACTGCTGTAGTAGAGTGAAATTTCATCCAGATGAACTCCCACACATCTTCATCCATGAGAGAGACTCCTGTGCAGTAGACGATGTCTCTTACATTTAGTGGTATTCTTTGAAAGAAAGTATTTGAACAACACAATAATGTACAGTATTAACAATACATTTAAATGCAGAGGTGTGCTCCATTTAGGTAACTTTTAATCATATCCTTGAATCAATATTATCATGGAGAGTGCAGGAAGAACCTGTCTCCCTGCTAAACTCACCCTGCTGCTTACTGATGTAATCAATAAACAGCCGGGAATCAAGGAGACTTAGATACTTCCCACAGAGGTACGAGGTCGTTACTATTCCCAGACAATCCATCCTCCCTATCTGGAACTGGGCCTGAAGGTCAAGGCACAGTGGGAGTGCATGGAGAGATAATCTGTAAACAAGGATATTTTTGACAGTGAACAACATTATTCTTGATCACAAAACCTGTCAATATCTATAGCTTTTGCTTTCTACTTCTTGGCTTTGTGGGCCTTCTGCCACATGCAGCAGCCTTAATTCTGCCTTAGAACTGGCAGTATTTCTGAATGTCAGTAAACTAGGCTTGGAGAAGAGGCGGTAGTAGGCTGTTCCCTCCAAGTTCTTTCCTTCCAGAAGCAGCACAAAAAGATGAGTGTTTGGAGCACAATAGAGCAAGCACACGGTGAATGCATGGCTGAGGGGGTGGAGCTTCTGATAACTTCCTCTGGCTACATTGCTCGAGGGGGTGGAGTTTTAGCTTTAAATAACTGCTGCCAAGCGGCAAGGAGAAAGGGAAAAAAACTTTCTTCCCTCCTTGCCATTTGGAGGGGTGTTGGAGGCAAAGGCTTTCACCCCAGCAGCCCTTCTGCCACCATTAGCCTCAGATAAGAGCTCTTATCCGTGGATTTCACTATCTATGGGAGAATCCCGGAACCGATCCCCCGCGGATATAGCAGTCCTACTTTAGTTAAAATAATAGAATGATGCCCTTCTGAAACCTCTCTATCAAGAAATGATAGCAAAATAAAAATATAGCACTTATTCCAATCTCAAATACTTAAATCTCTGAAGTAATGCAACTATAATCCAAATATAAAATGCACCTTTTAGTGCATTTTGTATTTGGACTATAGTTATAATGTTGGAAGACCTACATTATTTTCATTTTTATTAAGATGCAGAACCCTGTTTAAAAAAAAACAACAAAAAAAAACTTTTAAGCCTAGAAATAAGCAGCCAGTTCTTTTCAGGTGGACTGTCTCATTAGCTTTTGAGCACACCGGCCACTTCATAGTTGGATATAATAAGCAGGATATGAGTCAAACAATGCAGTGTCTAGAAAAGACATATCACTTCCTACGAGGAAAAGCTGTTCAACCCTTGCCTTCAAGTCTGTGTCTATGAAAATCTAGTCACTTATAAGGGCATCAACAAATTTAGCAACATATGAGTTATATATAGTTTTAATCAAGGAAGAAATCTTGAATACTGATGGCCCTGAGCCCGTCAATAGTCTATACACTGTTTTTGTTTCTGATTCATGAATTACTTCATCAAACCCATACATTCACTTCAAGAAATCTACCACTCATGCACCATAAAATGCCTTGAGTACCCTATTGTTGCATTGCATAAAATCCCTTAAGGACAAGAAAAATATTAAATACAAAGTATAAAATAAAGGGTGCACTTGTAATACAGATTACAGCTTTTTATAACAATTGTAAGTAGGCATGAAGCAGCAGACATTTTATCACATTTAAAGCCCTGATAGTCAGGATGGGAGTTGTGTGTATATATAGGTGAAAGAGAGCAGTTATGGCAGGGTTTTTGGTGGTTTTATTTTAACCCTCAGTGTCCCTCACTGAAGTCAGTGGAGAAATGGGACTTAGTTATAACAGCTCCAGGCGGGCTTCACCTGAGGATCCAACTAATTCTCCTTTGGAGGAAATGAAGGAACTTGGGATCCAACTCTGCAACAGGAGAAAAGGACCTGTTTTACTTTCTGGCCCCTCCCTGACAACAATCTGATGGGGCTAAAACTTTACCCCTATTCCAGTTTACCTGGGGTAAGTCCCATTGAAATGAGATTATTTTAACGTTAAAACTGCTGAACACACTTATTTGTTATATTAAATCACCTCCAGGGCTATTAAGTCCATATTCATTTTTAAAAAAATGGAATGATGAATACTTCAAAAGTGTATGTAAGCATTAACTTTTGAAAGCATCATTTTAAATGGCTTTATTTCAATGCTCTTGTGATTTATTTGACCATATTTATCTTGCTTAGGAGACATGGTGAGGATGAAATATGTGGCTAGCATAGCTGATGATTAAAAATTAAGCACTTTGTGAAAATGTTAAAAATTAAACAGAAAAAATAATTAACATCCTGCTGTGCCTTCACAGAGAAATCTATTTTTTCCAATGATTAATTATAAAGCTTTACAAAGAGTTAACAATAATCTTTTACATTATAATTAATTAGTACATGCTTGTTCTTGTTTAAACTATGTTCTGACAAATGGAAATACATTTATAAAATAGTCCCTGAATTATTTACCTTTTAGGCAAATGATGTTCTAATTTCTTAAACTGTAATTAGATGCTGTTTGAGCAGGGTTTTTTTTTTAAATTAAGTAATATGTTTCAATATGTTTAGGGTAAAATTTAAGACATTTAAGACAATAAATTGATCGACTCTCCCAATTCAATTTTGACAATTTGGCTGAAGTTTATTTTTCTAGATGTCTCGAAATACAGTAGTCTGTGTGTGGAGGTGCTGATAAGAATAAGAATGGTCTTTCCCAAAATGCTCACTGTATATAAAATTTCCTTACTTTAACAGCACAAATTTGGCTGTAGAAGGCAGTACAGGGCTCTCATCCAGTCAGACTACCTTCAGCATCCCATCCAAGTGACATACTGTATATTCTCAATCTTTTTTAAGTCAGGGAAGGGGAGTCTGCTGGTTGGATAGCTCAGTGAGTTAGGCATCTGACGGTGGAGCTGGAGATTGGTCCAGTTCCCCACAGTGTGGCCTTGGGCAAGCGGCAGTCCCAAAATGCACCCAGAATAATAACAATAATGTGCCATCAAGTCAATTCTGATTTATGGCAACCCTTCTCAGGTTTTTCTGGCAGATAATACAGTACTCAGAAGCTCCTACCATTCACTTCTTCTGGCAGTGCCCCAGGATGGCGTAGTGTGCCCAAGGCCACACAGGCTAGCTCTATTTGCAAGAGATACTGTGCAAAATCCAAGTCCAATTCTCTGGCCCCACAACCTAAACCACTGAGCTGTTCATCCAACTGTTGGGTAATGCCAAATCAATTCTGAATATTCTTTACCTAGAAAACCTTGAAAAGTGTAGCCGCAAGTCACAATTTTTTTTGATAGCACACAATTATCAATTAAGAGGAGTCTGCCACTTTTCTCACCATATTAGCCAATATTCAGTCCTTCCCTATATACCTTCTGGCAACTAACCTGTCTCTGCCATGCTACAAATTGGCCGGTATCCCATTCAAATTGCTTCCTGTACAGTGACCGCTGCAGAAGGAGATGCACCTCAATGTGAGATGCTGCTAACACATGGCAAGGGCTAGAATCTCACCAATTAGCCACACTTGCTTCTGTGAATTCCATAGCATGTGCAGTAGTATACAATGTGATCCAAGGTCTCATTTTCCCTCTTTTGTTTATGAAGACATTAAGGCAATTAAATCTTCACGGAGTGACAGGGCAATCTGCTATTCCAGTGGTTTCTGCCTCTCCTGAGCTTTGAAGTAAAGAGATAATCAACAATGACGATGACAGGGAACCCCTCCCACAGGACAGCAAAGATGCTTCTAGCACTGTACAAATCAGAAAATTTTATTGTGGCATAGAAGTGGGAGTAAATAAATAAATAAATAAATAAATAAATAAATAAATAAATAAATAAATAAATAAATAAATAAAACAGTACAGATTTCTGTAGAAGGAAATATTATTTATTTTCTTTCCCAGATTTAAAATCCAATTGCCCAGACCTAAAATCTGGTGCAAATTAAGAGTACGAGCAAAGAATTGAGTCTGCTTAAAGTATTTTTTGAAAGATTTTGAGATTTTAACTGTGCACTTTATACTTCCAAGGGATTTGGGATACCATGTAATTGCTAAAAAGAGAAGTGCAGGGAACTGGGTGTGGGAGAAGAAGAAAAAATGCCATTTGTTCAGTAAAACATCTTTCCTGCTGGGCTTTGTATTTGCATAGGGTAAGAGTGCCCATTTATTGATACCATGAGGGAGCATAATGGTAATAAAGTTTTCTGAAACATGAAGAGTTAACTTCTTTCTTTAATGAAATAGTAAACCAGCACACCAAATATTTAGGCTGTCATATGATTAAGCATTGTTTTCATGCTATAAGATTCTATTTGCTGGCAGGCTCTTTCCTTCCTTTCTCACTAGAAAACAGGATTAACAAGGACACTTGACAAAATGCCTGCTGTTACATTATCCAGTAAGGCACTCCTTTGTAGGTAAGATCCTACTATCAAATTTACTTGGTGCTAAGTCTTGTTCAGAAAATATGTTTTCCACGATTAATTAAATGGATTCTGAATGCACGTCCCCCCTGCTTTATTGCTTTGTTGTGATTCAGAGAATAATGATGGAAAGACGTTTAAAATGCCTTTATTTCCAACTTCTGTACCCGTTTGGGGGTGAAGCTATGTATTTCCTCCCATTTTCCCAATAATTCATAGTTAAATGGTGATATATTTTGCTTTGTATACATAGGAAGAAAAAGCAACAATCATGAGAAAACCAGTATCCTGCTGGAATAGATACTGTACAATAAAAGTAAGTAAAACTTAATTAAAGGAATAGTAGGTTTGCAATGCCTCAGTTGCTTTGCTGACTTAAAATAAAATTGCAGCACCTGGGCAGATGCATGACATAATTTAAATGCATACATACACAACAAATGATATCTGAAAAATGGCGGGGGAGAATTCAACCAAAGAAACATAACAGTGCAATTCTTTGGATATGCTGTAATCTACACTTTGAACAAAGTATAATCATTCTACAGAAAAGATCCTGTGTGGGAAAAACAAATATTAGATGATCAAAACAGTCTATTGCTTTTGGCACTTAACATATTAAGTTTATTTTATTTTATTTTAGATTATTTTTACCCTGCCTTTCTTCTTGGAAAAGGACACAAGGCAGCTTTTAGTTAACATCTCTATTTTAGTTAACATCTCTATCTTAACTTCTATGAAGTAAGATAAAGTAGTTTTAAACCCTTCCTTTAACACTGTATAACACTTTACTTGAAATAACAAATATATTGTTTCATTTTGTACCCTTGCTTATTAGACCAAAAGGCATCCATCCTCTGTCCCCAACACTCAGTGGAATAGCTATTTGTCACTGCTGTTGAAAGTGGAATGGAACTCTCCAATAACATATTGCAACAATTCATCCAAAAGTACAGTTAAAATGTTAACTTCTATTTAGATCTGGAGTTTTTATTAGCAAAGTTTTGGGCTATTATTCCTCAACTCTGGTGATTTTGCACATTATAGATCTGCACTGTTGAACTCTGGGGAATAAAAAGAACTATCTTGACAACCTGGACAGCAATGAACAATATTGTGGATCAACTAGATCTTCAGAATCTTTGTGTTAGATGTGCACCAATACAGCAGAATACTGCATCCTTCAAAGAATATCAGTACTATTGAGTGCATAATAGCATTGGCTGAGTTTTGGCATCAGATCCTAATGAACAGAATTATCTTTATGTCAATTATTATCCAGTGCATGAACTTGGCCAACTCTTATGCTACTGCAAGCCAATTAAAAGTGTTCAAACCGCAAAAGTGAGGTTAATATCCTCTCACCTATGTACAGCATGAAAAAGAATGGCCAAAATCCCACTGAATAATTATGCAAATAAAAGGAAAATTATGGAGGTTGCCATGGTGAATTGCAGATAACTATCAAAGTGCTGAGTGAATGTCATTCATGTGCAAAGAGCTCAATCAGGTTCTTGATAAGGCAAGGGATCAACATGTGACCAACACCCTACCAATCAGATGAGGCAGCTTCTGAAATTACTGTGCGTATTCACATCTAACAGGATTTTTTTCCAAGGAAAATAATCAGCCAATTTGGAATGGACCCCATAAATTCCTACTCCACATAAAGCTTTAACTAGATAAATCCATGCAGTCAGAGGAAAAGTGTGGCAGTCTGTTGGCACTCAAAAGTGTTCTGCTATGCAAGACCAGCCAATAAAGAGCATCAGGAAGTTGTCTCATGGGGAGGGGGGAGAGACCAACCAAAAGTCTTCATTCACTACTGAAGGGAGGTGGTGGTGGACATTGGGTAGAGAAAATTCCTCCCAGCTAGGTATGGAGGAGAAGGAATATTCTTGCTGTGCAGATGAATCCCAAATTATTAGTATTTTAAATAATTTATATTTCACTTTCTGGCAAAATATTAATTGTCTTCGAGGAAAAGCAAACACTATGCTAATTCAGCCACAATATCCTTTGTTTTTATAGTTCTTAATAATTGTCTCTTAGAAAATGTGGCTGTCTCCTTTTTTTTTTTTTTTTTTTTTTTTTTTTTTTTTTAGCAAATGGAGGAATATCTGGTTTTCTCACCTACAGCTGAGCAGGCCTGGGGTGCAGAAACAAAACATAATACAGCACAGAATTCTTGAGAGGAAAAGGCAACAACAGCGCCCCTGGCCCAGCATTCAGAAAGACCACAAATCACTGGGAGATCTGATCTGAATGCCACCTGCTGTAAACCACCATCCATCCATTTCCCAGCAGACCATGGAGAGTACAGGAATGTATACCACTCCAGGCTACCTGCCATGGCTAAGCCCTATGGTTCCTGAGACAGACCAGTGTAGGGAATTGTTGGAGATGTTTCGTAGCCAAGCTTCAAACCTTGGCTGCAGAACAAAAGACACACACACACACACACACACACAACCTTTTTCCAGCCAGCATAGCAGGTGGACACGCATAAGCAAACTGTGGTGTTCCTCCCAGAAGATTTCGTTTTATTCATCTTATCTATGTTTACAAGTAAGAGACTGGAAAACTTACAGAAACAATAATTCGGATAGGAGGCAGGTGCCCTTTAGCCCATTGGCCTTGCCTCAAAGCCAAAGGTCAGGGGAAACAGAAGGTCATTTCCCTTCCTGGCATGCAACGTGGCACTGGGGGGGGGGAGGCGGTGCTCATTACTGCAGTCCTCTGGAACACACCTTTTAAACAGCCCTGGCTCCCTCAAGGGGATTCCTCTACCTTTCGGGGTGAGCAGGTGCCCAGCTGTTGCCTCCCATACCTCCCAGAAACAGCGACTATCCCAAGCTGCCAACAAACCTGTGAGGGGGGGGGAGGGGATTAAACAACACTAGTAAGTAAAAAGAGGGAGCCAGGAAGGAAGGCTGGAGAGATGCTGGATGATGATTGGAGTGGCAAACAGAGCAGAGAGAATGGGGAACTGGTATGACACCAAGAGTCCAACTACAACCACTGCTCTGGCTACAATCTGGGTTCCCTACTCTATAGGTACAAATCAGAAATTCAAAACTTCATTCCCTCCAGAGGTATTAAAGTGAAACACCCATCATTTCCAGCTTGGGGAGATAGAATTCAATTGACCATAACTGGAGGCACCAGGTCAAGGAAGTCTGGTATATAAAATAATCTAGTCTAGACAAGATCAATTTGGGAGAGACATATTGTTTTGTGAACTGGATTTCAAATTCTACAGGTTCAAAAAAAAAGCTTAAATGCCATATTCTACATATCCAACTTGGTTAGTGAACATGGTCAGTCCTTGCTGGATTATTTTATATGCTCATGTTGTTTTTCTACATATAAGAACCATGCGGTTTTCCTGGACATTCTGATACCTCTTTTTCTCACTGATTGCACTTCTTTTCCATGCTGTTAGCATCCATCACCTCAGTTTCCTACAGCGGGAGTGATACTTAAGTACTTACTGTAAGTATCCCCTCTGGTTTGGAAAGAAAGCTTGCACTTTTCTTTTTATGCTTGCATAGAGTTGCTTCTAACAGCATGCACTATGTCAGAGGCAACTCTATGCTTTTATACAACATGTTATCCTTAATAGCACACATATCCTTGCCTAAGTATGATCCTTGTTTCCTTATAGAAAATTGAAAGAAACCACCTTGAACCCTTTTTATAGAGGGACACTGCAAATAAACAACCAAGAAGCATTTTTCTATCTACACTTGGAATATAAGGTTCCAATTCTATATTAAAAATATGTATATTATCTGCAAACCCAACACAAAACAGTTGGACTAACTTCTAAGCTGGGCTGTAGTTCTAAGGTTCAGTTTGTTATCTGGACTAAGGATCAAATCAGATGACATATTTAGTAAGATTTCAACAGTTGCTCTCTTAATTGCTGAATGTCTGCCAAAACATTTTATGCTTGGATATCTCACATTTCAGAGAGATTTATTGCATGAGTGGAACACACAACTGGAAAACAAACACAAATTAAATATGTGTATATTACTATTTGTACATCTGCTTTGAATTGGTGGAAGTTGAATGACCTAGTGGTCAAAATAACAATAAGGTAATTCTACAAAATTAAATTTGCAGATCCAAACTGTGACAAGGAAAATGGGATAATCATAGGGAATATTCATATTATTTAATACTGTATATAGTTTGACCTTTGGTGACCTTTCTGATCTTAATATTCTTTTTTTAAATCCCTCACAGCAATCTTAAATCAACAGATAACATATACAGTCTACATAATTTAGTGAACACACCTTTGTTTCATTCAGCTATCTAAACACCAGGGAACTGTCTCCTTAAATGCAGTGCCCGGGTAATAAAACTTTCATTTCCTTGTTATAATGTTAACCCACAATTCCATTGAATTTATGCCCTGGGTATTCACCCAAGTCTTGATTAAGCTGTACTCAGCACACTCTTCCTACTTGAATAGCTTTATTGATTCCACTGTAAGATTCCACTTCATTGTTGCAATGGCCTGTGAATTAACTAATTCCAGCAAAACTGGTTGCCTTCCTCTTCCTGGGTTCTTTAAAATATATAATTATATTTATCTCTATATGGACTGTAAGAGATATAGAGAAAGACTATATTTCTAAGAGCAGCAGCCTTCCACTGTCGCATGTCAAAACGGGGCGCTCTGGCACTGGGTGCCACCCCTTCCTTCTCACCTCCTTGGCGAGGATGCCACATGGCTGCATCTGTTGCTGCTGTTATTCCCTTCCCTTCCCTTTTGCAGTTGCAAAAGGAATGGGAGGGAGGAAACAAGTGAGGAAGGGAAGACAGGGGAAAACCAGCAGCAGTTGATGCAGACATGTGGCAGCTTGCAGCCTGGAGCGCCAAGGAGGTGAGAGAGAAGGAGCAGAGCCTTGTGCCAGAGAACCCGGGCTTGCCTTGCTACGGTGGAAGGCTGACAGAAGTCCTCCCTCAGCCCCATTATCAAGCTCCAGTGCCAGAATAACCTAGCACCTCAGCAGGATCACGACAGCCCCAGTTCTATTCCCATGCCGGGCACACCCGTGGACTCTCCCTCAGGGCCTTTCACCCAGCCTGGAGAACTGCTGCACTGGTGAGTCCACGATTACCACCACCCCACCTTACCCTAGGGCCACCATTCAAGGTGACTGGGTGGCAGACTGGGCAGTACAGGAGTGAGCCTTCACGACACCTGGTCTGCCATGCTGCCCAGCGATGGGGTGGTGGGACATCCGGGGTGAACGCTTTTGCCCCTGGCACACCTCCACGGCTGTTGCCACCGTCACCCTCGGATAAGAGCACTTGCTCTTATCTGTGGATTTCAGTATCTGCAAGGCATCTGGAACCAATCCCGCACAGATACGGGGCTCCTACTGTATTCTACTTACACCATAGCTGACAAGATGCCTCTGGATTTTGAAGTGGTAGCCATGCGAATCTTCGAAAGCATATCAGACAAGAACTTACCAAGATGTCAGCTCTGTCACCATATCTACTCTATCAACATGATTACAGGACCCAACAATGCCACACACAATATCAAAGGCAATTTAACTTGTTCCTCTCCTAATGTGATCTATGCCATCATTTGCCAACAATGTCCTCCTTGTTGGGAAAACGGGACAAGCTCTGTGCATAAATTGGACATCATTAATGATAATGCACATAAACCTGTTTCAGATCTCTAATTTACCTGGACACTCTTTATAGGATTTGAAATTTGCAATTCTGGAGAAGAAATATTGCAGTACAAAATATATATGCTGGGTACGTATTTCAAAGAATTAAATATTTGTCAAGAGTTATTAAGTCATTACCAAATATGAAATGCTATAATAATTATGTTGTTATACGTTCATACCTCCTACAGGAAGGCCACAGCTATTTCTCACACGTAATGCATGTTGGGAAGGGTTGCATAGGTGGGACTTCCACACACCCCAGGCCATGGTACATCTAATGGGCCTATTCAGGCCACTGTCCACCTAATGAGCCTATTCAGACCAGGGTGGTATGAAACCAAGGTGAACTATAAATTGGAAGCCTCGCACTAAATTCCTTTACACTGATGAAACTACTTGGATGAGTAGCAAAATGTTTCGATCTCACAAGGAAAGAAGCCCAGTTGCCATGTTTCAACTTCCGGATAAGCTCACCTGGATAACAGAGAATTTTCGCAGATGTGTTGTTATCTGCTGTTATTTTCCATAGCCTAGGTTACTTTACCAACTAACTACTGTCCGTTTTTATGGAACAAAGTTTCAAAAGGTAAAGTCAAGATTCTTAAGTCATTATCAAGTATGTAATGGCACAATTATAATTATTTCTTTGCTGCTGTTATCTTTTACCTCTAAACTATTGCCATGTTGTACAGGACAAAGATTCAAGGAAGAGAACTGAATATCAAAGAGGGGTCTTAAGTGATTACCAAGTGTGACTCACACTATTTGCAACTTATCTACTAACCAACCATTTCCACTTGAACTTGGAGGTATGTATAAATAACTGCCATGTAGCTTCACTCTTACATTTCAGGAAGTGAGTTTGATCCATGAACACTCATATGGCAGCTAGTTCTGAAAGAGTGTACCTTCAGCTATTTTCCACTTGAACGCTTTCCAACTTCTAAATGTGCTCACTAGGGCTTAGGTATATGCTGAAGCCACTTGTATATTACCAAATTCACAAGGTTTAAGCCATATGTTAGTCTGTTACCCAAGTAGATATACACCACAGTGTATGTGTCAGGCTAATAGCACAACATCAGTTTTATGTTATAATCTGCTTGATTTACATTGAATTCAAATTTGAATGATACCCCGGCTCCTGAACCATGAAAGATTTGTCACAGTAGTTGTGGCACTGCGAAAATATTTGAATGCGGTTCATGCTCCTCCTCTTTATAACAACCTTTCAAGTATTTGAAAAGTGCCATCATCTCTCCGCTCATCCTTTTTTTCCTCAAGGCTAGACATATCCAGTTCTTTCAACTTTCTCTCACAGGGCTTGATTCTCAGCTCCCTGATTATCCTTGTTGCCTCTTCTGAACTTGTTCCAATTTGTTTTGAAGTGTGATGTCCAAAACTGGATCTAATATTCAGGATGAGGCCTAACCAATGCCAAATGAAAGGGGAACTAGTATCTTGTGGGATCTGGAGACTATAATTCTATTAATACAGCAAAAAATAACATCTGCCTTTGCCTGTTGTGAGGTTTCGTGGATCATGTCAACTTCTTCAGACATAAGAAATGAAATGAAATACAGAATGAGATAAAACATTCAAAACATTCATTGGCCCCAAGAGTCTTGGGTGTCTGGTTACATCTTGCATGGAGTAATTGATGGCCTATGTTTTGTGTTCTATTCTAAACACAGAAAACAGATGACCAGGCAAGAGCAAAAAAACAGATGGGTGAGAAAGGGTGTGTGTGTGTGTGTGTGTGCGGGGGTGTTGGTAAAGACTTACAGGAATAAGAATAGCAGTTCAAGTCCCAAGAGAGATGGAAAAGGAGAGGGGGGGGTAAAAGAAGATAGCAGAGGAACCATTTTGAGAGATACAACATGTTATTGGCTTTCCTTTTTGGAAATTCTTTCTTGGTATTTAAGTATTTTAAATTGAATTCTGCAGAGGACAATGTATTTTAAAGCACATTTTGCTTTCAAAATTGATGCACTGTAAAGGTTAAAAAAGTTAACAAGGCCGATTCTCAGGCTCAAGTAGAAGTATGGTAATTCTTTCAATTTTTTTTTCAACTGAGCCACTATGCTGTCACAAACATCTTAATTTCCTGAAAGCAATAGCTTCCACAGAATAGTACTAGAGATGATGTTACAAAACCATATTTTAATTCACAATAAACAGCTGTGTGTCTTTCTTTTGCTTTTAGCTTTCACTTAGTCGTGCAAGTCTCTGAGATTTCAAGTGGCTCAACAAAATGGCACCAAATACCAAAATGGTACCAACAAATACACAAGCTTGTACTTGGGCTCTTAGACTTCTTCCACTACACTGATGCATGGGAAAATATGAAATACAAGATATATACACATCCTTTCCATATTCTCCCTTATGCCTGTCAGATTAGACATAGGAACATGGCATCCTGTTTGAACATTGGACTGAGTATTTTGTGGTAGCAGTCATGCTAATATGATGCACATAGACTAATATTCATCCCTTAGAGCTGGCCCCATGGGAATTGAGGGAATGATGAGTAGAGATAGAATCAGTTATAGATAAGGAACATTCACTGATTTAACTACTTATTGGGCTATAGGTTTTGTTAGATGCTAGGAATTATACTGTATGCTTCATATTCTGGCTTTTACATATAAGATTATTTGCCATGCTGCTGTATGAATCTTGTCCTCACACCTGGGCCTGCTTTAATATTTGTGAATTTGTTTGTTTACTTTCGCTGCTTTCCTTTCAACCTATCTTATTTATTATTTATTTATTTTGAGTATTTTTACCCCACCTTTCTCCTTGGAAAATGACCCAAGGTGGCTTATAATAATAAGGGACAATTTACAGTCCAGAATATTCAAGTTAAGAACAGGGAATCTGAAGAGGCATCTTAGAATATTAAAAGGTAACATTAGAGCTACAAAGAGCATGCAAGAAAAAAAGAAAAATACATTATGAGGGATGAAAAGCAACATGGAAAACCTGGTGTTCTTATGAAATCAGTCAATGCAATCATGTATGGTAATCCATATAAAGTCACATAGTAGGTAGTTCCTCATTCAGGGAAAGCTTGCCTGGAAGGTCTTTCCCTGCTTCTGGAAAGACAACAGAGATGGGGTAGTCCTGGCCTACAGTGGGAGGGTGGGGAGTTCCAAAGCCTGGGAGTGGCAACATAGAAGGCCCTTTCATGTGTTCTTATGAGCTACACCTGTGAAAGTGGCGGGATGGAGAGAAAGGCCTTTCCTGATGACCTAAGCACCCGAGCCGGTGCATACTGTGAGATTCGATCTTTGAGGTAGATCGGACCCAGGCTGTTTTCTGCCTTGTACTTTATACTGACCTTCAAGAACGAAATAACCTCTTTCATGGGAGCTTTAATTGGCCAGTCAAGCTGCTGAGTATGTATTTGAGGGCAAGGAATAGGAAGCACTTCAGCAGCCTGTGATGCCCAAAGGCTTCTAACTGCATCTAAATCAAGATCATCTGTAGCAAAAGGTTCAACATTTGAGGAGGTAGAGCTAATGTTGCCGTTGTCTGCATCAATTTTGATCATACTCCCTACAGGCACCTTGGTCAAAGTTCTTCTCAAGTGTCTCCCACTTGTGCACTGTCAGCAATTTCCCAAACTCGGCACACCTTTCCTGCTAACCTATCACTAGGGAAAATAGGTGAGTGAGAAGGAAAAAGAGTGAGGCATCAGCAGAGAGAGAGGGGGTCAAGTGTTATGGTAGTGCTACACTAATGGTACCACCTCTACATATGGACAGCCACACAGATCTACCTTAACAAGCCAGAAATGAGGCTACACTGAAAATTTCCTCCTGTCTCTCTGATTCCTCTTTTCTTCTTTCTTTAATTGATTATCTTTCCTAGTGCTAGAACAGCAAATGTTTAAAAGAAAAAGTAAGAGAACAGAAAAGGAAGGGAAGAGAGAGTCAAGAAGACCCAAGTGTAGTGTTAATGTGCTTCCCCCCCCCGGCCGTTTCACGGGCTATTGACAAACAACGCTTCTGGTTTTCCTCTGTCGCTGCCATCAACTGGCTTCACTAGTAAATTAAAATCTTCAGACTGTTTTAACTTGAATACAAACAAAAGAAGTGTATTGATAACAACGTTGAATCAAAATCATCAATGGTAATGTGTTGGAGAATAAACAAAAAGTATTTAGCTCAAATCCACTTAAGTTTCATCTCTAATAAAGTTGAATAAAAGCACACCCTGTTCCTATGTTTTCTAACTCTAAACACTTAGAAACACTTCTAACTCTAAACACTCTAAAAATCCTACCTCTTCTTTAGCCCTCTCTGATTCCTAGATGGTGCCAGACCCTATCTGTCCTTTAGCCGTCTCTGGTCTTTTTCTTCAGAAAGTGTAGGTCCCTATCTGTCTCTCAGATTCTGTCAGATTCACAATCTCCAAGTGTAGGTCTTTCTGTCAGCCCCTATCTGACTAAAACAATGCTGAGCAGTGCCTTAAATCCTCTCAGGCCACTCTGCAGACTTTCTCATTGGTCTACAGTCCACCAATCAGCACAGACACCTCTCATACATTATTCATCATACAGGTAAACACCACACCAAACACTGAATGTGAGGCGGAGGAGATTCCAACTGTTAACAACCTTCAAACAAGGTTGATTTCCTCCCTCCCTCTGCTGACTCCCATATGGATGGATAAGCAAATTCAGTAGGGATAAAAACATCTTCTAGGGTACAAGTTCACAGTGGCTCAATTCACATCCTTCCCACTATGCAGTTACACTTTCTTGCAGTTAAGAAGAAATATAAAGAACATAATTCCCCCCTTTTTAAAAACAATTATGTCCATAACATTCAGCAACTACCTCTTCCCCCCCTGCTGTTAATACTAGAGCTTGATTTTTTATGTGCCTTTTTTTATAAATAAACCAATGTCTTCATTTCCATCACAATGCACAAATACTTTTGGAGAAAGGGGATATGCACAGTGTTGTATTCTTTACCTGTTTCTGTTGCTAGAAATCCAGTCTGAGATTAGAGTTGCAGCCTGCTGGTGGCAGTGCTTGTTACCAAAGCTGCAAGCTAGCATAATCACTTCACGGCGGAATTCCCTAGGTATTCCAAAACACAAACAAAAATAGCATTAGTCTCAGTTAACAAATATGTTCAAATTCTCAGATGAAAACATCTTATTGCTTACAAGTTCTAAACTAATATTTAACAAAGGTAAACATATTAACAACGCTTTAACAG
>JAHTLZ010003526.1:41444687-41457912 GCA_023846285.1 Phrynocephalus versicolor
GAAAGAAAGAAAGAAAGAAAGAAAGAAAGAAAGAAAGAAAGAAAGAAAGAAAGAAAGAAAGAGGGATTTGGTGAGCCAACTCACAATAAATCACAGTTAGGTAAGCCATTTGAATCAGTGCAACTTACAGAGGAGTTGACTCACCAAAACCAAATTGTTTCAGTGAGCCTACTGATTTGCAATTTACTGTGTCAAACAGCAGCATTTTTGGGACCCTGAGTTTAAACTGAATCAGTTGAAGCAGCATGAACATTCCTCAGAATTTTTAAAATTGGTTTTGGGGATTTTTTTTAGGAGGACAACTTGTGGTCTATGTGGAATGGTGTGCCTTTACAACATAGTGGCAAAGAGAGGTGCCCTATGGGTCACCAATGGAAAAGGGATATTCCCTTTGTATTTTCATAATAGGACTAGAGAATGCAAATAAACATTTTCATAAAATTTTGAGAAGACTCTTAATCTTCCATTTCAGGTTTTAGCAAGTTTGATACAGTTTGGAATCATCATGCCTTAGTGTTGGGGGTGTCTGGGAACTAATTTATCATATTTCTTATTTCTCTTAGTAAGCAGATTGAACCTATAAACTGGAATGAGCATTTTCACTGAATACCTTAAAACACTGGGAAATTATTAAGCTGCTATCTCAAACTGTCCTTTTTATTATTTCCACTGATTAGCAAGAAAAATAAAACAAAACAATCAGGTCTCATCCATCACAGCTGTTACAATTCATCTTTTGTACCTAGGCTTTCAATTGAGAGCAATGCCAATATTTTCCAGAAAAAACTGGGTCAGCAGCACTAGTCAATGCATGTATGATCAGCTGATATTGATGAAAAGAATGATACCAAGAGGCTTCTTTATTTTCACTGCATAACAGTTTGATGGTGCTGGGAATATACCAATGTATAGAAACGTCAAGGGAAATGGTTGCCTATGTGCAGCTATTAATACTGTACTGTACTTCTTTTGCTGTGGAAACATTGTCAAAACACCCACTATTCTAAGACCAATATTTAGGCACTTATGCTGAAATCTTTTGATGAAACCAAGCAGACTATGCATGTTTAGAGTTGAGCTTCAAGACTTAGACACAGGTCAATCTCTTTCAACGATGTTCTAGCTACAAAAAAAATGTACACATGGCATTTCAGTGCTGACATGATAGCTCTCACACCAAATCATACTCAAAGCTATGCACTAAAAAACCCACTGGAAGATCTAAGGGATTCTAAGATTTAAAACCCAATGAACCAGTGGAGAAGCATTCTACTCACTTTTGATTCACTGACCAAAATGGAATTTTCAAGATATAATACCAGGGGATTTGTAATATCCCACGCTGTTTGAAACAAATAATCCTTACATTATTGAATAAACATTCTTAAAGTTGTAAAAGCTTACAATGAATTACATAAAAACTACCTCAATAAGTTTACAGACTGTATTTGTGTGTTGTAAAGCTGCCTTCTGACCTTGGTTTGTTCTTTCACACTGAGCCACAAAACCACAGCTAGATCCTAACACATTCATTTCCCCCTGAGGGACAAAGTACCAAATGGTAGTGTAATTGCCAAGGGAAAATTATTACTCTAGTCTGAATTATTTCCTTCATAAATTCAAAAACAGTCAAACAGATCCTGTCACAAAACCAACAGGGTTGCCGTGAAGCACTGCAAGTCTCACACAGAAGTACACCATAAATCCATGAGCCCACAGCCCACTATAGGCATTTTAAATCAACATTAGAAAACCCAAGCTGGCCACAAACTAGCTGGCAGTGTTGAAACAATGAAAATAAGGTGATTTAGTTGCCATAGCTTTTTAAAAAAACATGCTATATCATCTGGTTTATAAGAAATGCATAGGACCTGACTTAGAAAGTTCTAAACACAAGACACAACAACTTACAAGGTTTCTCCTATAGAACTGCTGCATGTCCACAGCTTAATTTCTTTCTGTATTATGGAGAAATTTCAAAGAACTACACAGAATTTAAAGAATATTAGTGATTTTCCTTTCAAAACAAAATAAATGAAAAAGTAATTTTACTGCAGTAACTGTACACAACTTCATATTTTGGTATGAGTATAATGTAGATACGACTTAAAGACTGAACAACATAATGTGAAAGGATGGGATATTTCACTTGAACGAGCCACTATTTCATGCAATTGGTTTCATTCTCCTTAACAAATAATCACTTTAGCAATGGTGAAAATGATTGAGAATAATGAAACCTCAGACAATTAATCAGCATGTTTCCAGGATATTTGTTTGACATCCATTACAGGAAGTTACAGAACTTTTGGACTTTTATATGCTGGTGGCACTTTGAACCCTTTCTGTGGACACTTGACACTGCCCCTTCACAGCCACCTTTATTCAGGTTAAATTGCTGTATTGGCGCTTTGAGAAAAATTAGTGGGTTTTGAATTGCAGTTTGGGCACTCGGTCTCAGGTTCGGCATCACTGGCCTATACTGATTACAGTTTTATGGGTCGTTAATGAGGCAGAATTGCATGGTGTCTGGAAGCACACCCTGTCTAAGGGTCAATAACAGAAGTTCTATGCCACCAATTCCATTATTTCCCACAACTCTTCATAACCCAGTCTCTACTAATAGGTGATGGGTAATTTCCACTTAACTAAAATATATAAGACACCCACCAATAATTTAGGATTTCATATTTGACCTTTTAGATTTATGGTACAAGAAATCTTCTCCCTCAAGTTCACTGTGCCTCACTGAGCACAGTAGTTAAATGTTATACGTTTGAATTAAGGCAACAGTCAACCCCTAAAAACATTCATTACGTTTTGGAAATGATACTTCCCTGAATTGTCTGGGAGCATCTGTGCAAATTTGTCACCATCTTTATCGCACTAATCGTTCCCCAGAGATATCCATTTAATTCATTACAATATCTAGAGTCTTCAAGCGTATTCAATATAATTAGATCCATAATACTTCAAGGTTTGGTATTCCCCACTGTGACTTGTAGAAGAAGAGAAAACATATGTGGGCTTGACCATACTACACAGTCCCAGAGCTCTGTCAGAAGAGGGAATGATAAACCACTTCTGAGTGTTGTTTCTAGAGATCTGTAAAAGTTCATCATAAAATTTATCTGATGACAATTATTTTTTATGAGTCAACACAATTCATACATTTTCACTCAGGTCCTTCAGTATATTGAATGTATGGATTATGAAACAGGAGCATGCCTATTGGCCAAATGAGCATTTTAAGAGTTCCATGGCTGATCCATGCAGAAATACAGGCCAAGCTTGTTCTATAAAGTTTGTAGAAACTTGAATGTCAGGTGTGCCTAGTAGAATAGATGAATACTCAGCTGCTCCATGAAAAATGAAATGTCTCCTTCAATAACTGCAGGAGACTCCACTTATGCAAATCAGTGGTTACTGATCCTTTGAATATGGGTGTTCTAGAGTATATCAAAAACCACTAGATATAATTACTATCGGTGTTTATTTTGGATAAATTAAAGGAATAGAAGCAACATCATTTGTATTTTTTCATTTATTTCTTAGTTATAAAAATATACACTGGGGTACCAATATTGGAATATTTGTACCATTTTGATGCGGTGACAAACACTTACTGACCCTGATGTTGCTGCTGTGAGCACAAACAGTAACATCTTAAGAAAACCAATTTGTCCTTACTGAGCACCAGCCAATCTGAAGTTCTGAATATATGAATGAAAACAACTTCTGATGGTTCCATCTACTGTTTCCAGCAGGTGAGGATGATTTATTTAATGGAACAGGACAAAGCCCCCAAGATTGCTCAGTCTTCTGGGGGCTTCCCTAAGGTCCAGACCTGAAATCCATCTTGACCACTGTGTGGTCATTCTGTGGATGGCTTAAACCGAGTTAATTAGTGGCAAGAGACCACATCCATCAGTTAGATATATTTGGCTTGCAGCCATGGGGAAGCTACTGCATTTCAGTTAATTTGGACTGGGAAAACCATTCTTCTTTCCAATCTTATAAGTAACTTTTGTATTAGAAGTAAACAGTTCACCTTTTCCCAACTCACTTGTCTTATTTCCCTCCATCTTTTCCACAGCTATTTTCGTTTGTCAGAAAATAAGGTTAATGTATTGGAAGGGACACCCTTCTTAATGAAACAGAAGGGACTGACACAGTAGTTACTTTGTTGACTACCAGTCAGCAATGGGAGGATTAGAAAGGACTTGGGGAAACTCTTTGCCTTTTGGGGGCTTCTAGGCGGTTCAGTCCACAATAATTATTTTGCCAAGATCCAAATGAGATGATAGGCCCTAATATGTGAAGCATATTTTCTCCCGAGGACCAGATTCTACCAGTTAAAGCATAGAAAAGCATACAGTTTGTAAGAAAGGGGCATTAAAGCTAGCTTCCGGTAAATTCAGCTTCCCCTAAAAGTTGTCTCTAGCTCCCTCCACCTTATGTACAAGTAGATACGGTTATATATAAAAGGGGTGTATTAAAATTGTTAATACAATGTCAAGTGAAAAGCATGTTGACTGAAATCCTATTGCAAAATTATGCAAAAGGAATAACCTCTGGCAGTGAATTGCTGAAAGTTATGAAATCTCTGTAGGCATTATCTGTTGCATGCCAAATTGTGCAATTCAGTAAGAAGAGTTAATTCTTAAAGAGATTTCATAACTTGCAGCTATTCACCACAAAAAGTTACACTTTTTTTAAACTGCACAACATGATTTAAGCTGCTGCATATTATTTCCCTCTCAACTTTTTATAGCTCAGTGATTTAGGTATTTTACTGCAATCCCAGAGACTGGGAGTTCATTTCTTCAATGTACCTTCCTAACAAGGACTGGAGTCAATGATTCATGTGGGCTCCCTTCCAGCTTTGCATTGCAGTTCTAAGATTATTAAGATAAACAAACACAAAACATTCAAATGTATTTGAAAAATGAGTGATACTTTTAATGGGTCAGCAAACATTTTATCAAATGTGTGCAGATGCTGCATAAACATTCCTGGAAAAAAAAACTATCCGTTTCTGCCAGCACATCACTTTGCAAACAATATTGTCTAATTTAAAAAATCTTCACAATCCTTTCCAAAGCTTTCATAGATTCTCAAACATCCAAAATCAAGGCCAAACTAACAAAGATGTTAGGATTCCCCCGCCCCCCACCAACAGATGCCCTAAGCCAATGGTGGTGAACCTTTGGTACCCCAGATGTTTTGGATCACAACTCCCAGAATTCCAAGCCTGCACTGCCAGTGACAAAGGACTGTGGGAGTTGTGGTCCAAAACATCTGGAGTGCCAAAAGTTTGCCACCACTGTCCTAAGCTAACGGATGTGTTTTTTTAAAAAAGGTAAAAGAAACTGCCTAGAAAAGGGAGAGGAATTGATTGGGGAATTTTAGTCTCAACCAAAATTTCCACATCAACCCCAGTTGTTCTCTGCTTGTTGGGAAATCATGCAATACTACAACCACTTTGTAAAGGTCAAAATTGGCAGGGTTTTCTTTTTTCTTTTTATTAAAGTTATGTAGGCATAAATCACTTACACTCCCATCCATTTTTCTCACTATAATCCTTTAGATTCAGGATAACAGTGTTATTCTTTCATCAGATTCAAAGGCAGTTAGTGAAACAGTCCCTGTGACGTTTCAGTCATGAAACGCTAACAGAGTCTACAAAATCTTGGTGTTCAAGGATAGCAAGGACTTCTTCAAATTGGTATATTTTGAGCTCATGGTGAATTTTTGCTACCCTTCAGAGTCTCTATTACAATGTCACCTAAGTGAATAAATAGCATCACATGACAATGACAAACATGTATCCACTGCTTTAACAATTGAGAGAGAGCAAACTGATGCATTGTGTTTGACGAAAACTGAAGAGATAGGAATCTGTATTCTGCTGTTATTAACAGAAAGGCGATGAAGAAAACAGCCTAATGCTTAATTAAGAAATGGTGGAAGTGAAGCTTGTGTACAAATGAGACAATATTTAAAAACAAACCAAATTACTGTACAATTTGGAGTACACTTGATAAAATACATGCTTGATATATTCTTGCACACATAAAATGTAAAGGTTTCCACTGACAATTAAGTCCAGGGAGTGTTGCTCATCTCTGTTCATCAGACAAAGAACCAGTGTTTGTCCATTTACATATTTCTGAGGTCATGTGGCCAGCACGAATAAACACACAAGCACACAAAAAGCCATTACCTTCCCACTGAAGAGTACCTACTTATCTACTCTCATTTTTACATGCTGTAAAGATGGGATTTATAGGCCCAGTGGGGCACGGATTACAAACAGACTTAAAGAGAGGCAGCAGCTTTATTAAGCTAACACAGAGAAATACAGACAGACAGACAGACAGACAATTCCTTAATGCATTAGCAGTGTTAGGAAGGGGCAACTAATGGAGTCTGACCTTGCTTCCTAAGACAATGGGCTGAGCTTTCACAGAGGCTTTTATAGTCTCTTGACTAGTGGAAAATCCAGTGTCAGCAGTTTTCAGGCATTAAGGGGTGTGGTGGAAAGCCACAGGCTATTCTATTTTTAACTCTCACCTAACATCAGGTCATGATGACCACTACGACTCCACAGATATTTCAGCCAAGATGACTTTATAGAAAAGCAGAAGTGAAATTTGAATTTCAATTACCTCTGGTTACCTCACCCTGCTCTGTGTCAAATGCATTGCATTCATTTTGACTATACAGCTTATAGAATACAGAATACAGTATATTAAATTGGATATTATATAAATTGAATAATCTCATCTTAACAGTGCTTTTGAACTGGTAGGTTGGCAGGACCTGGGACAAGCAATGGGAGCTATTAGGCAGAATCAAGGGGACAGCTCTACAGCAAGAATCTACAGAAGAGAAAGCATATGAGTCACACACATTGATTTCAAGACCACAATTTCAAAGTAAGAGATGAAGGGAGTCTGCCCCACATAACAACAGGAAGCACAATCTTTCTTCTGTCTGCAGCGAATGCTGTGTTTCTCTTTAATCTTTCTCTATAAAGGGTCAAGCAGGTGGAGACAGAAAACAACAGATAAGTGCACTGATTGACACCAGGTATCTGGAGAGCCACTCATTTCAGATACAAATACCTTGATTCTGATTAGCGTCACACGCTTTAAAAAACTTATTTATTTAGGTCAGCTTTCAGAAGCTATGTTGATAATTGTCTTTATCACACACTGTCCAGAATAACCCACTGTCATGTCTTATATGTTCTTACATGGGAGTAAATACTTCTGAATTAAATTAGTTTCCCCCTCCCCGAGTAGACAACTTTTAGAGGATCATACAGATAGTGCTGCTGTTATGATAGGAAATCATTTTTTCCTTATTGTTAATGTTAATTTAATATATGTTGCTTTGTTTAATATATCTTTATGTACAGCTTTTTATTACTGTGTTGTAGATTGCAGCCTTATTGGATATGGAAAAGAATAGCTAGTAAGAATGTGGGATTGTTTAACTATTATTTTTGTGGCATGACCTAGTTTTATACTGTTCTGGTAACACCAATTTGAGACATGATATATCAGTCTCCAGTACTTAGCGGCACAGCCTTTAGTGTCAAACAACTACATGAGATATACAATAGGACCCCAGTTTCTGATGGGGGTCAGTTCCAGGCCTTTCTGTGGATAATGAAAACCATGGATAAGAGAGAACACCCCAAATCCCCCAAAACTACTGCTTTGTGACAGCAGCTTGCTTTACAGCTGCTGTTTTGTGATAGTAGCTTGCTTTATGGCTGCTGTTTTCGGACAGTAGCTTGCTTTATGGCTGTTGAATTAGTTATTTAATTTTTTTCCTCTGCCAACCATGGATAACTGAATCAGTGGTTAATGAATCAGTGGATATGGAGGTCCTACTGTAACCATAAAATTCCACACAATTTTACAAACATTCCTAAAGCACTGTGGGACTAGAGTCTGTCACAAAGGCCATGCCATTGGGGACCTTCTTGAAGTTGTTAAATATTGAATTAACAGATAGCTCAGAATATATGAACTGAACCTTGGAAGCTTTTTAAAAAATTCAAAATGAGCAAGACTTTACATAAATGCTTATAAGGAAGACACTTCTAGCAGCGCTGTGTTCATTAGTGGAACTGACTGAGATAAAACAGAAGGTCTACTGAATGCCAATGGAATGTTTGCTTATGCCAAATGTTTCCTGTATCAAAACAAATGCCATCTTGGTTGTGCTGAAGTGAGCTTTCCTATGTTTACGTTCCTTCAGAGTTTTAGCTGAAGGTTGCTAGTCGGACTTCTGATCCGTATGTTACTAATTGTGCCTTGTTATTCATGGTAAAATGACTTCACAGCAAGTGCCAAGAGAGGAAGTGAAAATACTGCCAAGATCAACATCCATATCAGTCTGCTTTCACCTCATTCAGAATCTTATTTGAGCTACACCTCTGAGACAACCAGGGATAAGGAATTTGTATAGAAACACAGGCAGAAAAACTTGAAAGAAGCTTCATATCATTTTGATAATTTATGAAAGGGAGCCTCAAAAATATGCAGGATTTGTTCAAGGGAAAGAGGGACACTTGCCTCTTCAGTATCCCTCTTTTGTTTGAGACTAAATTTGAATTTCTCCACAGAATTTTTTCAGCAACTCTCCACTGCACAACAGAAATGCTCTCCTGAATACTCTCACCTGCACCAGTTCACATAACAGGAAGCAAACAATTTTCTGCTACCTGCAGCAAATGCTCTGTTTCTCTTTAATCTTTCTCTTAAAAGGGTCAACAGGGTGGGGACAGAAAACAACAGATAAGTGCACTGATTGGCACCAGGCATCCAAATAGCCACTCATTTCAGATACAAACACTTTGATTCTGATTAGAATCACAATGCTTTGCAAAACTTATTTGTTTAGGAAGCTTTCAGAAGCTGGGCTAAGTAGGGTTTATGTATTGTACATTGTACTCCAGGTACTTTTATGTGGCAAAGATTTGGCTATACAGCATAAATCTACCTTTTAAAGGAACGTACAAGAAAAGTAAGGTAACACGAGTCCTGTAGAGAAGGCTTGTCAGATGGTGGGTTTCACCATTTATTTATTTATTTATTTATTTATTTTCCTGATCAACCCATTAATGTTATTTTTCAAATATTGTTTACAAATACCATGTTTTCAAAACATTGTTCTGTTGTTTGTCCAAAATAGTAAGGAAATTAACATTAATGCATAAATTCTAACATGCTATATCTCAGCTCTGTCCATTTAGGATCTGAAGATTAGGTATGAAAAATGCTAAATGAGGGAGGAGGACTAGGACAGAGGGAAAACAGCTAAATATACAGAAAAGTCATCAAAATGATTATGTTGGTTTTGGAAAAACAAAAATGGTTGAGGCTTTTGAGGCAGAAAAATGATGCCTAGAGGATATGATGAGATTCACAAAACCATACATACATGTGAAATAAGTATATAAACAATAATCAAAAGTTTGTCATTCTTGATTAAAAAGCATACCTCAAGACAACACATTAGTGAATAGATCAACTACTGTGAGATTTTTCTCCCTTTCTGCATGAGAGTGAATAGACTGCACTTTCTTTCACAATCAACAGAACTGGTCATCCTTTAGCCGTATATTTTTGCTTAAAACTGGACATTTTTTTCCAGAAAAGGGTCACACACACACACGCGCACGCACACACACGCACACAAACACACACTAAAATGAGAAACATCTCCAAACTCTCACAATTCTGTCCACTGAGAATAAATCTGAAATTTTCATTCTTACCCACAAGAATTAAACGAATTAATATTTTCAGGTGAACTACCAAGATATTGGTCAAAGAAAATATATATTTCTACTTATAAAAATACAATTCCTTCCATGAAATCACATCTGGGACGGAATTCAAGATAGGAAAAATGAAGTACTTCTTCACACAACACAGAACAGATATACAGAAATTGCTATTTGAGGATATAATGCTTGTACAAAACATCAATACTATTAAAAGCACACCAACACAAATCCAGAGATCAATAGTCACGAGACACATAAAACTATGTAGGACCCCCCCCCATTTCAGAAGCAGTATGCTGTCACACTTGTGCAGGCTAAGAGCAGAGCGGAAAGGTGTACTGCCTTCACTCCTGCTTGAGTTATCCTGAAACTACTGAAAGCATGACTAGATTGAATTAGGAGTGCCTAGGGTCGCATTTAAAAGGCTCTTATCTCCAGTGTGATCTATTTTATCTTGTGCTTGATTAGCCTTCCATTCAATCAGGAGACAATTCTTCTCCTGTGAGATGGATCCAGACAGCACTTTGGACTGCTCCAATTTCTCCATCTTTTAATTACTGATGCCCCTCCCCACCCCCTTCACATCTTTTCCCATAACTGTCGCTCCAAAGGCCATGGCGAATTCAGCTTTTTAATTCAGTAAGTTTCATAGTGATAGAGTAATACATCGGCCTAACATGAATACTCTGTATCTTTGAAACAGTGCTGCATAGTTTAGGAAAATATAGAAAAAAACTGATAAAAGTAGAGTTGGTTTCTTTGCTGTCTTTTCTAATACCCCAATGCACTGTGACATTACAATGCATTGTGACATCGTAGACTTGTCACCAAAAAGGATGGACCAAATAATTGAACCAAACAAAAGAGAGAGAAATAAATTGGAGCCCTAGCACTGTGCCAGAAAGGAGTGGAACAGCTTCCAAAAGAGGTGGGATGGATTATTCCTACTTAAATCACATTTGGGATGATAAATATCAGTGGGATTTATAGGTACTCAAGCACTTGCTTCTACTTTTTTTGGTGAGATGATAACTCTTCTACACTCCCCCTAGCTCCTCTCCTTGTGTGTGTGTGTGTGTGTGTGTGTGTGTGTGTGTGTGTGTGTGTGTGTGAGAGAGAGAGAGAGAGAGAGAGAGAGAGAGAGAATGGAATAGAATAGAATAGAATACTTTTATTGGTCAAGTGTGGTTAGATACACCCAGAATTTGTTTTGGTAAAAATGCTCTCTCTATATAAAAGGAAATATAAGAATCATATAGTCAACAATAAAAACACAGTACAATACTACAATATAACCTATTATTTAAAAAGGAAGAAGAAATGTAAAAATTAATTATTCAACAGTTTGATAGCACTTGGAAAGAAACGTATCTCTATATCTAGTTGTCCTAGTATGCAATGCTCTAAAACGTCGCCCTGAGGGTAACAATTGAAACAGATTATGTCCAGGATGTGTGCGTGTGTGAGAGAGATTTTCAGTACATTTATTTTGTGGGGTTTTTTAGTTGAGTTCTGAACCAAGGGGTCCCTTGGGTGCCTAACACCAAATGTGTGTTAGTCGTTTACTTCTGAAGTGGCAGCAGTAGTAGTCATAGGGACGATGATATACACAAATGTTAAAATAGCTTTGTATTCCTGGAAGGGCACATATATTATTCTGGTACGAATAACAATACATTTGAACCAACGAAAATTCTGAAGCTTGAACAGTCGTATCATTTGAAATATTATATTGCATAAGGACTATGGTGGAAAAAATATAGTTAGTAAACTGGGAACAGATTATTAATCTGCGATATATTAAATTGACTTTAAAGGAAAATTAATCAAACATCTATATTTGGAAATACCCACAGGCTTTTATCAATGAGGAAAAGTGCTGCAGACAGTGTTTATTTTCCGTATCAGGAAAAGATAGAAAACTGAAGAAAGCAAGATGGAATTTGAAACAGTTTTTAAATAGCTTTAGTCTCAAAGCATGCACATACACACAATGCAGGGACTAGCTGAGGATTGCAAGAATTATTTTGGGCTAGATTATCTACAAAGAACATACCTGGCTAAATTGAATGCATCATCGATCAAACCTGCACGATTACTGACAGAGATTACCTATGAGGGAAAACAGGGGAAAAAGAAAACACTTCAACATGATAAAAGCGGCAAGGCTTTCATACACAGAACAAATTTCAGGCAATATAACCAAATGAGTTACCTTATGGTTTCTCATTAGCTGGTCAATCAGCAGTCTCCAATTTCTAATGTCATAGTTAACTCTAAAATAGCCAGTTTGATTGATGTTCCCTATTAGCCAGCTTCCTTCATTAAGAGATGCAATTCTGTGATGCTCTGTAAATAAAGAACAGGTGAGAGGGAACAGAAAATTATATGTTTGGAAAGTTTTACTATCCTAAAACTGAATTCTACATAAATAATAATTCTATATAATATCCTTTTCCATATATGTGGACTGTTGAAAACAGTTAGTAAAAGTCTACTAGTTTTATTTCTTTTATGAAACAATGCAGACAAAACAGTCCTCCCTTCCAGAGAAGCAGTAATTTTCACATTAGTGCTTTCTTTTACACAACAATTAGACAGGGGAGGGGATAAATAATTCCACCACCACTATATTTGAAAATATAGAATATACTTATATACAAAAAGTATGCATTACTAGAAAAATATAATGGAAGTTCTTGATCAAAGTTGCATCTCAATACTTTACTTCAGGCATGTCCAAACTTCGGCCCTCCAGATGTTTTGGACAGCAACTCCCACAGTCCTTTGCCATTGGCAAACTAAGCTTAGAATTCTGGGAGTTGTGGTCCAAAACATCAGGCGGGCCGAAGTTTGGACATGCCTGCTTTACTTTCTTTCTACAAAAAGATGATTATGCAATCTGCTCTCCAAAGTAGGACACCTGGATTAATACAATTTAGAACAATTTCTTACATTCACCTCGGATCTGATAAAGATGTCAAAAGATAAAGCTCTACCTAATCAACTCCATGTGGTGAATACTATTTTATGAATACACCCCCATATGGTGACAGCTAATATTTATCACATCAGGATGTGTTAGATCTGAAATTTTCTACAAAGGTGGTAAAAACCAACTGTTCCTGTGATAGAGCTCATTCACAATGAATGTTCATAATATGAAACTAACAATGCAAAATGATCCCATTAGACTTTATTACATCCAAAGTGAAAAAAGGAATCGGAATTTTGCATCATCAAATCCACACAATACTTGCCTAATTCTAAGTATTCTAATCTGTGGATCATACCCCTAGATGGCATTCCATAGCACTATACTGATCTCAAAGAATGCAAAACAAATGAAAGCCAAGTAAAATGCAGTTCTATCTATCTATCTATCTATCTATCTATCTATCTATCTATCTATCT
>JAHTLZ010003526.1:41457922-41487105 GCA_023846285.1 Phrynocephalus versicolor
TCTATCTATCTATCTATCTATCTATCTATCTATCTATCTATCTATCTATCTATCTATCTATCTATCTATCTATCTATCTATCTACAGTGGTACCTTGTATACAGGAATTAATTCATTCCAAATGAAATTATGTTAAGCAAATTTTCCTTTATACAAGTTTCCCATAGGAATGCATCGAAAACAGAGTAATCCCTAATCACAACCATTTGTATGTTGTACGGATTCGCCCCACAGACGATTCTGTTAAGCAAATCTCCCCTATCTCCAGAATTATTTTATGTTGTACAGATTTTATGTTATACAAACTGTTTGTTATACAAGGGTCCTCTCTCTCTCTCTCTCTCTCTCTCTCTCTCTGTGTGTGTGTGTGTGTGTGTGTGTGTGTGTGTGTGTGTGTCTGGTCCTTAAGCTATGGCTCTAACATTCTCACAAAATTACCAGCTTTTATATATACATGAACTGAATAGAAGAAATATAAAGGTGTGGTCCTCACTAGACTTGTGTGATATCCTAGTACTGCAGGTTGTAGCAGGAAGTTCAATGTAAGGTTACCAACAAACTTTGGGAGAGTGTTAAGGGCCATAGCTCTTAGAATATGTATCCGACACTACCAGGCTAGCACCTTCCCATTTATTGTTGCTTATGATTTAAATAATGAAGATCAAGGGTGGTGAAAGGGCCACAATGACTATGATTTAAATAATGAAGATCAATGGTTGTGAAAGGACCACAACATGATTTCTCCGGCAAATTCTGCTTTCTGCCATAACATTTGCTTTATTTTCTAACACAATTGTAAGGGTCAGTACATTAGCACAAAGCAAAAAGGTTCTCATCATTTAAAAAAATATATGCTTGCTTGAACTAGAGATATAAATACTTGCTTATTTTGTTTTGGAAGGTGACAATGAAAAATTTAAAGCATAATCTCTACAGTGGACAAGATTACAATAATTGTTGTCTTCCCTACACTTCTCCACTAGAGATGGGCACGACTTAGCGGTATTTTCGTTTTCGTTTTCATTTTTTCGTTTTCGTTACGTAACGAAACGAAAACGAAAAATGGTTCAAAAATGGACCGAAAACGGAAACGAAACGACTAATTTTGAGCCAATTTTCATTTTTCGTTACTGGAAAAACACATAATGGAGCTAAATGGGGAGAAACGAAAAATTTTTCATTTTCGTTTTCATTTTTTCATTTTCGTTACGTAACGAAACGAAAAATTTTGAAATTAGCTCACGAAAACGGAAACGAAACGAAACGGGCCCTAGCCGAAAACGAAAACGAAAACAAAAATTTTTTTCTGAGTTGTGCCCATCTCTATTCTCCACCCCTAGCATTTTGGGACTCTTTTACAAATAGGATTGCTCTTTGGTCAGATAAATGATACGCTTTTATGAAAATAAAACACTTTAAACACAAATACAAGATTTTCTTCTGCCAAATATGTGGATTTTCTCATTTTATTTATTTATTTATTTATTTATTTATTTATTAGAAAATCAGTGTCTCTGGTGCAGGAGCAAAATATCTTGCAGTGACTGACAGATTTTTAAACATTTTTTAAAACAATGATAAGAGAAATAAAATACAGGCACCTTCACATTGGCTGCACCCACTCCACAGTTACCTGTCCTTTATAACTGTGACTATTTGTTTGCAAGAATTAAATGTAAATTTGCTAGATAAACAGGATATATACTGGCAACAAATGTTGGATTTTAAGCGCAATTTATCAACATGTCTTTTGATAAGAATTAACTTTGACTTCAAATGCATCTGTTATCAATCTAACATTTCCCTCTGTTGACTACACAAATACATCTCTGTGTTTCATAGATATACTGGCAACGATATTGTCAATAAATAAATTCATTCTTGCATGAACACTTGATTAGGACTGGGATGTATTATGGTGCATTTGTGAATTGGGCCCTCCTCACTGCAGTGTGTGATTACTCTTTACCATCTCTTTCATAAAGCTTGCACGTACCCTTCAGATATCAGTCTTACTTCCTGACACTTATTTGCTATTTGTATTACAATTGTTCATCACATTTCTGGCATGTTTTCTTAAGACAAGCTCCCCCAGTCCTTCTCTGGCAATCTGTACTGACAGAGTCAAATTCAATATATGTGTCTTGGTGCACTTTTTTCAGGAGTTTTCTAGAACAAGAATGCGTTTGGAGTTGTGGGTTGTGAGGAAAATGTTTCCATTTTCAGTGAAGAGTTATTTCAGGATCTCTAAGAACTAATATTCCTCAAATGCCTCTTTGTGTTGATGTATGACCAACATCCAATTGGAATGATGCATCTAGTGATAAGACTTCCCTTTTTTTGAGGCTTAACAATCTTGTCCCTCACAGCCATGATGCATTTGGAGCAAATTTCAAGGAAGATTTTAAATTGTTATAGGGGCCATACCAGCCGCTTTACTGGAATGATCCTTTCGTTTATCAATATTTTGTGTAATATCTCCTACATTAAGTCCTCATTCAAGCCATTATGCAGTTACGTCTTTGCATTGCTACCTTTATATACTACATTCATGACATGATATATTTGAGAAAAGGTTCCTTATGTTCTAGAAAATCTCTGGAGGTCCAGGACTAGGACACATGAAACTTTCCAGATGAGGAAAACCACATTGGTTCCAATGATCCCTATCCCCCAGAGTTTTTCCTCTTTAACTGAACCAAAAAATTAGTGACAGACATTTTCAGGGTTGTGAGACTTCAAGGCTTCTCAAAATATGGCAAAGTCACTTCTCCACTGCCCACTGAGTACGAGAAAATCCCAATGTTTTATTTAAAATAATATTTTAAATTGTGGAGTATACTTGGGCCCAAAGAGGTATTTAGATTTCAGGAATTCAGGGCGCAGTTCCCCTTCTTGTTCATCTTCCCAATTTAGTCTCAAGAGTTATGGGGCTCTGAGGATACATTTGCTAAAGTTAAGTTATGGGTTCGTAGTGCCATTTATTCCTCCTACCACTTTCATGTCTCAGGTTTCATGTTCTATTTCATGATCAGGGCACATGGAGCTGACAGGAGCATTGCTTTTGTTCACACAGAATTGTCTCAGTTCAAGATCATGCTACATGCCAAAATATGTACAGTGGTACATATTTTAAGAGCAATTCTACTTAAGAGCAGAAAACTGTTGGCATTTTAACTGCTGCTTTACAAATTTTAGATATCGTCTGCTTGACTTATCATTGAGCAGACCATATCAATTTTTTTTTTATTTTTTAACTTATTTTTTTCAATTTTTTAGATAGTTACCCTGACTTAAGAATAGTTCGACTTAAGAGCATGCATTCAGAACAGATTAAATTCATAGGTTGAGGCACCACTGTATATTCATGAAGTTCTTTCTAGTACAGCAGCCATCTGCTGTTTTAGCTTGCATGACTTCTGGCAAAGAAGCTCTTTAATTTCATATCATTATATATCATATATATCTTTAAAGGAAGATGTTTAAGATCTTCCTACACTCAGAAAAGCAGCTTCCAAATCACTTGTCTTAAAGCTCTCATTCACCTTAAGAGGATCTTAAACCATTCTCATGTAATTTAAAATAAATGCTGCTTTTTCTTGCCTCTTGTTCTTAAACTCCAGCATCCTGTCAAGCAGATTCTCCTTCCTGTGGTGGTTGTGAAACTTTTAGGCAAGTCTCTTGCCAATTTAGCCTGGTCATCATGTTGCCCAGGCTGATTGTTTTCTCTTTTTCTCCATAAGCTTGGCAATCACTCTTGGGTCAAGACAAGAGGCTTACCAAATGGCACAAGTAGAGCTTGTCATCAAGTATTTATCAGATTTTTGTATGCCTTTGATTTTAAACTGAACATTCATATTACCTTAGAACATAATTTCTATTCTTTTCTAGGCAATGATAATGGGCATGCTGAATCTTGCTAGTTTTGGGATTATGCACAATGTGCAGTTTCTCTCTTTTTAAATACAAAAATATCTGAACAGCCAATTTTCATTTCTGTCCACATTCCTATTGGACATAGTCTAACATCTGGACAGCCATGCCAACCAAGGTCAATGATTGTTGAATCTTCCTTTTCTGGGATCTACCTATGCCCCCAAAACTGTATCTCTGAATACAGAAGAAATTTTCCTTGTATTTCCTTGAGTAGAGCAAAGAGTAAACGCCATGAGGGTTAGGGCATCTATCAACTGAAAGCTGTTTTAGAGAGGTAATTCTGGGGTCCTGGCATGTTTAGGAATCTAATAGCCTGTTTTGTTCATTTTAAAACATACTGTTTCCATGCTAGGTTTACTAATAAATGTACAGGACTGGCACCCAGAGTGATTTGAAAGTCTCTCCAAATGTGGGTGTCATGTGATGGCAATGACAATTTGTTTGGTGGGGATGCTTGAAGGCTCTGGAAAAGAAAAGGAGCTCATTTGGGCTTCTTTCAAACCCAGAATAAAGGTAGATTTGATTTAAATTGTGATTTAAATTTTTAAAATTAGATGTTTTAAAAAATGATTTAAGTTATAAATATGTGATTTAAATCACTTTTTTAAAAAAAAAACATTGATGTCTATTCACCCTGCCCAGGATATAATTCATCTTAAAAATAGTGCCTATCTCAAGAGATATAGAGGAACTGTGTGTGGCAACTGGCAGACCATTTTGCCTCATTGGGTTACCGGACTAGCAATCACAATGATCAGAATTAGAATACCCATACAGTGGTACTTCAGTTTTAATTCACTCCCCAGGCCATTTTGTATTGTGAAACATTCTTAAACCAAAACATGGTTTCCTGTAGGGAAGCACTGAAAACTAATTAATTTGTTCTGGTGGTCAGGGGAAAAAATGCAAACTGGGGCAGCCCATTTAAAATTTTCTTAAACCGAGGCATCCCCATTCTTTTCATCATGCGAAGAACAAACATCAAGCATTCTTAAACCAAGGTACCACTGTACTAGTTTTCATTGTAGCAATATGTATAAAAGAGTTGCTTGAAATTCCAAACTAAGCAGTTCATCATCATCATCAACAACATCATGAACATCATCATCAACATCTTAGAACTACAGAGCCAGAAGGGCCATTATGGATCATCAGGTGTCTATGCATTACTGTTTCACCAGCTATCTACTATTATATTCAACCAGTGCATCGCATCAGTGGTTGCAGATATTTTGGGACTGCACTCACTTTCAGAGAATACATTTATGTAATCTGTCACATGTGAGTTATTGGTGCTTTTCCCTACTTTTGCATTCCCTGTAAAAGGTTCTGGCAATCAAAGTATCCATACCAAGTATTTTCCCCCGCATTACAGCTTTGAGCTACCCTAGACACTTTTCTTTGTTAAAAATTAGATTTAATTCATACAAACAATCTGTCAGGTAGAAAAAGAATTAGAACGGCCAATAATAGCAGCTGACTTGTTCCATCAAATTTGATTTGCCTTCTTTTTGAGTTGCAAAGCATAGAAGAGTTGCTCCCTGGGGTTGCTCCAACCAGAACAGGACCCTGCAGTATTTTCTCACAGATGTATATTCATTACATGCTGCTCCAGGTACCACATCTAAGTACCTTATTTTGGCATTCTTCCTAATGCGCTGCTTATCCAGAACAGAACCCCAGTGGCCGCTGAATGATAAAGTTCTTCCTACAGTTTAAACAGGACCAAACATAGGGATAGCTCATCAGCCAGCATGCACTGGGCTTGACACTCTAAGCAAGTACTTCACTCTATTCCTGTACTCGCCTGCTGCTCATTCCTTCATTGTTGGGCAGGGCATGGAAGAGAAGAGTATGGCTGGAAGACAAGACAGTGAGAGCAGCTGGAGATGGCACAGACAAGCAAGGGCATTCCCCCCCCCAAAAAAAAAATTCTTTACTGTGTACTTTGAAATGATGTTTACAAGAAAGCAATCTGAGCACTCTCAATTTTGGTGTGACAGAGTCTATGTTTATGATTTTAAAGGGGAAGGCAGAACTGATTTGCTCCTTTCTCTCTCTCTCTCTCTCTCTCTCTCTCTCTCTCACACACACACACACACACACACACACACACACTTTTGTAAACTGATTACAGGAACATAATGTTTCCAAACTCCCTAAATAAATCCAAAATCAAATTAATTTATTTTACTGAAGAAACCTTCACCACCGCCACTGAACTAGCTTAATATTCTGTATACATGGGACCACCAACTATAGGCATAAAAGCTCACACTATAATCAAGCCATAAGTAACTGCTGCCAAATCACGACTACTGGGATCAGACCCATTGCCAGTCATCTGGCAGTACTTCCTTTTTACTATTAAAGGCCTCTGGCCCCAAGGCTCCCAAAGGTATTCCCATGGCAACAGGGAGGACTAGGGAGCCTCGGAAACCTGAAAGGGAAAGATGGCTATCTTTCAATTAATTCAAATTCAATACTACCAGTGTTGGATCTGGTTTGCAGAACATAAATCTATGACAAAATAATTTTACCTTTTAATTTATATAATTCTGAAATGATACGAAAACCTTAAAGTTTAGAAATAAATAACCAAAGCTGGAGGGGAAAAATCACTTGAGCCCTTTAGAAGAAATAAACAAACATAACAATGTAAGTCTGTGAATATACTGGTTTCAAGAAAGATGATTCCAGCAGTGAGAATTGTTCCCGGACTAGGTAGGACTTGGGGTTTTTTTCATATATGATATAATAAAGTATGAAAACTTGCCAGTCAAAGATGCCAGCCTCAAAATATCTAGATATTTCTTTGATAAAAAACCAGAAGCAGTCCCCTTCCCCCTGCCCCAAAAGCACAATCATAGGCTCTTGTTATTACTTTTCTGATAAAGGAATGGGCACTTTGACCTTTTTCAACAAAGGACAGCTGGAACCTTTCTGAACAAGTGGTTACAGTAAAGAAAATCTGATGAATGCTCTTCACAAAGTTCAGTATGAGTTATTATTTTATATCCGGGACTTTAGATTTCTATGATTTTCTAAAGGCAAGATTTCTTTTTTCATACCTTTCTAGCATAGTTACATCACTGATATGGTATGTAGTTTGTCTGCTTATTAGAATATGTGTGGAAATGCCATTGTGGCAACAAAACAGCACAGTCTAAACCTCATTTTGGTGATAGAAAAATCTATTTTTGTTATCCCAAATCTCTATTATTCGAATTTGCTCAAAGTACAGAGTTTTGTTCCTGAAAACTGTGTAGCCTTAACTTTAAAAAGACCTCACTCTTGACTTACAGCTTTATCACCTTCCTGTATAAAGAACATTCTAGAAGTGTGAAGAAATAATATACTGGCATTTTAGATGTTATGTACAGAAGTGACTAAATTTTGTAACTTCCTTTGTGGAAAAGGAGCTCCACTGAAACATCAGGATTATTATGTGGCCCCTTCTATCAAATCTTCCATTAACGCAAACAGTTTCTTCCTCTTTTTTGTGGGTGCTCAAAAGGTCTGCTTAGGAAGCTGTCAAGATCACACCCTCTATTCACTATTTACTCAGCTAAGATCAAGACATCTTAGAAGAGCATATTATGCTAACAGGATAAGTGAAGCTTGTAATCATCAGGCTGAGTTATTTCACATAGTTCACAATCTATCCAGGGTTGATCACATTGATAGACCTCCCCCTAATATTTCCTGTGCTCATTTTGTGGCCTATTTAAAAGCAAATGTAGAGGCCATTAGCCAGGATCTGGATCTCTATCTGCAGAGAGTAGATTGAGCCAAGGTGTCCAGTGCATCACCTTGCCCATTTATTCTTTCCAACTTTCAGCCAATGACATCATCTGAAGTTGACAGGGCATTTGATAGCTGTCAGACCACCACCACCACCTTGGATCCTTGTCTGGCCTGTCTTATAAAAGCTGCCAGGCTGGTGACTACCTGGCTGGTGACAACCAGATGGGCCACTGCAATAATTAATTGGTCTCTCCTGGAGGGCAGGGTGCCATGCACTTGTAATTTCAAGATTAGACTACTGCAGTGCTCTCTATGTAGGGCTGCCAATGGGATTAATGCTAACTATGAAGAAAAAAATACTATAGTTAAAGGCCATAGCACTGTGAATGTTGCAGCATTTATAATATTTAACCTACCCTACAGTATCTCAACTGACTGGGAAAATATGGATTATTTCTCCCTCACACCCACAATATCTTTAAGTCGGAGTATTGAGATGTTTGGAGAGACTTCATTTAAATAATGAATAAGTTTTCTCCAATATTACAGAATAGCTAAGATGTTTCAGGAAATGCCCAACTGTAACAGGCATTACCAAATTCTGCCACCAGCAGTACCATTTTTTGCCAGAGAAAACAGTTATATTAGCAGCTGCACCAAGGGCAGAGAGAAAGCATGTCTGGTTCTGTATACAATGTTACAATAACAGACCATGCTCAACGCAGAACATTTTTCTGATGCCTGTAACCAGAGTGGAGCAACTTGGACTTATGGCATCAAAATTTAGATGGTACCAGAATTTTGAGAGGACCGGTTTGGTGAGTAAACAAGCAGAAAAAACCCTTCTGGCCCTAGTCGCCCTCCTTTCTTGAGAAAGCACAAACTTTTTCTTGTTGGGCCACACTACACACTCCTCCTCCTTTTGTCTTCTCCTCATGTTCATGGCTCACATGGGGATGAGTGGATGAAGGATGTTACCATTCACCCCATATACCAAAATGGCTAATATGCATCTTCTTGCTAAGTACTATGAACCATCTTCTATCATGATAGAGCATTTTTATGCAAAAAAGATACAAACATGCAGCCAAAAACTTCCCCAGGTGCACTATAATCTTATTCTCTCTTGCTTTGCTTCCAGTATTGTGCCTGCAGAGTTTTATTCCTCAACTACAATTGGTCATCTAGCCATCTCAGATATTATTACTGCTGGGTCAGGCAGAAATTCATTGCATTTATGCCTATATAATATCTACACTCAATATTTGCAATATACTCACTAGTATCTATAATTGCTGGTGCTACTAACTTTTTGTGTGTTTGTTCTTAAGTTCTCTTGGCAGTGGACACTATCCAATCTCACATGTTTCCCATATCCATTCTATCTGTATCCTGATTAACATATAAATGAATCAAAAGAAATAGCTCATGAATAAATACTGTTTTCAAATGAATTAGCTTTATTCACAGCTTGATAATTTGATGGACTTTTTGGAAGTATTTATAATAGCAAGCTGATCAGTGCCTGTTCTGATGGAAGTGATCGCTGACACCCTCACCCCACCCTTGGTATTACTACAGAACCTAAATACAAAGAATGAATGTGAAAGATGTATGGTTTAAGGAAAGGAAGTGACAATACAAAGAAAGAAACAGATTGATCCAAAGCATCAAGGCTAGTACCAGTAGGATACACAATGGCTTCATATTTTGACTCAACCACTTTTAAAGCCAAAATCATGTATTACATCTTACACTAGAAAAGTGGGATTTTCTGATTTCACAAAAGGGAGGACTTAAAACATTCCAAGAGGCTAAGCTTGAAGATGTCATCACTTGATAGTCGATTAAAGAATAAAAAGAAGACACATAGGTTTGGTGATTGCTTCTTTTGACATAAAGTCTCTCAAGAAGAAGATTTCGTAACTTCTATTCTAGGAAATCCATTCAGTTTTTCTTTATCTGCTAGCTACAGAAAAGTTCTCTATTCTTCCTTGTTTCCTGCCATTCAGATGGAATGTTACTTCATCTGTGATGTAAGATTTAATAGTGAAAGTGAGAAACACAGCTATGAGGAACAGTATGTCCTATTTGCTAGATCCGTTTCTTACTCAACCCAAAGTAATCCAAATGCATCTAAGAGCACAGTCCTATCTATGTCCACTGTATATAGTACTGGAGCCTAACATTCCTAAGGGCGGATGTTGTTGTGCCCATGTGAGAACAAAAACTATTAGTGGTGGCAGGCAGGGATTTTATGTCCTCTTCAAAAAGCCTGATAGCTCATTTTTTTGCCAAGGAAACAATAAACCACTTTGACTAACTTTAAGGAAGAGTACAAAAATGTCTTTTTGGATTAATATTGAGATTGTGCACATTGGTGGTTTTAAAATTATATTATTACCTTTAATATGGGCTAGATATATTATTTTGCATACTTAACATGTTTTTACTGAAAATATTTTTATCCTGCCCCTGTGTTAGGTGAAATAAGTTGCATTCAGTTATTTCATTTGTGAGATGAAACATACAATTTTTGCTGCTTGAGAGTTTCTTAGTGTTCTGCAGAGTTTTCATCTTATTCCATAACTTTTTTTAAAAAATTGTAACATTCGTTTTGAAATGACAAATCAAAAACTGCCTTTGTTATTATTCGTGTTTAGGAAGCAGAAGTAAGGTTTAACACAACTAATCAATTTTCCAAGATCAACTATGAAGAAACAGTTCAGGAAAACACATGAATGCTTTTACGAGATTCCACTGGGAGGAAAGTTTATTTTTACCTGATTTGTTAGACACCCATATAATTGCCTCTGATGAGATGTGGCTCGTATTTCCTACTGCAATTGTTAATGGAATCTGCCACAAGTAGCTGCAAGACAAAGGAGGGGGTCTAAGAACAAAAATACTGAACTGGTTCTTCTCACTTAACAGCAATCAGGGATTACATCAAAGGAATCAAACAAATTCAGCAGCAGAGCAAAGAGATTTTGATTTTAACAAGTTACTTTGCCTTTATAATAAATTTGCTACTGGCAACAAAGCAGTGAAAAAAAATCATCCCTTTTCCCAAAAAGATACTGATTCCTTCTTTTATATACTATGATTACCAGATAGTTTCAATTAAATTAAAGTTACAAAACAGAGAGGAATTTCTTCCAATAGCAAGAAGAGTATAACTAAAATTAATTTAAGGAGAATAGCGAATCAAACATAAGCATTTGTCTTGATTAAAGTGACAGTATACATTTCTACTAATGCTATTTTTAGTATCTTCTTAAAGCCTTCTGACAATACAATTTCATCCTCAACTGCTTGCAGCCTTGTTAAAGTTATCCATAACTCTATAAATCAAGTGTAAAATGACACATTTTATACCCATTTTACACAGGTGTACCATGTTGGAGAATTCAAATGATTTTTACAGGAATGACTTTTTACTGATTACCCTTTTTAATGTGAGATAGATCCTGAAGAATGAACTGTAGGCTCCATTCTTACAATAAAGATGAAAAGAAACTCACCCATCTATAGCAGTTGTTCCCTTCAGAGATGCTGCAACCAAAGTTTGACATCTATTTTGATGCAGCTGGTGGTTACATTAACACCATGGCTGGTACATTCGTGTTTAATGATTATTTGCAAAGGCTTTTCCCAGATATGACTCTGGTTAGTATTTCTCATATTATAGGTCATGAATATAGAGTGCTACTCTACAAACATATATATACAGCCTCAGAAGTTACAATTTCAGATTCAATTTGGTGGGGGAGGGAGAAAAAGCTTTTAGTTTGCTGGGGGCAAGATTCTCAGCAAGGTTCAAAGGCTCATTCTAAATACATTAAATGAAACTGAAAAAAAAGTAATGTATCATCACACTATTTGTTTTGATTACTTCTATACCACATGATAACTGTAATATACCGTCAAAGGTGAAACAATAGCAACTCATTTATTTTGTTTGTGTTTGCAAAAACAAAAAACAAAGATCAAGTTGATTGTGTAGCACAGAAGTGACCTTGTCTATGAACACTCACTGTCTAGATCCAGGTGCTTCTGAGAATAAGATGTGGAAATTGGGATTTTTTCATGCATAGCCCAAATGATGCTACTTCCAATGTGCCCCTTATTCTTTCATAATGTTCAGATGCCCTGGACCATACTTGGTGCTAAGCTGTGTCCAACATATTTCTTGTAGCTCAACATAAATCACACAAGTTCCTTCTCACCTCTTGGTCTACCTGAAGATAAAGGAATATTTAGATTGGCATTCTAGCTCAGAATGACAGGAACAGAAGATCAGCCGCTGATAAAACACCAAGTTAGGGAGGATTGCTCCTCTGCTGCCTGGGCTGCTCCATCCCCCTCCTTAATACCTCCTTGGTGTGCAACACCTCCTTGGTGCACAACTGGTATCCGGTTGACGCTTAGATGTAAGGTGGTTATAAAGGTTACGGGGTTGTGGGATTATGGAGCTGAATGGGTGGATATTTTTTCTTGGCATCAGTTACAGGAGGTAAGGAGCCACAATAGAACTGAGGGAACAGGACATGGAGGGCAACAGAGAGGGCAGCCATTGAAATTGTGCTGGGTAGGGGAAGGTATGGTGGTAGGAGTGGAACATGCCCATGTAGGAGAAAAGAGGTTAGATATCTTACATCTCATATCTCCTCTTCTGGTTCCATCCTTAGCCAGAAGGAATCAGCAAGCCCACAAGCCAAACAGTGCTGTTGCTGAATGCTAGGTCAGTACAAAATAAGACTGCTCTCATCTATGATGTTATTCTGGATGGGGGTGCAGATTTGGCATGTATTACTGAGACCTGGGTGGGAGAGGAGGGTGGGGTCCCCCTTTCCCAGCTATGTCTGCCTGTGTACTCAGTACAGCACCAACGTTGCTCAGAGGGTTGGGGAGGGGAAGTTGCTATAGTCAATATTTATTTATTTATTTATTTATTTAAATCCTTATATACCACCCGTCTTCCAGTAGGAACTCCGGGCAGCTTACAACAAATAAAAACAGATAGGAGTTCTGTCTCCTTGACTAGGCTACCTGTCTCTTTGGGAAAGGGTCTGGAAGGCCTGTGTTTTGTGTTGGGCTCACAAGACAGACTGGGGATTCTGTTGGTGTACTGCCCACCCTTCTACATTCCAACAGTCTCCCTGTCTGAGCTGATGGAGGTAGTCTTGGACCTGGTGTTGAGGACCCCCCAGACTGTTGGTGCTGGGGGAATTTGACATCCATGTTGAGGCTACATTAACTGGAGCAGCTCAGGATTTCATGGCGACCGTGACAACCATGGGGCTGTCTCAATATGTCATCGTCCCAACACATGAGAAAGGCCATACTTTGGACCTAGTCTTCTTAATGGGACTGGAGGATGGAGGTTTGGATGTGGAGGGATTGGCTTTGACCCATGTCATGGTCAGACCACTTCCTGGTCAAGTTTAGGCTATTAGCTACTTCGGCCCTCTGAGAGGGTGAGGGATGCATTAAGATGATCTGCCTCAGAGACTAATGGACCCGGATGATTTTCTGAAAGCTCTAGGGCACTGATGGCGAACCTTTTAGAAACTGAGTGCCCAAACTGCAATTCTAAACCCACTATTTTTTTTGCAAAGTGCCAATACAGTAATTTAACCTGTATACAGGTGGCTATGAAGGGGCAATGTCGGGTGCCCACAGAAAGGGCTCTGAGTGCCACCTTTGGTACCCGTGCCATAGGTTTGCCATCACTGCTCTAAGGGATTATCCATCTGATATGGCCAGCGCTCCTGTCGAAGATCAGGTCGCCCTATGGAATAGGGAGATGACCTGGGCAGTTGATGTGATCACACCTAAGCACCCTCTCCCTCTACGCAGAGCCTGGACAAATCCTTGGTATACATCTGAGCTGTGGGCAATGAAGTGGGAGGGAAGACAGCTGGAGAAAATATCTTTGTGAGTCTGATTGAACATGGGTTAGAGCCCACTATCGGGCCAATTCCATGGCAATATGGTTGGCAAAAAGGCAACATTTCACCAACCTTATTGCTTCCTCAGAGTGCTGTCCAGCGGACTGTTTCAGGTGGTCTGGTAACTTCTTCATCCGGGATATACTTGGAGGTCATGGACCATTTGTCAGCTCACTGTAATGAGTTTGCTGTCTACTTTGAGGGGGAAACCATTCAGATTCACAATGAACTGGACTCCACCATTGGTGCACAATCAAGGGATGTGTCCAGTGTACCGTGCTTAGGTCCAGTGTTATTGGATGAGTTTCAATTGTTGAGACCCGAGTATGTTATTGTTTGTACTGTTATTGTTTTTAACTTTTAATTTTTGTGTAAACCGCCCTGAGTTCCCACTCGGGAAATAGGAGCGGTATACAAATTTGAAAATAAATAAATAAATAAATAAATAAATTTGGACAACGTGCTTGGATATGTCCATTCTACCACCACACTGCTCGACCCTTGCCCTTCTTGGCTAACTGAAAGATCCAACAAGGGGGTTTGCAATGCCTCTTTAAGAGAGAGAGAGTAGTCCCTGCTGCCTTGAAAGAAGTGGTAATTTGACCATTCCTTAAAACACCTAACCTGGACCTAGGGCTGATGGTTAACTACCAACCAGTAGCGAAACTCCATTATATGGGCAAGGTGCTGGAGTGGGAGGTGGCTGGACATTTGCTGGATGAAACAGATTTTCTGGATCCACTTCAATCGGGTTTCAGGGTGAGCTTTGGAACAGAGACCGCCTTGGTTGCCCTCTACAATGACCTTTGATGGGAGAGAGGCAGGGGGAGTGCAACTCTATTGATACTCCTGGACCTCTCAGCAGCTTTCAACACCATCAACCATGTTGTCCTTCTGGATAGGCTAGCCAGGTTGGGAGTTGGAGGCACTGTTTTGCAGTGGTTCCATTACTTCCTGGTTGACCATGTCTAGACAGTCGTGCTGGGGGATAGTAGCTCTACCGCATGGTGTTTACGTCATGGGGTTCCACAGGGCTCGATACTATTTCCCATGCTGTTTAACATCCACATTGAACCGCTGGGAGAAGTCACCAGGAGGCTTGGGCTGAGGAGTCAGCAATATACTGATGATACTCAGCTCCACCTCTCATTTTCCACCAATTCAGTTGAGGTGGTTTCTGTGCTGAACTCGTGTCTGGACTGGATAACAGACTGGATGAGGGTTAATAAATTGAAACTCAATCCAGACAAGATGGAAGAGATGTTAGTGGGGGCTTTGCCAGAGAGTTTGGAGGGCCATCTCCCTGTCCTTGATGGGGTTCCACTCCCCCTAGGGGACAGGGTCCATAGCTTTGGGGTGCTCCTGGACCCTGGTCTAACCCTTGAAACCTAGGTGGACTTGGTGGCCAGGTGTGCATTTCTTCAGCTGCGGAAAATATACTAACTGTGCCCCTACCTGGACAAACAGAGCTTCATGACAGTTATGCATGCACTGGTAACATCCCACATTGATTACTGCAATGTGCTTTACGTGCGACTGCCTTTGAAGGTGGCCCAGTGATTGCAACTGTTTCTGCATCACGCAGTGTGGCTGGTTAGTGTAGGGGCTGCCAGGGATACAATCATGCCGATTTGGTATAACCTGCATTGATTACCAGTTGTTGCCTAAGTCCAATTCAAAGTGCTTGTTCTGACATATAAATCCCTAAATGGCTTAGGACCTAGATACCTGAAGGGCCGTCTCCTTCCATATGAACCTACTAAGCAATTAAGATCTAGCCAGGGAACCCTTCTGAAAGAACCATCCCTCAAGGAAGTGAAAGGGATGGCTTGTAGGTATAGGACCTTTTCAGCAGCTCCCCCCAGATTATGGAATGCTCTCCCAAGTGAGATCCACCTGGTGCCAATGTTGGTAACATTTTGGTGCCAGGTAAATACCTTTCTGTTCCAGAAGTTTTTAACTGATATAACATTGATTGTGGGTCCTGGTGGCAATTTTAGTGTATTGTTTTAGTGTGTTGTATTTATTGAATTTAAAGGTTTTTATCACTTGACTGTAATTTTATAGGTATTTTAATGTTTTAAGGATTTCAGTTGTTTATTTTAATTGTAAGCCACCCAGAGACCTTTGGGTAGTGGGCAGCATATAAACTCCATAAATAAAAATATGAATAAATATACAACTTGAATTCCATACAGAATCTAGAGACATATTTCCCCGCCGTCTTATACTGCTGTTAATACATGTGGCATTTGCAGGGCAGAATCAAGACCTGTGAGGCAATACCTAATGTGGACTTTTTAAAACTAGCCAATTACTCCAGTAATATGAATAAAACTATAAACAATATGGGGAAATAAGGAAAAATGTAATCAGAGGACAAAGAAGGCTGAGATTGGTTGAAATATAATTAAGAATGGAAAAAAAATAAGTGGTAAGGAATGGCTCCTTCTCCCACCTATTGATATTATTTTTAAATTATGAAGCCAGCCTCCATTTTCTCAGCATACACAGGTGGTTTTTTTGGGGTGGTGGTGGTGTTTTCTTGAAGCAAATTGTTCTACTCTGAATCACAGAAGTCTGATTTTTCAATGACTTTTTTAGCATTAGCATAGATAAGGGGAAAGTATTAACCCTGCTATGGGGAAATGTTCTTAATTGGAGAAATAACAATTCCAGATGGTCATATTATTTGCATGCGCCCTGCCCTCCCTGCCAAATGGAAAGGATAATGACAAGCCAAGTAGGTTTCACAGAAAAGAAGCAATGCCATTAAATTTATTGGGAGGTCAGTGGCTTTGGATTATTAGGAAGGTCTGAAAGAGCCAACTAATCGGTATATTAAAATACAAAGCAGTAAAAAAAAAAGGAGTCACGATCACACATTGGTATGGCTGGCTTTTTACTACGTCTGCAATTTAGAAGATGGTTATGTGTTTAAACTTCATTGATTATACTGGATTCCAGCCCATCTTTTTTATTGCTACTTTAAGTGCAGTGTAACAGATTTTAAACTGCATCCAGTTACATAATAAAATGTGTACAACTGTCATAAATTTACATTAAAGCAAATTTTACTTTTTGAAGAGGATGCTTATTGTGAAATCTTAGTGAGAAATAGATATGCAGCAATGTCTGCATTTCAGTAAACCAGCTTACATCCTGACTATAAACAATGGTTGGAGAAGCTCTAAGTTGTTCTGGATTTTTTGGACAGGTGGCGATCACACATATGTCTTCTTTCTTTTTCCTTTCCTTTTTACTCCAAGTAGTATCTTATAATGTGATTTGATCTGGGATGAAGAGTGATCTTATGTTCCAAGATACACCAATGAATGAGCTACCGTATATACTCGAGTATAAGTCGACCCGAGTATAAGCCGGGTCCCCTAATTTAAACCCCCCAAACTGGGAAAATTTATTGACTCAAGTATAAGCCAAGTGTGGGAAATGCAGCAGGGCCTGGCAACTCCTCCTTTGTGAGCTGGGTGTGTGTGTGATGTTTAAAATGACTTTTAGCCACCGAGGCAAGTGCTTGAGTTGGTGGCTAAAAGTCATTTTAAACATTGTTTTAAAATGACCTTTTAAAAAGTCATTTTAAACATCGGGGGGGTCAGGAGAAGTGGCGCACAATGTTTAAAATGACTTTTAGCCACTGACCCAAACTTGCCTCAGGGGCTAAAAGTATTGACCCGCATATAAGCCAAGGACCCCTTTTTTCAGCCCAAAATTAGGGCTGAAAAACTAGGCTTATACTCGAGTATATAGAGTACATAGAATTTAATGGAAACTCCGATGCAGTAGTGGTCCATGACAGACACGGTGATACAACAGATATGCTTAGGAAAGGCAGACAGAAAGGCCACTAGTGTGTGTTCAATGTGACACAGGGAACTACACTTGTGGGTGTACTACCCACCTGCAGATCACAACTCAATTCCCATCCACAACAGATCTTTCAGCAGCCCCTGATTGGAAACCAGGGATTTTTAGGCTGTTTAATGCCAACATGTCAAAGGAAGAAACATGGTATAGCACTATACTCAATTACAGCACACTCCCACTAGTACACATAGAAATCTCATACACATAAATTTCAAAAAGAGACACCATGACTTAAATGGCCAGGGAAATGGGACTGTGCTCCTCTCTCCATGGCTCCACTCCATACCTGACTCAAAATTACATCAGAATTTTTTTGATAGCAAATTATGGCACTTGGGCACTTTGCATGCAAAAGACCATCTTGTCTGCACTGTGTGGATAAGAACACCTGGTTTCCTAGAACTTTTTCAGAACCTATGCCTCAGGACTTCAGACAGAAACATCTAAGAGCAATCCATACTACTCTACTTCTGGAGTGCTGGAGATGCCACAAGAGAAGAGTCCACACAGGCAAACAAGGGGAGGGAGCTTCACTTGTCATAAAGCAGAACTGCAGTGATGATATTTTCATCGTCCATGATTCCAGAATCACAGTGACAGGAGTACTAAGAAGTATACTCAATATATCCTGCATGTATTGCAGGATGTATTGACTGTTCTGGCTGCATCTTGCCCAGAAACTAATATGAATGCTGATTTGAGTAACTTTACTCTCAGAATTCAAACTCCTTTCTATAATGATATATGGGGATTGGGGTGCTGCTGGTATATTGGTGCTGTAATATTTTGTGTGTTTAAATTGAGATGTATGCTTCAGTGTGTCTTCATTGTCTTTTTATGTGTTTGTGGTATGTCAGTGTTTTTACTCCCATGGCATCTGTTTGGGGATATAAAATCCCTCCTTTTTCTGCATTAACATGAGACTACATCACAATAAGGAATTTTACAACTCTCTAAAATTATTTATAACCAGAAGCAAGGTCTTTCTGGTTGCAAAGCAAAACACAAACACCTACTGCAAACCCAGGACTGGATTACAATAATCTAGGTACTTTAATGAATCAGCAATCAACCTAATTTTGGTCAGGCCACACAACTTATACAATCTATGAATGGCATGGTTTTTGTGCAAAATGATTCTTGCAAATGCACACACACTTTCTAAAGCCCCCGAAAATTCTTCACCGCCTTCTCTACCAAGGGGAAGAATGAGATGAGGAAAGATTTCCACCTCTCAATAAGATGACAATAGCTCTCATTTTATTGACTTTAAAAACATCAAGCAGTGGAAGAAGGAGTAAATAGAATTCTTATACACCACACTTGTCCTTAGCCAAAAGGCCAGGAAGCAATACTAACCCCATCCTAATATCTAAAGGGGTGAAAAGGAGATGTGTCCCAGCATCCATGCTATTTAATGTTTACATTAATAACATGATAGGCTACTTCAGCACCATTGAACCATTTTCTCTTGCCATAGAAAATAGAAAAATCCCTGCATTACTGATATTATAGCCCAACTAAGGTCCCTGCAGTAATCTGATATTACAATCCAACTCTTAAGAACCCTTGCTGGACTCAGAAAAGCCCTGAGGAAATTAACACTAATTGTAGGGAGAACAAATTTGAGAGTAATTATGAAAAAAACCAGCAAAATTATGGCTTCTGTTCTGGAAGACACCTAATGCTAGAGTATGAAGCATTAATGGATTTAGGCTAGAGCAGATAGCTACCTATATGTAACTAGAGGTAGTATTACAATCAAACAGGGCAAGAAAAGTTCAGCGAAAACATGTAACTGAGATAGGACAAAAATCTGCAAAAGCCATCTTAAAATTCTATTGAATGAGGAAAGGACAATATATACTTATAGCCATCAAATTATTTCAAGCTAAAACCATCCCATAACATTTGTATGGGGCAATCCTAAGTCCTCCAATTCCTAGTTTTGCCCCATTTGAGACAACTCAATCGAAATTTGTAAGGGCTGTCTTCCAAATTTCCAGATGTGTTTCGAACATGAGTTTATGCCTAGAATTTGTCCTTCTCAAAATTGAAGCTAATCTTGTGTCCATCAATTACTGGCTTGCTAAATCACTACTGCCCCCCCCCCCCAAGAATTAACATCAAGGCTGCTTTTACTCTCTGTGGCTAAAAGCAGTACACCAGAATTTAACATCTATAGGCCTCTCCCCTCAGTCCCACCTATAATGGGATTAGACAAGGCAACTGTACTTGTCAAACCAGAGATGTTTGACATAGAGAACCAAGGCAATATCAGCAGACCCCCCCAATTTTCTTGCATCAGATAAATCCAGAGATATTATAGCTCTGGCTACCTGCCTCTCTTTCCGGGAATTGCCAATCCACTGCTGGGTCTTCTCACTAGCTAGAAGGCACAGTCTTTCTACTGAGGTTATCAATGGGAGGCAAACAAAAAGTCCATGGCAGAGAGGGACTCTCCTTGCCGCTACTGCATGGTAGCAACAACTATACACAAAATATTACACAGCTGGTTCTATCAGGAATCATGTAATCAGATTATTCTTCTTTTGCTTAACTGGTTTTTGGGCTGTCCCCCAAAACAGAGATATCACACAAACTACTTTTAGGTCAGGTTTCAGCACAAAGTACACAGGGAGGCAAATTGGCAGGATAATCTATTGTCACCAGCATTCCTAGTAATTTAATTGTACATACATTCCTAATATAATTCGGAGTAGAGCTGGGCATCTTAATGCAAGTATGACTGAAATTAAATGTTTCCAGTAGAGCAGCTGGAAGTAGAATGAATAAATATGGGAAATCTGGGATAAATTTCTGGCAAAGCAACCGCTGTAACCATTCGAGTCACAGGGTGAATAATTTGAATTGTTATTTACCAGTTTTGCATTTAGACTTGCATCTCTCATGTTATATCAACAGCTACTATAAATCATTAAGAAATATTACAACTTCACTAAGGTTATATTTTTCAGTGCAGTGATAGCATTGATTCTGAAAAATAATGCAAATGAAACAGAAACAAATATCAGCAATTTCAAAAGATTCATTGTATCTCATTATAACAAATGTAATTTATTTAGTAGTCATTGCTTCCTTTACCTGTTGTTTTGAAAATTAATCAGCTTCCACAAAAAAATTACACTTAGTTCAGTTATTTGAAAATATATAGAGACTAGAAAAATAAGAGACTAGTATCGGCGTTAAAACAGCCCTGTCACTTCTAGCGTAACCAGAATTTTGTTGTTTACCAGTTGTTTTGTCCTGAACTGCAAACATTATCCTAATGATGCTACAGAGGACGGTATTATAGATACAATAACTTGTACCTCTGTATGCATGTACTGTATGTAATATTTGCAGAAAAGGGTCTTAAAGTGTTCTGCTTATATACCGCCCCATACCACTTTTTAAGTAGTCTCTGGGCGGTTTACAGATTTAATTACAGTGTGCAGGCTACACATTGCCCCCCCCAGCAAGCTGGGTACTCAGTTCAATGGGATTCAGATTACTACAGTAGTGTGGATGGATATGGACATCTGCAGCTCAGCCAGAAGGCTGTATCCATGCCGCAAGCTGTCTTGCTAAGTTGAAAATGCTTTTCCCTTTGAAATCATTATTCTCACCAATCTTTCCCCCTTGCTTTTTAGTGAAGCTGCTCTATTTTCATTCTCCTAAACTTCCTTCTTACTGAAGAGCCATTTTCTCCCAAATTTTCTGCTTATTAGAGCACACAGCCATACGAATTATTGAGCCCTACTTATTATAGTCACTTCAATAAATGTGGCTCTTCAATAAGTGACACAAAATTCCAACATACATTAAAAAGAGGGATTATAATGAATATCATTTATTTGTTTTAATCAAAAATAGTGGTGACCTTTATAAAGAACTGGAGAACTCCTGAAAGATAACTGAATTGGGGTCCTGGGTATTTTTATTTTTATTTTTAGATTTTAACACTTTAAGGGAGGTGATTTCAAACCAGAGACAGAGAGACAGAGAGGGAAGGGGGGAGAGAGAATAAGAGAGGGATGGTAAGCCAAAGTGGCATTTCTACATTTAAAGTTCATTATCATACAGATTAAAAGAGCAACAGAGCCAGAATTCAGTTACTTGCTCAAGCTTTTATATATATATATATTTGTAAGGGTAGCACATTTATAAGACTAGCAATGCTGTTCAAAATAGTTTTGTTTTACATGCATAGTTTTCCCCTTGGAACAAAGTTCTAGAACACTGGCCCCTAATCTTGGGAGCCCAGGTATTCTTGGAATTTGATTCCCAGAAGCCTGCATCACCAAATGTGCTGGTTGAGGTTTCTGGGAGCTGAGGTCCAAGAACATTTGAATTTCACGAGGTTGGGAAGCCCTGTTCTAGATTATCCAAAAGCAGCAGAAATAATCCAGATGCTTGGACTGGAGTATCATCAATAAATAAGCCAGAAAAACCAGCTCTGATTTTTGTCTGATTTCTGCTATGGTGTCTGGATGTAATCTTGAGATTGTGGTAAATGACCAAACTGCACCTAACAGCTGGTTAGCTAATGGTCATTGGTCAAAAGCTCGATAGTGGCTTAGAGGGAGCTTCCATTTTACTAAACACATTTCAGGAACAGTTTTACATATGATATGGGAAAGCATCTCCAGTGTTTCCATGAAAAGCAAGTTTCTGTGCATAGAACAAATTTCTATCAGGACCTGGTAAGAGGAAAACTTTCATTCTAATACAAATTAAGCTAATTCATCTTAAAACTGAAGTATTTTTCATGTAATATTTGTACTTCTGCAGATTTTGTAATACAGTGGGGTAATACAAATGTATGCAAAAACAATACATTAAGATAATTGTATATGTAGTTCTCTCAATAATATGCATTTAATTCACTTTGTATATAGTTCTCCTAACAATCCAGAGGGAGAAATGTACTTCTGTTTTTTAAAATGAAAAATATAGCAACTCATTCAGAAATCAGATGGAATGATTGTGTGCTTCATTAAGCTTAAAGTAGAACAAGAAGACTTGATGATCCTTAATCAGGACACATCAGTACTGCTATTTCCACAAATAATACAGACAGATATATGAGACAAAATGGCTTTCTTGAAACACTGTTGTATCAAAATGAAGACAACTGACAGAAAAACATTGTTAGACAAACTATGAAATGAATATATACAACCACAATGGCATGCAGGACACAGCATGATAAAGTGGCTATTTAATTTATTTATTACATACATTACTAGTTGACCATTAAATATGACCTCAGATAATGGATTACATGTCTGATAAATTATAAACTGTTTACCACATACCAAATGACAAGGATCCATTGGCTGAAATCCTGTTCCTTGGTGTAATGTCACACTACAGTAGGCTGACTGAATCAGAGGGAACTTGGCAAATCAGCTCCTCGATAAATGTCACTGATTCTGATGGGCTTACTCTAACTGCAATGTACTATGCTTAAACAAATCACAACCAGAGTAGATCCATTTGAATCAACTGATTTTACAGATGGGTTGTGTCATCAAATCCCCACGGATTCAAAGATGAATATCTGGACACTGCATGAGTATACATGATGCATCTAACTTGTTAACATTAAATGGACCTAGATCTGGTCACCACCTAAATTTCCATGATGAAAGAAAAGTGGGATATACAGCAAACTGCCTAAGAAGCCAACAATTTAAAATACAAAGCAATTTGCTAATAACAGGGTTGTATAAACATCCCAATAGAACTGTAATGGGTTTAAAATTTATTAAAATGAGATAATATATGGAGGTACATCAAAGGAAGAAATTGCTGTTATTATTTAATTTTCATCTTGCATCCAGCTTTTATAGGTATAATGACTACTGGAAGTTGTGCTATTATATATACATGTAGCTTTCTGTCAAAGAAACTACTCTTACGCAGAAAGCTGTAGATGATGCAATACATTACTTAACAACACACAAAACACATCCTATTTTTAATCCCCACCTACCATCCAACACATGCAGTATGAACATGTTTATGAGGCTCAACGTGATAAAAAGTTTTTGAATGACATACCAAAATAAAGCAGAGAGCCCTACATTTGCCAACAATTAATAATGTCTTTAAAAAAGTAATAGGAACTCCAAAAATGACAGAATAAATCCAGGCTGGTTGTTACCTTCCCTAACCACAGACTCTACAGCTGCGATGTTCCAAAAGACAGGACATTAAAACTATCACAACCACGACTTCAAATTTCTAGAATGAGATATCTCAGCTATTAATATATATGTGTATGACTAAACATGTAGAAACATAGGTAGTAAAAGATTCGTAAGTGACAATGGTCGAAATTAAAACAAAGCAAGGCTAATTTCTACAGGCTTCCACTTACCAGAAATCCTACCTGAAGAACAGTATCTTAGCAACTGAATAAATCTATGCATATTCAAAAAAATTGCACACCCCAGTTTTGGTAATCAACTACCTAAATGTGCTAGTTATTGGATCAATTAGTTACATATCTCTGCAAAACTAGACATTCAGTACTGAAAAATCATGAAATCTTTCCTGCTTCTGTACTAATGCTGAACTGTCCATACCACCGTGCTAACCTAATGGTGTATGTTAACCTATGGCAACCCAACTGAAATAAACTGTGGTTTACTGAAGTTCTGAAGTCTAAGGCCTTAAAATGCATGCAGTAATATGCATTTTATATCAGTGTCAATGCAAAGATGTGCAGGTTTAAAAGAAAATATGAATTAAAAATTAAACATGGAAAATGTTTAGATGCTTTTGCTATTATCTCAGTTTTCTAATATAACATCTTGGAATAATTCTATAGATAATATTTATTTAAATAATAAAGTCGTCCCCCACCATTTCGCGTTTCATATACTGCGGTCCTGGTATATTGCAGGATTGCAGTATATGAAACAAAGGGCTCCTGGGGCAAGCTGCATGGGCCTGTTTGAGGCCTCCTGCACTTAGCCCAGGCCTGGCACTGCCCCGAATGGGCCTCTGACTAGCTTCCCGGGCCTGTTGGAGGCCCCAGAAGTGGTTTCCGGTGAACCGGAAGTGACTTCTGGATCAACAGAAACCACTTCTGGGGCCTCCAACAAGTCTGGGTAGTCAATTGGAGGCCTGATCAGGGCAGTGCTAGGCCTCAGATAGGCTCCCCAGTCCTGACCTGACCCAGCATCAACATATCGTGGATTTTCCATTATCATGGGGCAGGTCGGGTTCCTAAACCCTGCGATAGCCGGGGGGTTACTGTATTGATTAATAACAATAGTCATCGTTCATTATTCAAACATTTGATTATGTCGATATTTCTGTTTATAAAATAATTGCAAATTGCAGTACTTATACCACGTCAAATACATACCTGTTGTTTCCAAGTCCAACATCTTTGGTTTTAACGGCAAGATCATATACAAAATGTTCCTGGTAGATTCCCACAGTATTGTCTGCAGTTTCATTTCCCATGATGGTGATAACAGGATAACCCATTTGCAGAGTCCATTGATCCATTACTAGTTGGATATTCACAAATTTTCCAACTTTGCGAAGTGTCTTCAAACAAAACATAGCATAAGATTTAATTTAATATACTGGTAAAATACTATTTCTCTATCTTTTAGGGACAGACCGAGAGTCCCTGCATTCTTTTAAGAAGAATAGAGCAGAGATTTATATAATGTGCTCTATGCTAATGTGCTTTTAAAAAAGTAATGGTTCCCCCTGCACATGTGTGCTAGTTTTGTCTGATTCTAGGTGTGGCACTCATCTCTTTTTTTAAGCCAAAGAGGCAATGTTGTGCAAGTCTGTGGTCATGTGGCCAGCATGGCTGCATGCATTTCTGAACACAGAACACTGTTTACCTTTCTGCTTTTTAAAGCAGTACATATTCATTTACTTGCATTTACATGCTTTAATTGCTAGGTTGGCAGGAGCTGGGGTTAACAGCAGATCACTCCGCTGTGTGGGACTCGGGATTCAAACTGCTGAACTGCCAACTTTGCAGCTGATAGTTTCAGTGCTCTAGCCCTCTGAACCACCACAGCCCTCCTACGATGTGTTAGTGTTCTGCTCCATCTTAATCTCTTTTTAAAAGAACTAATGTAAATGCTTGCAACAAACTCTAAGATTTCAAACAAACCTCAAGAAACATTGAGAAGATGTAAGATTAAAATAATTCCAAGATCAAATATGCATATATACCCTTAAAATCACTTTAAACAAAAAAAGAGGCCAAGTAATAAGTAAAGTGAGGCTCCAAAAATATCTTAATTGCCAGCACTTAACAAGAAAGAAGACACACAAAACATTGAAATATTATTAAATGAAATGAAATGGTCTAAATGAAGAAAACCAGTTTAAAATAGAGTAACTCTGCTCTTTGGGGATATGTGAGGATGATTTTTTCCATGGTTTCTAACATCAGAGCTATTCAAAATCATCACATGCTCTCTAGGATAAGTGGTTTTTAGCAGGCTAAATCATGAGCTACTTTTCTAGTCAAATAACATTGCAAGAACATATTGGCATGCATTTTTCCAAGTGTTAGCCCAAAGTAACAACCATACCCATCTCCTAGATACATTAAATTGTTTTACCTCTGAAAGAGTGTTCCATAGGTCATTTCTAGCAGCATTGCCATATTTGTGAATGGTTAAATAATCCTAAAAAACACACACACACAAACCACTCATTATTGTACAACAGTGAAGATATGCTGAGGCTGGCTTATTGTCATTGAATATATATGTTTTCTATGTTTTATACATTATATTATAATTTTAATATATATTAGAGCACAAATATTTTCTGAAAGCAGTTTGCAATCTATAAACAAAGCAGTAAACAATGTCCAGACATTATTCTATAAATAGCTTTTAACATCCTTACTCAATTTTTTGCCATCTCTAATTCATACTGCCTTACATTTTTAAAATGTTATTTGAACTTGTGTACCAATTCAGTATTTGCTTCCAGTAATTCTTGGCATTGATTGGAACATTTCTACTAATAAGTAGGATTTCTTATTTTAGCAGACAATTTTGTGGTTAATGCCAAGAGCCCACAGACTTACCTATTTAAAGAACAAGCAGTTTGTTCCAGCGACAACCTTATGTCTAAACAGGTTTTGTGGGTATTTGTCTTTCTTTCAGATTAAAGATATAGATATATATATAATGCTATCAAAATGTGCTATACTTATTCTGGTTTGAAGTTTTCCTACGAAGAAGAGGGCTTCTTAGGAAACATTAACAGTTCTTTCACCTATATGTAGCTCCTATTATATTCTAAGATCACCCAAAAGTCTTATAAAGAATGTAACCAAAATACTGGACTATCTCATTCTAAGAACAATTAAATCTATTGAGATTAAAGTTTCCCTCTAACCCACATTCAGCAGAAGGGTGAGGAATATGAGGCTGGGCACTGCAGAACTGTGTACTGAGTGAGATATTGACCTGAATTGGATTTGCTCAATGTTCATGAATTCCATAAACTGGAAGTGAGAAACCTGTTGCCCTCCAGACATTGCCAGAATTTATTTCCCATCAACCACATTGAACATGACAAATGGCCAGAGACCGTGGGATCAGTCATCAAAATACATCCAGGGGGTTGGGGTCACAGATCTCAACCCTACCATAAGGTATTCTAAATCAGTTTTTTATGCTTAGGCATAAAATCAAAATATATTAAGATGCATTGCATCTACTAAGTAGGACACAGAATTGCCATACACAACAATAAACTAAAACTGGAGAAATGATGTTCATATTTTCCATCCTATATGTGGACTAGGTATTTCACTAATAATTATCATTTACAAAGCATATTTTCTGGTGGAGAAACTCAAAGCGTGTGTAACAAATTTAGCCTTCTGCATGACAACTTACTGGAAAAGAAGTAGAAACACCCATATAATCACAGGTTAGAAAAGCTAAAAGAGAACATTGACTCACTTAGCTACAATGTATAGCTTTAACAATGTCACGAAAATAAGTGTTGCAAAAGACAGGAGCATATGTTCTCTAATATATAAAGCTGCTAGATGTCTAAAAATAAATTATCATGCAGGTCTGTAAGGAGGTGAACTTCTGAAATAATTAAAAAAAACTACAGCATATATTCAAAATGTACCTAGGTTGGCCTTATTTCTCTCATACAGGGCACAAAATTAATTTTGATTCCACACTGACACTAAAGCTTAGTGTGTGGGGTTATGCCAAAGTTTCTCAAAAGCAATATTGCTTTGCTCCATCCTCTTACTAACAGCTGCACAAGTTACTTTTCTGTGATCAGCTATGACGGAGATGGCAGAACCAGGAAGCTTATGACAACACTGGAATTCGAATCCAAATTCTATACCAATCACTGTAGTAGGAATTTTATTGGAGGAAACATTTTAGTTGAGATACATGTCACATGTGTTCTAGTGGATCTCTTTCCCCCAAGTAGAATCATATTGGCAGGAAATAATTAAATAGATAGAAACCTTGCTAAAACAAAGAATAATTATAAGTGAAGCTTTATTATTATTTTCAATATTTAAGGATGGAAATGAAAATTACTTTGTAAAGATCTAACTGCAAATCTAATTGGTGTAGCAAGAGCTGAAATTGCGAGAGAGAGAGAGAGAGAGAGAGAGAGAGAGAGAGAGATGCTCAAGATCTTTCAGTACAAAAATAAGGTAACAGAATCTGGTAAATGGTCCTTATAGAAAAGTTGAGCTATCAAATTAAAATATATAGAAGGAAAATAAAACATGATAAATTTATGAAAACCTGGAAACCTTTATTAGCATGTGGAATTAGCACAAGAAATGAAAGATATGCTTTGGGAAATGATTTTGACTGCTGGAATGTAATATTCTAAAATAATTAATTAACACCTGTGTGTGTGTGTGCTTGTGTGTGTGTGTGTGTGTGTGTGTGTGTGTGTGTGATATTTAACTTCAGTAGGACCACTGTATCCATGGGGAATATGCTCTTATCCAAGGATAATGGTGGTGACAGGGGTGGTGGTAGGGTACCGGGGTGAAAGCTTTCACCCCCAGCCAGCCACCGTTCTCACTGCTGAACAGGGAGAAAAAAGAGAGAGAGAAAACTTACCACTGCCAATGCTGGCTAGCCGCCTTCATTGCCACTGCGATCCAGCCACACTCCAGAGGGGAGGGGTGGTGACTTAAGAGGACCTGCCTGTCCAACCGGCCTTTGAACTTCCTGCTTGGGACCCGGGCTGTGGATGGAGCAGGAAGCTCAAAGGCCGGTTGGTCAGGGAGGTCCTCTTAAGTCCCAACACCAGCCCTCCAGAAGGTGTCTGGCTGGTGTCAGCAATGGGGGTGGTGGTGAGGAGGATGGTTGGCCAGCACTGGAGCTGGAAAGTTCTCTCTCTTTCTTTTCCCCCCTCCTTGTCGCCACTTGGTCTACCCTGAACCCGCTGATCACCAACCGTGGATAACTGAATCCGCAGTTGGTTAATCAGTGGATGCAGGGGTCATACTGTATGTTAGAAAATGAATTGGGGGTTGTATATAGAGAAAGATAATGTGCTTACAGAATGTATAAGGTGATGCTACTGTGCTATAATTTAAAATGCCTAATAATAATAATAATAATAATAATAATAATAATAATAATAATAATA
>JAHTLZ010003526.1:41487115-41512034 GCA_023846285.1 Phrynocephalus versicolor
AGAGATAGATAAATGTCACACAGCCATGAGGAAGCAACTTAGTTTATAATGTGAAGTCTTTAATGAGCAGTGCACCACTTAAAATCCAGATTTGTTCTGAATTTACAGTGCACAGGAAAGAAAAAAATGATTTCAAATGGGAGGGTGAGATTAAGCCTAAAAATGTAAGCATACTCCGATATTATATCACCATATAACCAGGACCTAAAGAAAATTTCATATTCTTTGCTTACAGGATTACAGCCAGTGAAGTTCTATGGATTTTCAGGTGCATAAGTATGTTAAGAATTTTGCACTGATGGTGGCCGAATATATTTCATAGTCTTCAATATGCCACAAGATGTTCATAACCAATGATAACCAATCAATTTTTTTCTTCTAAACAGGACACTAGTGGCATAATTTCAAAATGTATCTTCCTAACTCTAAATATTACATTTGAATCTGCTTCTGATATGACAACGGAAGAAAGAGCAGGTTGAGAAACAAATATTTTCCCCAAATCCCAACAGATCACAGTATCTTTTGGAAATGTATAAAGTTTGGTCATAAAGCAATATTTCACTTCTATAATTACAATTCCCCGGATGCTGGCAGAATCCTGAGCTATATATTTTACCCTGTTTTACTATATGAAGGAGATTCTGAATTTATCTACATAATTAATTATTCTTAGCCATCTTCTTTGGCTATATAACGATTTATCTTAATTTTGTATGGCAAATTTGTCTCCAACAAATGGAAATGTTTCTGTATTTGGCATTTTCTTTAAAACACAAAAATTGGAAACTTAGATCTTCCTTAAATCTCAAAATATGCCATTTTAGTAAAAATATCAGTAGCTATATAAAGAAAAATAAAGACATAACACTTGAAATGAATTGCAAGCTATAAAATGATGATACACAACATTATTCATTGTAAGATATAATATTTCTGTACTATGCAATTGCTCAAGGGCTAGATTGATTGTTCCATACACTGTCTTTTACAATGAGTGGCTTGCAAAATGAATAGCTGTATGTCTCTGCTTCTTGTTTCTCCAGTTTCTGCCTGGCAGTGCACACAAGGAGAGTATAATGAAAAAAACATGGATGTCTCCTACTACCATTTGCAGTTTAAATGTCTTTTAGCTGGAAGCGTAGGCATGCAAACAATGTAATGTTCAAAATTCAACTTAGCAAAGCAGACACTTTGTATATCGGCTGCCACACATTTAGTTGTGCCTACAGTTGAGAAAACGTCCAGGTTCTTTTACATTCTGTTTGACAACGTCTTCAGAAAGTCTATCACTCCAACAAGAATATTGGAATAGCAAAAAGTAATCAACTTGGATTATAGTATGAAATCTTTTTTGAACAACAGGTACAGCATAGCTAAATTAACAAGGAGTTCAAACCAGAAGACGCACTTCTCCGGAAATGGAAAATAAAAATAATTCTTCTATTTTTTCAGACCAAAATGCTATTGTGTCAAATTGTATAAATGTACAGGACTAATCAAGTTCATATGATTTATTATCTGAGTTACTTTTATTACATGAAATAAAGGCAAAACATATTGGGGTGCTTGTACCTCACGATGAAGCTCAGTTTATTATGGTATGCGTAAGCAAGACTAAACCATCATGGGACTCAGTCTGGTGAATTTTCCTCTCTTCTTTGTAAGCCTTGTTTTGTTTGTTTGAGTTTTCTGTAGTTTATTGGGTCATCTTGCATAGTGAATTCTGGTCAACACTATGAATGAAATACTGCTGGCATAACTAATTCCCGCCAAAGAGTGATGTGTCATCAGCAGGGCATAATTCTTAGCAAATAAAAACTTACATCCTGTGGCTTTTTTTTTTTTTGTCCATTTAACAACTTTCGTTGAGTGGAAACTTTGGGAGCTCATGATGGGAGGAAGTCTTTAACTATGGAAAGTCTCCCTCTGCTGGTAATGACCTTCAACTTTAATTTCAATTATTTGTTCTCTTATCCATGGAATAAAAGGGATTACACAGGAATCAGAAAAGCCATAGAAGAGAAGCAGGACATTTTAATTACCAACAATCACCCCATACTGATGATTCCATTATTCTTTCACAAGTGCAAGTTATACGATAGGATTTTAGCCTATGTTTGGCTTTAAAACCTTGTTTTAAAAACAAGGTTTTTAAAAATAAAAATCACAGTTTTGTCAATATATACCAAGATTTAGATTATGGATGGGCACAAATTGAACCAAGAACCAAAACACTCCACACACTAGGCTGGCTCACAGGTTGTTTCATTTTCCAGCTTGAAGATCTTGTTTTGCCAAGCAAGGTGTTTGTGTGGGGTGCTATTTCATCTGCTTTGACAAAGCGGGATGTCTGCCCACCACCTTCCTACTGCCGTCATCGTCTTTGTCTACCTGCTCCTGCCTCTGCTGCAGGCCTGGCTTTCCTGCCAAGAATCAGGTGCCATGTCTGAAAACTGCTACTGTCTCTAAGTCCTCTTTCAGATGACTGCTAAATACGGGTGATAATAAAATGTGCACTTTCTCTGAGAGTGGTCACATGACATTAGATGTGCAGTTACAGCCACCATGGTAGCATTTTAACCTCTTTTTTGTGTCCCCATTTGCCAAATGTGCATTAAAGTGCTGTTTTGAAAAGCTGTTTGCTACAGAACGGGTGGAACTGGAAGAAGATGCAGTTTTTTGAAGTTTACACAACCTTTGCTTCGCATCAACATGAGCATCAGCAAGCAAAGTATTTTGATCAAACCCCTAGTGGTGGTGCAGGAATATGCATTTCAGATGTGCTTCAGGGGGCGTGGTTGAGAGGTGTGTTCAGAAGATGCAGCTGGCCATGGGGGCACGATCTATAGGTGTGAATTCAGTAAAAAAAGAGGCACATTTAAGTAGTCATGTGATAGAGGCCTAAGCATGTGCCTATGGTGAAGGTGGCAGGAGTAGGTAGGGTCATGATCCGTTGTGAACCGCTGTTTTTACACTTTGTGCCCATATCTAATTTTGATTATACAGAAAACTGAAGCTAATGAGAAGGGTAAAATGTCACTTCTGCAGCCTTTTAAAATCATGGAGAGGGGAGAGAGTATGTGACCACAAGTTGCAATTTATGCACATCGTACTAAATCATGTTTTGGCATGACACAAAAGCAATGCCAATAAGAAAATACTCTTTTGCAGTATTGTTTTTTAACTGGTGAGAAAATATTATTGTCAAGAGAATTCAGTGTCCTATATTTTAGGAATGCTTCGGCTTTAGAAAATTTAGCAATCATCTGACAAGGTCCTCATTACAAGAACATTCACAATTTTGGTAATGGTGTTAATGTTTCCATCTATTGCTTAAGAACAGTTGAATACTCCTATTGTGAAATTTTTCCAATTAACTCCATCTCTTCACTCTGCGAAGTGAAGGGATGAAGACTTGACATAAGTAAAACTTATTTTATCTAGTGCCAGGTGCTATCAGAAAATTGCTTTAAGCAAATTTTTGAAAACATTAAGCAATATTTTGGAACCATATGCTTTTCCATTCCTTGGGGTGATTTTTTTTACCCATGTGTCCGTTTCAGCTGTATAACCAGGTAGTTCTTAGTTGCAAAGCAACAGAAACTGATCCAACTGGGAAATCAAGCCCTTGGAGTGCTATAATAATTAAAATTCCACCAAACCTCTAGAGCTCTGAATTGTAAAAGATCTCTAGTTGAAAAATGATTAAGTTGTAAAGAAATAAACCAAGTAGTATATGGAATTCTGACACCAGTACTTTTAAAACATCATTACAAAGATCCACCAATCTATAAGCACTTTATCTTTCCAATATATTTATCAAAATCATCATTATTTTTATCAAGAGTCAATAAATACCTAATTCATTCCTTATAATAATTTAAAATCTCAAGCTTTCCAAATTTCTGCTCTTGATTAATTAACTGGATCAGAGACTAAATGCACAATGTTATCTCTTGGAACATGTTTTTTATTTATTGGAAGGTGTTCCTTGCTGTAATACACCACTTTTTGGGAAAGGTGGATGGAGTATCATCCACAGTTTAAATGCAGATAGGTTACATCATAGTACATGTGTATGTCTGAAACTGTTAAATCTTCTGAACTTCTTTCTAGTAGCTTTTATTCCCACGAATGCAGTCAATAAGTATTTTCCCCCACAATTTTCCCTTGAGGCTGATAATGGCATGATAGGAAATAAAAGGATAACTCTAGGTACAACAATCATTTTACTGTTTGCAAGGTGTGACACTCTGAACTTTTCCCACACCTGCTTCTTCCTCTTTTTTTGGAAAAAAAAACAGCTTTGTGTGATTTTTCATTCAGATCCCTGGCCTTCTTCCTACCAATACTGATGATTCATTTGAGCTCTTCCTTTGTGGTTTGATCTTCTCTCCATTTCTTGTACACACCTTTTTCAAATCTCAGCTCATCTGAATGTTCCTTTTGTAGACACTCTTATTTATTCTTATCACTCTTACTCCAAAATAGTATCGCAGCAGCCATGAATCAGCACCAAAATCACTGAGGAGCAAGTTTGGTCTCTTCACTGTAAACCCCTGAAATTTGGAAAGGTTTGGGCCTTAGGGGACTGAGTTATTAAACATCAAAGGGGGTACCCTGAGGGAAACATCTTTCTATTGGAATTGGAAGCTGATCGTGTGAGCAATAGCACCACCACTGCTTGGCTTCTGATCAAATCCAATTAGAATTTTTCCTAGGGGCACCCCCTTTGGACCTTCATAACTCAGTCCCCTGAAAATCAAAACTCTCCAAATTTGGGGGGTTTACAGGGAAGAGTCCAAACGTGGTCCCCAACAATTTTGGTGCCAATTCATTGCTGCTGTGATACTATTTTGTACATATCTGGAAGTTGAGTTGTGGCAACTGGATTTCTTTTCTTGAGAAATTGAAAGATTTCACTGCTCATCCAAACAGCTTCATCAGTCTGAGGAAAGCTAGTTGTGAGTCCTCCATTTTTATAGTTACTTTGATCTCTTGTCACCCTGGTCTGAAATACCCTCATAAGATGAACAATGGCCTGAATAGGCTCATTAGGTAGACAATAGTTTCAATAGGCCTTTAGGGTGAACAATGGCCTAAGGTGCTGAAACCCATAAAGTATGGGCCCTTAGCTATGGCTTTGGTGGTGGAGGCATGAAGTATTTTTTTTATTTGTCTGGGTATTGTTGAAATCACTGCCTGATAAGTGGCAGATAGACTGTGCCTGAGCCGCCCACCTCAGCTAAGACAGGGGTTTGGATGAGCAGCGAAATGTTTCTATCTCTCAAGAAAAGAAGTCCAGTTGCCATAAGTCAACTTCCAAAGAAACTCACCTGGGTGACTAAGAATCTTCACAGATATTTTGTACATATTTTATATACTCCAAAATAGTATTATAGCACCAAAATTGCTGGTGGCCAAGTTTGGACTCTTCCCTGTATACCACTGAAATTTGGAGAGATTTGGTTTTCAGGGGACTGAGTTATGAAGGTCCAAATGGAGTGCCACTAGGAAAAAATCTTTCTAATTGGATTGAATCAGAAACCAAGCATTGGCAGCACTATTGCTCGCCTGATCAGCTTCCAATTCAAAAGAAATATTTATTCCTAGGGGCACCCTATTTGGAGCTTCATAACTCACCTCCATGACCCCCAAACCTTACCAATAGAGATGAGCATGAAACAAACTTTTAATTCGTTTTGTTATTCGTTATTCATTTCATTAGCTAACAAAACAAATAATGAACCAACTCATCAAAGAAAAAGGAAACGGAATGGAAATTTTCATTTCATCCACTTTGTTTTTTGTTACCCCCTCCTACCTTGTCCTTGTCACCACAGTCCTCCTGGTCCTGGCAGGGAATGTAGGCCTGAGGACTTTTAACCCCCCCCCCCCAATTCAAATAAAATAAATTTAAAAAGGAGTGCCGACCCAGCCCCAGGGGTGGCCGGGTCGGCACTCTAAAATAAATAAATCAATAAAAATCCAGCACCGACCCGGCCCCAGGAGCTGTGTGGTCAGCAGTGTAAAACAAAAAAACTCAGGAATGTTGCATTCAAATAACCACATGGAAATAAAGACCTGATATAACAGTCACTTGAACTATTATCACTTCATAGAACCTTTCTGCCACTTACATGCTCCCTCTTTCCAAACTAAATTGAGTTTTGGAAGTTCCCGTCCTTCTTGCCCTCTCAGATTCCAGACAGATCCCTCAAAGTTTCTCATACAGCAAAGAGCATGATTTTTTGTGCACAACAATGTAGAACAACTTGTTATAAGCAAGTTCAGTTTCCCAGTTTTTGAACATAAAGAAGCTTATGCCACAATGAATAAAAACTGAACTAAACAAATGACAAAAGAAAAAGTACTATTTAAGTTGAGGGCACATTATTTTAACTTATTTTCTGAGATACAAATACACAATATAATGTGTTCACACACCTGCTGGGCCAGCTGTCAAAAACATCCTATCTCCTAAGGAGGCCATTCTAACAAATCTGTCTTTCTGCAGCATATGAATGGCCCAAAGATACTCATAAATGAGTCATAATTTTCAGAAATGGGGCTTGCATCAATAAGAGGACCGTACTCTATAGTTCAGTTCACTGTACGATGCAAAGAAGTGTTTCTTCTTGTGTAACCTTACTACAATTAAGGAGGCTTTAGAAAATAGGCAGAGAAAAGGAACTTTTCTTTAGCCTAATAGAGAGACAGAAATCAGGAGGAAATAAAATACTGAGAGTTTTTTAATAGCTATGCTTCATTGTGATTTATTTATTTATTTATTTATTTATTTATTTATTTATTTATTTATTTATTTATTTATTTATTTATACCACACATCTGGCAGTAGGGCCATTCTGGGTGGTTTACAACAAGCACATTACATCTTTACAATAGGACAGTACTGTTAAACAAATAATAAATTATATAGCATTTAGCAACTACAACATATACACAGGTTTAAACAATTTAAAACTAATAATATTCTTCTTCTAATATAATATAAATAAAAATTAAAAATAACTTCTTAATCCTCTTAATTACCAAAAAGTAGATACAACAAGAAGTATTCACTAGTTTCTCATCATACTTGTTTCCAGATCTGTGCCATCTGCATTCTAGCCATCATCTGGCTTGTTTCATTGCCTGGAGATCTTTTGTAAAACAAAGGAAGTTATGGGCTCTACTACATTGGATTGGGGACTTGACAGTGATTGTATCAAGAGCTGATTCCATCTCACTATTCAATTCACCAGACCTGTAGGACAGAAACTCATCCTAGAACTATCAGGAATCCTTCGGATTCCCAAAGTGTCCAAGACTGGACCATTTCTCCTACAGAGAAGGTCTGATGTCATCTCTTAACATTGATTTGGGATTGGCAACTGTGGCTCGTAAGGTATCTTGGGCTATACCACTCTAAACCCATTATTGGCTATGCAGGCTGGCTCTTGTGATCATAACATATGGAGAGTCAAAAATACATGGAGGACAACTGTTCTCCATCTGTGACAAATAAAAACAATTGCCACACACTTCCAGAGCTCCAAAGTGGGTATGCAAGAGAGAGTTTGGCTTTATTTCTTATAAAATAAGTTGGCTCCATTTCTTGATTTGCTTTATTTCTATTGATTTTTTCCTTCCCCTCATTTGCTATATTACTTCTATCCTGTTATTTATGCGCTTCAGTAGACTTATTACATATTTGTCCATTGGTCTTCTACTAAATTACTACCGAGATTTTTAGCAGCTCCATATATATCAATAAATTGCTTATTTCATTTTAATTACTATTCTACTTAACCTCTCCAATTTATGTTCTGGAAGACTGGTGCTTCATGACTGGCCATGCCAACCATACCACCTATTTTGAGACTGGGGAACATTCCACCACATAGCCTACAGTGCTTGAAACATTCCAAATATTCCTGACAGCAAAAAGTTAGAGCTATGTCAACAACATGGTGAGACTGAAAATAGCAGTTGAAGTTCATCCACATAATTTATTAAGGAAAAAAGTGGCATTTACTTTCATTTAATGCAAATTGGTTTACCTGAAGTAAGCCTCAAACTATTTATTTATTTATTTATTTATTTATTTATTTATTTATTTATTTATTTATTTATTTATTTATTTATTTATTAGGCTTCTATACTGCCCATCTTCCCAAAGGGAACTCTGGGCGGTTTACATAGACTGAAGAGGTTCAGCCAGTCAACAACACAAAACTGAAACAACAATACATATACAATATTAAAATATAAGAGTTAAAAAGAAAATCTAACCCTGGCAAGTGCATATGGGAGTTGTCCTAATGGATGGCGGAAAAAAGGAGGTTGGGGGGAAAACTACGCTAGGTCACCAAAGGCCTCCCGGAAGAGCCAGGTCTTTAACGCCCTCCAGAAGGCCTGCAGGGACTCTGCAAGGCGCACTTCGCAGGGGAGGTGGTTCCAGAGAAAGGGAGCTGCCACAGAGAAGGCCCGGTACCGAGTATAGGTTTTCTGGGCCTCCCTGGGCGTAGGCACCCGAAGCAAGTGCGCCTGCGACATCCTCGTAGGACGGGCCGAAGTTGACCGCTGAGTGATTCGCTCCACCAGGTAGTCAGGTCCCAAGCCATGGAGAGTTTTATAAACTAAAACCATGACCTTGAATCTAATCCGGGGTGCAACAGGTAGCCAATGCAGGCAAGCCAGAACCGGGGTGATGTGGTCGAAATGACGCACACCCACCACCAGCCTGGCCGCCATATTTTGCACCCGCTGCAAATGCTGGAGAAGATTCAAGGGCAACCCTATGTAGAGCGCGTTGCAATTATCCAGCCTCGAGATCACCAGGGCTTGCACGACAGTTCTCAGGGAGTCCCCATCCAGGCATGGGCGAATCTGGGCGATTTGGCGAAGGTGGAAAAAAGCAGTTCTGGACACGGCTGCCACCTGGGCCTCCATGGTGAGGGCCGGGTCCAGGACCACACCCAGATTCCGAACCCTGTCCGCCAGCTGGAGGGAAACACCCTCCATGCTGGGGAGAGGGCCTCCATAGCCAGAAGGGGAACACCCGAAGAACAGCACCTCGGTCTTCTCGGGGTTGAGTTTGAGCCTGTTAGCCTTGTTCCAAGCCATGACTGCATCCAGGCACTGGTCGAGGGTCTGGACAGCTTCATCTGCAGAGGTGGAAAAGGAGAGATCGAGCTGCGTGTCATCAGCGTACTGGTGACAGCAGACTCCAAATCTCCTGATGACCCCTGCCAGCGGCCTCACATAGATGTTGAACAGCATGGGGGAGACGAGCCCTGAGGAACCCCACAAGGGAGTATCCATGGGGCCGACAACTCTCCACCATGCTGCACATACTGGGGATGGCGCTCCAAGAAGGACCGGAGCCAACTGCGAACAGTGCCCCCGATACCTACCTGGGAGAGCTGATCCAGTAGGATACCGTGGTTGACGGTATTGAAGGCTGCTGACAAATCCAGGAGAACCAGCAGGGTAGAGCAACCCCTGTCGCCCCCCCCCCGGATGAGGTCATCCTGCAGCGCGACCAAAACTGTCTCGGTTCCCCGGGCAGGCCTGAACCCAGACTGACAGGGGTCAAGAAGCTGATGTTCCTCCAAAAAAGTTTGAAGTTGGATCGCAGCCACCCTCTCGAGAACCTTGCCCATGAAGGGGACGTTGGTGATCAGGCAATAGTTGGCCAATACGTCCAACGCCATGCCTGGTTTTTTGAGAATGGGCTTTACCACGGTCTCCTTCAGACGAAAGGGAAAAAAACCCCTCGCCGAAGGAGGCCGTGGCGATGGTGGATGGCCATTCTGGCATACTCCCTCCAGCTGCTTTTATAAGCCAAGAGGGGCAAGGGTCGAAGGGGGTAGACGTGGGCCAACAGTGGGCAATTGCCCTGGAGGCCTCCGAGGACAAAACAGGCCCAAACTCAACCATGCGAGGAGACCGGGGGGGTGCAGCGTCTGGTGGTGCTGAGGGTGGACTAGAGCAACCGGAGTCGAGACCGGTCCGGATGGCCTCTATCTTTGATCTAAAAAAGGCTGCGAACGTCTCGCTACTGAACTCAGTAGGAGGAGGCCTCGCCAGGCTAGGATTGGTGAGGTCCCGAACCACCCGGAAAAGTTCTGCCTGGCGGTTCGAGGCCTCACCAATTCTCAGGGAGTAGTAAGATGTTTTGGCCTCCCTGATAACTACTATAAGACTATAGAGGGTTTCAAAGACTCCTTTCTCCATTCATAATGATATCTCTTTTTTAAAAAGGAGTGGGCGTGTGGGAGACAACAGAATGTATCCCAGGGCCTGTGCTAGAAAATAGATGCATTTAACTCCTCCTAATTATAGTTTTCCACAAGGGGACTAAATATTCAGTTCTAATACCCACTGTGTTTTAGGCTTTGCTTTGTCCTTCTGTACACAAATGACCTTTTGTTCCTGTCATTATTTGTAATTGCAATTACTTTCTTTAATTAACCATAATTGGCTGATGTTTAACATCATTTTAAACTTGTGGGCTATATAAACATAACAAGATCTCTATGTACACTGTGTAAACATCAACCAGATATATTGGTGTAATATTCTACATAGATTACTTTAGACAGATTTATCCAGCTCCATAACACATTTTAGAATATAAAACTGGACACAGGAGCTCTGTTACATAAGCATGTGGTAATTTTTGTTCTTATTTTACTCATAATGAGTAATGGCATAATGCAGTTATGGCATTAAAAATGTACTATGTGTCATATATAGGAACATTGCAATAATTACTGGCTTAGATATTCATTGGTATACGGGGCTAACATTTTTATATACAATAAATTATCAGCTGTATAAATAATCAAACCAAACATGTAAAAGTTCCTCAGGTACTATTTTCCAGGGAGAAATACCAACTCTGGTATACAAGGTATTCATATAGAGTAGCATTGTGAAACCTCTTTCTTCCCCCTCTCTCAAAGGCAATAAGTAGCTTCTTGTATCTCCTATTGCACACTTGTTGTGTGAGTTAATAAGTGACGAAGGATAAAATTGTTCACTAGTCGCAATTTGCTACCATGAATTAAGTCATCACATTCATTCTGTTGTAATTAACCAATGGGATTCTAGCCACTGTGTTAAAATATAGAGGTGTACCTTGGTTTACAAATGCCTCTATTAATGAAATGTTTGCTTCATGAAAGGAAATCATTTGAAAATAATGTCTCTGTTTATGATATTATTCCTGAAAAACCATGGTAAAACTTCAGTTTATGATTATTTTAACCACCCCCAAGCTATGCACCTCTTTTATCAATTGGGAGTAATCCCACCCAGTCGACGTTGGACTCCTATTCCTTCCACTGTAATTCCAGAAAGTAATTCCACAAATTACTTCCACTGGCTACTTGTCTATCAAAACTCAAAGTAACAGTACTTGACCTCACTCACTATTATCCCTTGTGTTGTTGTTTTTTACTACTGCATGGGGAACTGTTGAGCATTCCAACACAGGAGGCCAAGTTAGACAGCCATCTGTCAGGTACACTTCAACTTCAATTCTATAAATAATTAATTAAAATTAACAGCAGAAGTGAATAATTTCTTCTGAAATTATTAGTCCATAATCATTTACTCTGAAATTAGTAGTCTATACCCATGTACTCTGAAATTATTAGTCGATAACAGATCTTTATAACTCTTGAGCTGCCACATTTTCTAATTCTATTGGTTCCTGCCCCAGCGCCAGGTAGCCAGCAGAAAAATTGTGCTTACTGAACTCTGGGACTTGCCTATGTGACCCTGTAAGCTGTACAGACTTACAAAGTCATACTATGGACCCATGCCAGGCTATGCAGCCAGTGAACACTGAAAGCTAAATGTGATAATGAAGTAAAATCTCTATGGACAACAAAATGTATCTTAATACCCAAGATGGGATATAGGTAGGTTCCCAAATAATCTTTTGGGGTAGTAACAGAAATTAGAACCACAAGTCTCCTGTCAGGAAGTAAAGCCCAACAACTACAGCAAAGTGGTTCATTCCCTAACTGCTGCAGTTATAATGTGTGATAACCCTGGCGATCAATGGGGTGACAGACGTCGCAGCCAGATCGCCCTCACATCCTTAGCCTATAGCACCCGGTATTCCCAGGCTGTCTCCCATACAAGTACTAACCAGGCCCAACCCTGCTTAGCTTTCGAGATCAGACGAGATCGGGCGTGTTCGGGGTGGTATGGCCATAGGCATGTGTGATAATAATTGGAGTGGGGAGCCTTTGGGGATTCTTTCTGAGGCACACAAGAATAAACAGACTCTGAGAAAATGAATGAAGTACATCACATGTTCCATGTATCCATAAGATAAATAAAGAATAAACCAACCCAATGATTAGAAATAGTGGGATCATATCCCTTGTCATATAGTAATTGCATTCTGAGGAAACAGAGCAGAAAATGATTTACTAATATTGGACTAAAATGGAAACCACACATGTGGGGTGTTTTATTTTTTTTTTATCACAGCTTTTGTGTCAAAACTTACTACATCTTAATAAGCAACTGGATATGTCAGCATACTGTATTATCATGCATTCTCAAAAAGCCAGTCAAAACACTCCCGAAATGATACATATTAACTTTTGTGTCATTCTGCTGTTCCACTCTATTGTGGTGCACTTTCAGAAATATTTAAATGATGATGGGATTATAAACAGAAGTTTGGACAATTAAGGTATACTATTCAATGATTAATTTAGAAGGGAGTAATTCCCACCCACATATCAGTTTTGATATGTTTAGGATACTGGTGGCAGCCCACTTAATCTATCCCAATTATGGAACTAATTGGGTTTTGACAATGATGGGGAGATTTCCTGCCAACATGGCTCTTCCTTCTGTAAATACCTTAGGTCAAGGATGGTAAAATGGGTATCATATAGTTCCCCAAGGTTATTTTAAGGTTCCTTAGCTTTCCACAGGACCTCTCAGCAATCTTGGGGGGAGAGATTAGTCCTAAAAGTGGTGCTTCCACTCTTGGCCACCACTGGTGTAAGTAGGGAGGGGTAGAAGAATGCATTTACCCTAGGGGGCGCAGCAATCTGGGGGCACCTGGAGGGGGAACAGGAGGAGGAAGCCATGTGCCATCTCACCAGCAGTCCTCCTTTTGCCCTGCTAAAGCTTGGCGATCCTTAGCCAAGGGAAAGGAGGATAGTGAAGGAGGTGATTTTTTTTCGCAAACAACATCTCCATTGGTTGCTCCCCCTCCTCCTTCCCCCCACCCCCCACTAAGGCTTGGCCATTGTTAGCCTGGGGAAAGGAGGAGAGGGATACATACAGTGGAGGTGCTGCTTGGAAAAATAATCCCAGTGCCTGCTTCCCTCTCCTCCTTTCCCCAGGATAAGGATTGCCAAGCCTTAGCCGGGGGGAAAGGAGGAGGGGGAAGTGTGCTACAGAGGTGATGCTTGAAAAAAAATATCACCTGCTTGGTGCTATCTGCACACTGTGCTGTTTATACAGGAGAGCCTTTACTGGAAAGGAGACCCACAAAGAGGGCATGATTCCCCCCCCCACAGTTTCCCCGGGATCCACCCCCCTCATTTGGTGGGTGAGACAACACTGGGGGGGGAGGGCGTAAAAACTGACTTTGTCCCCGGGCACTTCAAACTCTAGCTACACCACTGCTGGCCACTTCATCATAATTCTTATTACAGTTGTCCCCCGCCATTTCGCATTTTATATACTATGGTCCCGGTATATCATGGGACTGCAGTATATGAAACAAAGGGCCCCTGGGGAAAGCTGCATGGGCCTGTTTGAGGCCTCCCACACTTAACCCAGGACTGGTGCTGCCTCAAACAGGCTTCTGACAGATATACTGGGCCTGCCCGAGGCCCAGAAGTGGTTTCCAGTGAACTGGAAGTCACTTCTGGAAAACTGAAGGTGCCTTCTGGACTGCCCAAAACCACTTCTGGGGCTTCCAATGGGTTTCCTGGGTCTTTCAGAGGTCCCAGAACTCACTTCTGGGGCCTCCGACAGGCCTGGGAAGCCCATCAGAGACCCGTTTGGGGGCAAAGCCAGTCCTCAGGTAAGTGTAGGAGACCCCAGATAGGCCCCCCAGTCCTGACCCAACCCAGCATCTGCATATCACGGATTTTCCATTATAATGGGTTGGGTCGGGTCCCTAACCCCCACGATAGGCGGGGGATTATTGTATTGTTTGACCATGAGGCTCTATGTTGATCAATGGAATTGCCTTGAGCTAAAGGAATAATTGCTCCTAAATTTTGTCTTCCACCTGTTAGAACTTGCTGGTATTCAAAAGGAACAGCAAAGTGTTCTGCTTAAACCACACTGTTGTCATAACTTAAGCCTATTAAGGCTGATGATATCATCTGCTAAGGCAATGTTTTGGAAATTAAAGGTTTCCACCTATTCCCTGAAGACTCCCAAGCAATCCCTTTCAATGTCTGGAAACCATTGGGACTGTGGGACAGTAGGGGGAATTCTTCAATTACTAAAAAATTGGGGGAAATTTTACGACTAGTATTTATTTTCAGTGAGGAAATATCTTCTTCCTATCCCATGGCTTCCTTCTGATGAAAAGAGAGCTGGGGGACCTTCAGGAAATTAGTGGTAGATTCCTGAAAAATTGCTGCTACTAATGACATCATCAGACTTACACAGTTATGGCAACAGGATTTCAGCCTCTGTATTCCGGTAGTTATAATTCTCTCCAGAAGATTTCAATGGTGGGAGAAGGTGATTTCCACTCTGATCTCTTGATCATTTGGTGCATTTATTTCCATTTATTTCCTTTATTTCTGGGCACTGGATTTTAAAACTGTTTGCTATGTGACTATTTCTTTGGCTGCCTTCATGTTTTTATCACTGCTTCATCTTATTTCCATTTAAATTTTGCATTGAGAGCTACAATGGGTCTCTGTGTAAGACAATTGAACACAATGCATGGAATTCTTTGTTCTGCAATACTGAATCACAAAGATCAGAAGTTAAAAGAAACAGCCTGAGTTCTCCAGAACACACACACACACACACACACACACACACAAAGACAAACAAAACTTATGAAAGGAGACGGAATGAAAAATGTAGAAAAAAATTGACGCAGTATATAGGTGGGAAGTATCTTATGAATTCTAAATAGGAAACTGACATGCCATGGATGGCTGTTCATAAATAAAATCTCTGATATTTTTCTGCTCACGTGGGTGAACCAATGAAATGTGGTTTCACCTACTTGGAGGGTCACTGCAAACAGGTCCCAAATCAGCCAGGATAACATTTAAAGGGTGTTTCCATATCAGAGCTTTAAATGTCTATCTAGTGGAGTGGGTAAAAGGTTTTTGACATGATGTATACAGTACAACCTGAGGTACAAAAGGTGTTAATTTATCACAAAGGCAAGAGTGTTCACCATAAGCCAATGCAAACTGCTGATGGTGCACTAAATCAAAGTGATGAACACAAATATGGCAGAAACTGAAGTTCAAAAGGATACAGAGCTACATGATCAATGAGCTGCCAAATGGCAAATGAAATGTAATGTAGACAAATTCACAGAAATACACATTGGATTAAGAATTATCAGTTTGTACAAGACATCACGTCAGGCTTAAATACAACAGAAAGCCCCTTGTTAAGCACAGATAATCTAAATCTTGCTAACATTTACAAAGACATTCTTATGTAACATAGAAAGTGATGATTCTATAAAAATAACTCTTAAAATGAGAACACTTAAATGATTTTAAAATATAACAATATGATTTTCTTAATTGAAAACTTTCTGCTGAAAATCAACCCATAATCTCTAAAGTGGAAATCATCTAACCATATTTCTGGGGGGATACATACAGAGAAAACAACACAAAATTATGAACCCAGATTCTCCCATGCACCATTTCACACGATGCACACTAGTTTATTATTTGTGTTTTGTATTTCAGAAATCGATAGGATTTACCTTACTATTGACCAGCATACCTACTTTATCTAGGATTAAAATTGGATTTACTGCTCCCAGTAATAATTTCCAAATACAGCCAATCTTGTTTGTCCCTACGCAAGATAGTGCTTAAGAGTCAGTTTGTAGGTTTTGGACACAAGTGCTGGTGAAAATGCCCCCCCCCTTAATAAAGCATGGCTAGAGGGGAAAAGCTATATGGGGGCAGGTTTGAGAAACAGGAAGAAAGTTTAAGGCAATTAAAACTCAACTTTGTTTTAAAGCAATGTGAATCATAACATAAACTCCTCATAAATTTTGGCAGAGGAAATGATTCCTTGGTATCATTTCTGTCATTGTCATATTAAATACACTTTTAGATGGTACACATGATATGTTTATTTAACTTTTGTTTTATATTTTATCTTTCAAGTCTATTGGGTTGAAGATAAAATTACCATGCTAAAATATGACCTGATCCCAGATGTAGTTTATTTAAATTTCAGATTGAAAAGCTTAGTGAGAACAGATAAGATTGATTGCTCTTTCCATCTTAGCATAATTGTATTTCAGGTGAACATCAATTTACTTTAAAGGACACCTCTAAGTAACAGACTGCATCATACATAATTCATCAATCACAGCTGCCTGTTACATGACTTACTTAAACAAATTTCAATAGAATAAAAAGAGTTCCATTGTTGTTCCCATTTTGGCTTGTTTGCGTTTAAATCGTTTTAGAAACATTAATTTGCTCAGAATTATTGCTAAAAGAATTCATTCTTGGCAAACATTAAAATAAGTGTTTCTGAATTCGAAATTTGTTACTTTCATCCAGATATGCTGGTTATTAAAATTACTGTTAAATGGAAACTGTTTTCAAACATCATTAAGACAACAAAGACATTATGCTAATTAAGAGAGCAAAAAGTCACACAATAAGGGGGGGCATGAATGTTTTCCACCATCATTGTCTGCTTATTTTTATAGACAAATATATATCTTACAGAGGGAGAGTGCAGACTCCAGGTTTTAGGGCACTACTTTGATTTTTTTTAATAGAATCCTGAAGTCCATAAATGGAAGCATAATGACAGCTTATGTAATAGAGCAAATAAACACCCTAAAACTGAAGGGACCATAGAGATAATCAAGTCCCACCCCCAGTCAAGGAGGAACAGTGGGGAAGTGAATTCCTGAACTCTGGCTTTGCAGCCAGAGACCTAAACCCCTTTGCTACTGGGTCTAATCAGTCATATATGGCGATGACCTACAAAAATAAAAATGTACATCTGAGTAACTACAGAGTAGGCATCCTAGCCATTTAATTTAGATCATAACATTGCTGTCATCAAACCAGTTTGGAACCATGGAGCCTTCGTGTAGACCACCTAGAATGGCTATCTGTATATCCTTATCCATTATCTGAGTGTCTACCCTTCTGCTTGCATAATGTTTGATGCATCAAATAAGCTTATTACAAAAATAATATTTCTCCACTTCACAATGTTAACCTATTTATTTGGTTTATTATCACAACAAAATATGCAGAGTAATTCTAAGTAATTATGCAGAGTAATTCTCAAGTAGAGGGACAAGGAAGGCTTTAGGAAAAACTACAACTTTCCCCTATAGGACAACATATAGACTGAAGTCTGTTACTTACATTGCTTAGCATAAACCAAATGGTAACTTTCAGTCAGTTTCTTCCCAGTAAACAAACTGGCTTTGCTAAAATTCATAGGGGGGTCAGTGTACATCCTTGCTTTGTCCATACATATATCCAGGCCCTAAGAATCACAGTGGGATTTTTTTTACCGGGGAGGAATGGACTGAAAGTTACAATTTATCTTACTCTGAGTAACAGGATTTCAGCCACAGATTGCTGGAATGTCCAAATTCCACAAGAGTCCATCAACTGCAAGTATTAGGGCAAGATATGTCCTGGGCAATATCCCAGGCTGGCTCATTCTCCCAGTATGTTCTTTCCCTAAGGACCATGAACTACAGCAGACTTAGAATAGAGAATAAGAGAAAAAGAAAAATGGATAATAGATAATGGAAGTGGACAGGAGAAAATTCACTTTCTCTTATTTCCTATCCAAGTATAACCATATTTTTTCCCTAAATCCACATAATACAATACTGCTTTTCCTGCTATCTAATACAGAAGAATGAGATCCCAACTTTTATAACATTTGGGGGTCAATTTAACCATTTCCATTTGCTAGCCCTAGTATTCTTCAACAATACTAGGTTTTGTTTACTTTCCCATATTTGGTTCTACCATTTAAAGTATGGTAATTATACAACGTGAGTACTTGCACAACTATGGGTACTAGCTCTTTAACAAAGCAACTAAGGAAAAAGAATTAGATTCATTACCAAATCACATCCTAAAAATAGCCAATCATCTGGCATCCAATTTTCTATTATTATAGTGTATCTCCATAGTTTGTAACATATAGTTTATCAACCTGATATCATCAATATTTCAAAATATCTCTCATATTTTTGTTGTTACTTAAAAGTGACATTATCTCTGTATAACTTATATATCAGATATTCATGCATTTTTCACAATTCTTGCAGTAAATTGTGATGGAAGCATTACTTAATTAATTCTGATATTTATCCAGTCCCTTCTCTTTTAGACAATACTGCATCGTCCATCTAAAACCTTTTGTCTTTAAGTATAAATATTAAAGCTTGAGATGGAAATTATATGCAAAATCAAAATGGAAGCAGAATTGATGGAAAAGAGCCATCTGATGGCACTCTGAAAACACTATGTTTGTTTTCTTGAGTGACATTGCTATTTACATAATAATCCACTTTTCCAGCTAAGTACTGTCTCAATCACACTAGAGGTTCCAAAAACTGACAGAAAGGGACAATATAAAAATGTACTCACACAAATACAGGCAAAAGCACACCCAAAAGAGCATATTTTCAACATGCATATAAAGAATGTTTGCTACATACCTGTAGGCCCATCTGAAACACCGAGTGACCCATAACATTAGCCAGCATTCGAATTAAGGCTGCACCCTGCAAACACATTTCACAAAAGAAAATAGTGCATTGTTTTTGAAACAGTTTCACAACAGTGCCAATATGGCATGCATTTCACCAGTTCACTCCTTTCCAATTATCATTAATAATAACGTAGGAGGAAAAATGGAAATGCATTCATTCTTCTTACACACTACAGCCACTTTACAAACAAAAGGAGAAAAATAACTCTACAATGACCGTAAGAGCTACAGTGGTACCTTGTATAAAGGAATTAATTCGTTCCAAATGAAATTATGTTAAGCAAATTTTCCTTTATACAAATTCCCATAGGAATGCATTGAAAACAGAGTAATCCCATTTTTATGTTGTACGGATTCTCCCCATAGGTGATTATATTAAGCAAATTTCCCCTATCTCCGGAATTTTTTATATTGTACAAATTTTATGTTATACAAGCTGTTTGTTATACAAGGGTCCACTGTATCTGGGAATGGTCATGAAACATAGTACAATGGGACCTTGTATAAAGGAATTAATTAGTTCCAAATGAAATTATGTTAAGCAAATTTTCCTATACACAAATTTCCCTTAGAAATGCATTGAAAACAGAGTAATCCCTAATCGCAACCATTTTTATGTTGTACTGATTCGCCCCATAGGTGATTCTGTTAAGCAAATTTCTCCTATATCTGGAATTTTTTATGTTGTACAGATTTTGTGTTATACAAGCCATTTGTTATATGAGGGTCCACTGTACATAGAAGTGGATATTACAAAATGTAGTGATGTTATTAAAACAGTTTTTCTCCATTAGCAGTGCCACTGGTTGTTTACCGTAAGAAAATAATATATTGCAAATTTGTATACAAATTAAAGATGTGCAACACAAGTGACAGTGTACCAGATGTTGACTAAGAAAATACTGCTGGGTTGAAGTATGGTCACAATGGGGGGTTACTCAATCATTATTTTAATGAGAAGACATCCTGTGTACACGTAGTTATATTCAGATATAACATTAAACAAATATGTACTACCATTGTGTGCTCAATGAGAGGGAAAATAACTCTGCTGGCTTCAAGTCTGACATACTTTTAAGCATATTCAAGTTGTAACTCCAGCCTTCAGAATATCCTTTCTTTAACAAAAATACAAAACATGTTCCCGAAAGGACCCAAGATGGCTTTCTTAGACAGGCCAACTTCCTCAGATGTCAAAGGAAGCTCACACGACAATATAGGAGTCAATTTTTATGATGCCACAAGTTTTGTAATCTCTATTTTTATTTAGCTTTTGGTTTTTGTCCTGATATACTAGCACATACTAAAATGGCTACTTCTTCTAAAAGTACAGAACCATAGTGAGCACAGCAAGGAGTATATAAAATGTCCCAAAACATATGGATATTGCAGTTCAAGATCATTAGGAACCCAAATTCAGAAGCACTGCTCTGTAAATAGCCAACCAATCATATCTGGTTACATTCCTTCGACTGAAATGACAGGCCTGCTTAGAAGCTAGTGAGAGCTTCCCCACATCACCTAAAGCACCAGCTGAAATCATGGCATCCTTTTCCTATTGTTTCCATACACTCAGTAATACGACTGTTCCATATATGAGAACAAAATTGGCTTCAAAGTGATGTAGTCCCCTTTGTTGATAAGGGGGGCATGTAGACAGACATGTACCCACTACAGAGGGCATGCTAAAAACTAACATTTAATCAACACCTTAATAACGTTAATTTAATGAGTTGAATGAACCATTTTTAGTTTTCAACGTTAAGAGCAGCAAATTAATTTCCCAATTTCCAATTTTTAAATTTAACTAATTAATTTTCAGGCTTCAGGCATGATTTGACCTAGAAGATCTGAAAGATTAAGTACAAATTTTCATTAGAAATTAAAATGAATAGACTGAGGCTATCGTGCTTTGCTCATATCATGAGAAAGTGAAACTCGCTGGAAAAAAAACAGCAGGAAAAGTAGAAGGAACTAGAAACAGAGGAGGACCATCACCTTTTGTTTGCAAGATCTGTTAATAATGTTTTTGAGGTCACTAATTCATAGATTTGCTGCAAGACAAAAATGACCCAATCACACATAATAATAATTGCTATTTAAACCTAATGTTCCAAGCTGCGGTCTTCAGCATCCTATGATCCCTGGGACCCTCTCCTAGAGACCGTTAAAATTAAATCCTTAATGCTCCAAATCACCATAAACATGCGGAGTCCATCTAACTTCCACTTTCTACTCCTCACACCTTTCTTGTTTGTTTTCAATTAGTCTTTATTGAAATGTACTAATCCAAAACTACTTAGATTATAGTACTGGTTAAGTTCACAGAATAAATCAATCATAAATATTTGCTTAATTTTCACTCAAGTAAACTAAAACATCCACTCACCACATCTATAACAAGCCAAACAAACAAACAAACAAACAAACAAACAAACAAACAAACAAACCTGCAGCTGTTTCCTGTAACAAACAAAAAAATCATTTGCATATTTTTTGTGAGGCTGAGTGAATAATTTAATAACAGAACAGCTAGTAAGAAGTAGTTGACTCCAGCTTCAGTGGCTAGAATGAGGAGGAAAGAGCCCACTGATAATTAAGGGTCTACCCTCATTTTATTAAATCCTTCCACTCCCGGATTTTAACAGCAGCAGCTAGGAATTTTGCCACATTATGGAAAGTGCCTGACTTTTGTCCTGATAGAAGTAAAAGGGTATAAAATGCCCCAGAACTCCCAAGGAATAATTTTAAATGGGGATCAATAAGACTTCTTCAGATATCAGAATAAAATTGGCAAGACAGGAGAGCATGGGCTACAGTTTCTATTGCACCCGAGTTGCGATGTACCCGAGTTGCATTTGTGTTGGAGTCTTCTTAAACTTCCCTTCCAATACTGCAGATGGTAATACTTTAGGCGGGCAGGGGTATAGGCTCTGCAATGTTTTTGAGTTGGTAGCATGAAGATATACAGTAAGTGGCTGGTTTAAAGGGCAGTAGTGCTTTCTCCAGAGAGATGTTATTTGAAGTTGCCCCCTGATCATGCTGCCTCTCAACCTCCATAATATGCTGTTTAAGCATTTGGTTTGCTGCATCATAGCCTATTTGGATTACACAGTCCTCTGATAATCCATAAATTCTAAATTTGGCAGACAATGATTTCTTCCAGCCTGACAGATGGTTATCCTGTGGGATTAGCATGGCTAGGGCTCTTGGAAAGAAAGATAACTTCAACCAAAATCTAAAAATAGTTATCAAAAACCTTGCTTTGACTTTCAAGAGTCCAACCTCCAGCCGCAAAGCTGCATTGGTGACACAACATGGTACCTGGAGGACTGCTCTCAGAAATCTTGTTTGGACCCTTTCCATATGAATAAAAGAGGGATAAGGTCCTAACTGTGCCCTGTGAAGGAGTTGGTTGATGGATTCAGCTTGGAATACTTTCAAGGCTTTGGGGATGTACTGCACACCCTTGGTGTAGAAAAATTTTAGGATTGCAGAGGCTGATCTCTGCCCTGCTTGGGTAAATTAGTTAGCGTGTGCCCTACGAGAACCATTTGCTTGGAAAAGAGGGCCTAGATATCTGAAGACCTTGGTTTGTTTGATCTTTTGACAGCTATTCAAAGGTTAGTAAACTGATAGAAAGGAAGCCACCAACAGGGCCAAAAAATTCTGCTGAAGCAAACAGGTTCTCTGAATAGCTTCAGATAATAGCTTCAGAGAACCTCAATAAATGGGTGCATAACTATTGTTTGGCATAATGCATTTCCTTGAAGTATTACATGATCATAGTACCCATTAAAGAAGCAGGCATGCTGGATGATGCTTTTTAACAAGTAGTTAAACTGGAGTAAAGTAAATAGGGCTCAAATAAAATATGTTAGTAATACACAAGTTTGGGAACATCCAGAATCTCATTTATTTATTTATTTATTTATTTATTTATTTATTTAATACTGCCCCATCTTCCAAGGGAACTCTGGGCGGTTAACAACACCAAAACAAATAAAAATTGGACGTTCAAACAACATAGTAGAAAAGATACGGACAAATACATAAAATGAAATGAAATAAAATATTTACATATTCAAAAGTAAGCTAGGTGATGCCTTTATTGGTCAGCACTAAAACAAAAAATGTAAGCTAAGCTTTCAACAGCAACTTGCTATCTTTATCAAAGCATTGTACCAAAAATGCAAATTTGATAGAGGATGTAGTCTATCAGGCACTGAGAATCTTTTTGGTGAGATGGAATACATCAGATGATGGTATCAGAAGGCAGGGTTGATGTTAAGACTGCTTCAAAGTCCCAGATAAGGTTTCACACCTAGCATATCAAATAAAGCAGCACAGTCCTTGCCCAACCCCTTCCCACCCTCAATTTGGCTCTCGAGACTACAAAGCCCTGCTGGCCTGAGGAAGTGGGGTGGTGGTGATACAAAAAGCATGTGTCCCATTTGAAAGTTGGGAAATAGTTAGCAAAACTCACTAGGAATAATCAATAAGGGCCAGATTAAAAAGAAGCAATTTTACCTAGTGGCTGCAGTCAAGGCCTCTGGTGTCAAGAATGTGCCTCTTTCTTCATGGTACGTAGGGAGGGCCGCTTTTTTCTTGGCATTGTCATCAATCCATAGAAGTAAAAAAAGTGGGTTGAGCCGTGTGACCAGAAAAATAAACTCAAAAGTAGGCTAGGTGATGCCTTTATTGGTCACTATTAAAACAAAAAAATGTAAGCGAAACTTTTACTTTATCAAGATGAAGATTAAACCAGTCTTCCAAACTAGCTAAATTAACAGGATTAGGAAGAAGAAATAAATGAAAACATATTATGGAAACTATGTAGTGAAATCTCTAGAAGAAGATAGAAGAGTGGGGGAATATGGTGTTGATTGTGAAGAACTCATCTTGTGAATGCTGAGCTTGTAAACAAACATATTTTTGCTAAGTCCAGTAATACAATCCACTTTATTCTTCCACCAGAACCCATTCTTAAGACCAGCTGGACACAATAAACTTCCTTCCTTGTAATTTATCCTCATAAATATGCACATTGTCTCCACATTTATACAAGGGTTTAAATCTGTTTGACTTAAATGAGAAAAAAATACAAAGAAATCACAAAGAATGACACAAGATTCTGTCTTTTGAATAGCAACTGGACAAGCATATCCAAATGGCACTTGCATTTGGTTGGCACTAAACAGACAGAACATTTGGCCCATTAGAAAATTCACAGCATGAATTTAAGTTCCAGCACAAAGTGTCAACCTTGTTTAATAAAAATGACATTTTAACAAATTATTTCATAGCACTAAGAAATTAAATTTGAAGTGTCCTCATGGATTTCTGAAAAATGTTGTTCAAGGAACAACAGTACAGACAAAGAAATTACACTATGTAACAAATGTGCACAGTGTTTGTTGTTATTGCTTTAAATGAAGGCCATCCCAGAAAATCCTGGAAATGGTCTCCATAAGTCAGAATTGACTTGACAGCAGATGAAAGAAAAAGCTATAAAGCCATGATCCTAAGTGTATTGAAGAAGAGATGGATCCTACTGAACTCTCTAAGCCTTCTTGGTTAGAGAATTGTCCCACTGAAATACAGGACATATATAGTGCAGTTTGCTCTATGGGGGCGGTATAGGAATATAAATAAATAAATGTTAATGATTATTGCGGCAAGGGTTTATATGGCATGTATTTTTTCTGCAACCTTTATTAGAATTTATGAGTACAATCATTTTATGAGTAATCTGGTGATAATTACATGGCTTTTATTTTGGCTGTAAAGTCATATTTTGACTTTTTAAAGTGTTATGTCATATTTCTGCTTACTTTTGTAATAAACATTATATTCTTGTAATATTTGGATAACTGAAAACTCTCCTGATGACTTCAACTGTAGATGGACATGAATTTAAAAA
>JAHTLZ010003526.1:41516986-41583257 GCA_023846285.1 Phrynocephalus versicolor
ATAATAATAATAATAATAATAATAATAATAATAATAATAATAATAATAATAATAATAATAATAATAATAATAATAATAATAATAATGTATATTGAAAACCCACTATGATAGGATTATAGTAGCAAAGCATGTTTTGATCATATTCAGAAGAAGAGAAATGTGCATTTCAAGCAACATGAGACATAAAATAAAAAAGAGATTGAGAATCTGGTAATGTCATAGGGATGGCTTGGAAATTCATTCTACGAGTCATTTCATTTTACGAAAAATTCATCTTGTAAAACACGGTTTCCGATAGGATTTTTTTTTTTGAATGTCATATTTTTCATCTTGCAAGGGAATCCCGTAGGGAATTATCATTATGTGAAGTAACCCTATTTCCAGAAATCTTTTTCATCTTCTGAATTTTTTGTCTTACAGGATGTTCATGTTAAGAGTTATTATTGTATAATACAGTGGAAACCTGACTGTATTATACAGATTAATCCATTCTGAGCTTCTAAATTGGGGTGCAGGTTTCCATAGGAATGCATTGAAAGTCAATTAATCCATTCCGGAGGGATAGATTTCAATGCATTCCTATGGGAAACTGCTTTCAACAACCACAGCTCCTCCTGGGTGCACTGGGGGGGGGAGTGGTGGGGGAAAAGTTTTTCCCCAACCCCTGTGTCGATCAGCTGGCGCACAGGACTTGGGAAGGGAATTTATTTTAAAGCCCAGGGCTTTTAAAACTCCCCAAGCCCCGCATTTCCCCCGCATGCGTTGGGGGAAAAGGTGGGGGTCCTTCCACCTCCCCCAAGCCCTGCATGCCACCTGATCAGCACTGGGGTGGGAAAAATCTTGCCCAACCCAGCACCAATCAGCTGGCACATGGGGCTTGGGGGGAGTTTAAAAAGCCCAGGGCTTTTAAAACTCCCCCCACCCCAGTGCTGATCAGCTGGCATGTGGGGCTTGGGGGAGGGGGAAAGGACCCCCACCTTTCCCCCATCACACATGATTGGGGGGAAGGCAAAGGGTTTTTAAAATGTCTTTGAGCCACCAAGTTTTTCTCCCACCCCAGCGCTGATCAGCTGGTGTGCGGGGCTTGGGGAATGGGAAAAAAGTTTTAAAAGCCCTTGGCTTTTTCAACTTTTCCCCCTCCCCCAAGCCCCGAGGGCCAGCTGATCGGTGCTAGGGTGCGGGGGGAAGTCCCCACCCCACCCCAGTGCCAATCAGCTGGCACACGGGCGATCATTTGAACATTAGGATGAACTTCATGATGGTTAGAGATGTTTGACAGTGGAATATGCTGCCATGGAGGGTGGTGGAGTCTCCTTCTTTGGAGGTTTTTAAGCAGTGGTTGGATGGCCATCTTTTGGGAGTCCTGTGATGGGCATTCCTGCATAGCAAGGGGTTGGACTGGATGGCCCTTGGGTTCTCTTCAAACTCTATGATTCTATGATTCTATGAGTTTAAAAAGCCCAAGGCTTTTAATACTTTTCCCCCTCCACCAAACCCCACATGCCACCTGATCAGCACACAATATTTAAAGTGACTTTTACCCACTGAAGCAAGTCCTTGCCTTGGTGGATAAAAGTCATTTTATAGGACCACCACCTTCCACCTCAACACACCATTATTACTCAGGGGAAACCCCATCTTAATCATAAGATGGCAGGGGGGAACTGGAAGCCCGCTCATAAGTTGGGATTCTTGATTGTCAGGCTCATCCTAAGCTGGGGTACCACTGTATTAACAAAATGTTTTCATGTTGCACCAACATTAAATAAAAACAAAATGTAAAAGTTATGGGCACTGGGAAATAATTCATGGGGCTTTGCTCTGGATTACTGCAGAACCCAAAACACGGCTACCAAACTTTGAACAAGGAATGAAATTTGAACCATGCTTACTGTCTATTTAGAGGGGCAGACTGATTTGTGCAAAACGATCTAGCATTAGTAAGCAACTTATCAGGTGAAGCAGATTGACCATTTTCCATCAAAATGCAGATCAAAGTGAAACATTATTCACAATCATTGAAAATGGGGCTTTGGGGAAAACAAAATATTCATAAATAATTATTTGTATGCATTAATTTTTATTTTTAAATGCATACCTAAATTATATACTAAAAGACAGAACTCAAGGTGGCTAAGAACATCATGAAAACCAATTCAGAACAAATTAAAAAGACTGCAAGATGATTATTACACATAAAATAATCCAGAAAATATTCACTTTACAGGAGGAATAATTCAAGCAGAGCTGATATTCATTATGGGTGAAAATGTTTTCTGTTTGCAGGAATATGCATTGAAGTTTCAGTAGCTATTGTGATAATGTGAGTTTTTCCCCTAACAAGGATGATGCTAGTGTATAGTTTCCTTATATCAGTTCAGATATATCATTCATCTTGATGGTTTTCCTATGCTTATGTTTTTGCCTCAGAGCACCTAGTTCACAGAAAATGTGACATCAGTGCATATACCTTACACCTATCCTACGTGTTGCCTGTAGCATAAGGGAAGTTGGAGGTTGGCTACTAATGGTAGAATTTACACAAGAATCTGGTCACAATATTCTATGTAGTTTCTTGCTGCTTCTTGCTGAAGCACAGACAAGGGAGCACAAGAAACACTTGACCATGTGCTCAGTTTTTTGCTTACTGCAGTTCTTTCTAACATTTAGATAAATGAGCCTGCCATTGGAAGTAGTATAACAACATTATGTCATCCGTATATCCATTCACCTGACTTGGACAGTCCCCAATTAGTGTTTTAATCTTTGCTTTCTTGTGTGTGCATTTCTCTGCAGACTGACATTAACAGTTCATTAAAGATGTATTAAGCACTTTGGTTTTGTATCCAGAGGTAGTTTTTACATTTGCAGAAAGCACTCTGCCAATCTGTCCTATTTACTTCCATCCCTCATGTGCTCCTCAAAAAGCTGTCCGATGGGGACTCCTTTTGAAAACAGAAAAATGTTGACATAGAGCTGAAGCAGACAGGACAAATTAGCAAAACCTGGTTGTTCTATCACATGTGCAGGTGTTAGTACTAAATATACAGATACAACAAAGCAAAATGAACAGAATCACACACAGAAACATGCACACGCACACGCACACACTCAAATCATTTTAGAGAACATGCAATTACTAACACCAAAACAAGAAAAAGCAAAATAAATGAGTGAAATTTGATAACAAATATATCTGTTCATGCACCCCGAGGGTGGTTCACAGAGTACACTTTTAACAAGTATGTCTTGAAGCTCCAGAGGTCTAGTGATGGCCTACCACATGCCCTGGAAGTCACTTCTGGTCCACCTAAGGTGAGTACGGGAGGCCCCACACGGTCCTGCCGGTCCTGGCCCAACCCACAGATAAAGGCATCCCCATATTGTGGATTTTCCTGTATTGCAGATAGGTCAGAAACCTAATCCCTGTAATAAACAGGGGAGTACTATGCAAAATATCTGCACTGCACATGTAGATGGCTGAAAGACACAATAAATCCCAGCATCTTGCCACATATTTCTGCAAAAAACATGTTTATCCTAAAGCTGCAGTTGGCATATGGAATATCCTTCCATTTCCCACTAAGTGCACTTGCAGACTAGCTACCATTCTAAATAAGCCTTTACTTAGAAGCATTCTTCATTGTTCTCAAAAACACATAAGTTATTAAAACAGTTTATTATGCCAAACTTATTACATCTTTCCTTTAAAATCATTTTGATGTTAGATGTAAAAACATCCAACTGCTAATTTTAGAAACAATAGTATCTTTATGCTGCTTCTAAAGGATTCATTGAAACACTATGGAAAAAATATTCAGATGGAAAATGAGATTTCCCCGTTCCAGGATATTTGTATCACTCTATGGCTGAACCTATGCTACTCTCCCTGGGAGCTTTTGCATGTAGCCATGGAGAGCATAAAGTAGAATTGAAAGATGCATTTTGTCCCAGAGACAGTTAAGCAGCAAGAATGCACGAAGAAAAGGAGAAACAAGAGAATGGACCATTTCATTCAGAACACTTAATGGGACTTTTAACAGTGACATTCTTGACAGATGTTTAGATTTTTAAAAACATAGGCAAACTTTCAAGGGGCTTGAAAAATGGATACGCTGAAATGAAACTTAAAATGGAACTAGAGACCGAAACCTAGGATTAAAAGTATTATTAAAAGCAAATAAATCTTACGCTTTGTAAAGAATCTGAACGTTCACTAGTGTAAATTTACACATCTCACTGACTGACCTAAGATATCAAGGTAGTTTAGAATAGTCTGACTGCAAGGAGGGTGAATCAGTTCAAAGAATGTTGACTAACACTGCAGCTTCTGTAAAGGAAATGCAAGTGAATTAGAGATGGACACAAAATGCCAAAATTGCATTTTGTTTCATTTTTATTTCGTTTATATTCATTTCATTTCATTTGAAGAATTTTTTAAAAAATGTTTTTTGTTTTGTTTCATTTTTGTGTTTCATATGTTTTATGTGTGTGTTTGATGTAAATACTGTGTGTGTGTGTGTTTATATGTGTTTTATGTTTTTACCATTGTTTTATGTGTTTTCAGGGGTGGGGGGAAGCAGGGGCTTTTAAAACTTTTTATTAGTCCCCGAAGCAAGCGCTGATCAGCTGGTGCGTGGGGCTTGCTTTGGGAACCGAAAAAAAGTTTTAAAAGCCCGCACTTTCCCCCTCCCGACCGAGCATGTTGGGGGGGGAGTGGGGGCTTTTAAAACTTTTTTTTAGTCTTGTAAGAAAGCCCCATGTGCCAACTGATCAGCACTTACTTTGGGGACTAAAAAAAGTTTTAAAAGCCCATGCTTTCCCCCACCTGATTGGGTGCATGGTGGAGTGGGGGCTTGAAAAACTTGTTTAGTCCCCTAAGCAAGCCCCATGCAAGAGATGATTGGTGCTTGCTTGGGGACAAAAAAAAGTTTTAAAATCCCATGCTTTCCCCCACCCAGTCAGATGCATCAGGGGAAATGGCATGGGCTTTTTAAACTTTTTTTGCCGCCGAAGCAAGCACCGATCAGCTGGCATGTGGGACTTCAGCAGCAAAAAAAAGTTTTTAAAAACTGTGCCATTCCCCCACCCAATCAGGTGCATGGGAGGGTGGCACAGGGTTTTTAAAGCAGTTTCCCACTAGGAATGCATTCCTATGGGAAAATGAAAAATGAAATTGAACAAACCAAATTTTTTTGTTTTGTTTCATTTTGATTTCCTTTGGAGGGCCAGTTTGCTTTTCATTTTGTTAGGGAATGAAACAAAAAATGAAAAATGAGACAAAAATCATTTTGTGCCATCTCTAAAGTGAATCAACAAACTTTCACACACAGCTTTCGGGACAGGACAAAGACAATGAAGATGAAGGCTGAAGTGAAAGGTAGAGGACAAGGAAGAGAGGTTTGAGTTTGAGAAAAAAAAGAAGTACTTGTAAGACATCACATATGGAGATAGGAGATTTCAGTTCCTAGTGGACCAGATCTGAATTATGAGAGTAATAATCATAATCTGGCTGGATTTTCCCCCCAAGTGCTTTTAAGAAGATCCCTTTATTTTTGTTTTTTTAACTAGGCTCAATAAATGCATATCCATTTTGCATAAACACATACTTTTAAACTGCTCAGCAAGCACTAATTACTGATATTAGTAATTAGCAGACTTTCATTTGGTAAACAAGGAAAAACAACTTGAGTTTTTTTAGGTAACTCTAGAAGAGTTATTTAAAAATACAAAATGCTGCAAGTAATACTGAGAAGGCCCTTGAATTGACAAAAGAAACAATGAGCTCCTGTTTCCTCTAATTTAAATACAAATCATTGTTGTTGTTGTTGTTGTTGTAGCTGTTATTGTTATATCATCACTTGCTAATTTCTTCTGTGCAGAAATTTACAACTGTATCTAGTTATAACCTGAGACAGCATTGAGTTTGAAAATGCACCGTTCCATAGTTTGAACTTCTTCACAAATGAGATTTGTGGAAAGACTTTACAATATATTCTGTTAGATCATCTATAGTGGTTTCCCTACCATGGAGGAATCTAAATATAATGTTGTTACAGTACTTCCATGCTGTGGACATAATAGGGCACTGAAGCAATACAAACTAGAGGAATCAAAACATATTGAGTTGGTTTTTTTCTCCTATGCCCACCTTTTTATAGGCAATCCAGTCGAATACTCTGTCAATGTCTGTGGCCTGCTGCACTTCTTGAGAGACTGGGTGTGAACTAGCCAGACCATCAAGCAGCATTACTTCATGCAAGACATCTGTCAGGAACCTCTGCTTCTCCTGCAACACAGCAAAATGCATTCATAAATTTTGAATTAAGCTGATAAAATAGGAAGCTGAGAAGTCAGTATCTCAACGATTACTTTTAGAAAGCCCAGCTGTACACAGACACCCAATGCTTTTATTGGTTGGCAGACATATTCAGAAAGGGAACTGTGAAGCAGGTATCCATTAGGTGTACATTAGAGCACCCAGAGATGCTTGAAGTAGAGCCTCTACATTTTAAGAAACATATTCAACTAATAATGACAGGATATATACATACAGCTATCCATAGGTAAAAATGATACCATATAACTGGAGCAAAATTTAACAACATAATACATATGAGCTTTGTTGCCTCCAGGGCTAGTTCATTCCTTGATACATTTTTAAGAACTGCAGAAAATTAAATGTCTTTTGGACACAAGTCTTTCTAATTGGTTATACAGTGGCACCTCAAGTTACGAAATTAATATGTTCCTCAGGATGCTCTGTATCGCATTTTTTTTGTAACATGGATCCAAATGGGGTGCAATGCACCCTGTGAATTGAAGTATTTCAAAAAAAAATTCATATCTCGAATTTTTCCACAGATAATTTTCATAACTCATTTCTTCGGACAGAAATCCATTTTTTCGAACAGACCTCCGGGCAGACTTCCTTCATAAATCCTTTTTTTTTTTTTTTTTGTTACTCAAGGTAATTGTATCTCGAGGTACCACTGCATTTTTATCATCAGCTCTCTCTCATAAAATGTGACCTTCATAATCATGAGTTTCAAATCATATGTAGAGGGAAGATTGTTGTGCTAGTTACTTTGCCAAGAAATTACATTTCTCCCTTCAACAATATTGGGGTTATGGGTGCTGGAGCCCACTGTAGTTAAAAATCCATGTTTAACTCTAATCCCCCATCTTGCCTGATCACCTGTGTGTGCAGGTCTGAGGAAAGAAAGCCTGTCTAAAATGCAGGCCATGTTAGACATTAACATGTTAGTTAATTGGTTAGTAAAGCCGACAAAGGTGTGTATGTGGGGGGATATCGGTTGACTTGTAAGAAGGATTCTCACACTACAACTACCGACTTGCAGTCAGAAATCTGTCCCCACCCCCACCCCCGCCAGAAAAATCTTACCCCTTTTGGAACTCTGAGTCCCATAATCCCAGCCCCCCAATCACACTTCAAAGCTACTCTCTGTTACTTAAGGAAAGGAGAAATTAGGCAGGGTGGGGAGGGGAAAAACAAATTTCAGTGCTGGCATACAATGGCTTTCAATATGGTATCATACTACAGATTGCCTCTGTCCTTAAAGGGGCAGTGACAAGACTACTCTGGATCCTGCTTGGTAGTCTGTGTGCAGGTTGCGGGTTGTTGACTGTTAATCAGAATGTTGATGTTTCATGCTTACCTAGGTATAACTATCTACATTCGAACACAGAGGTCCATAATGAGGCTGCAGCATTCAAACCAGAATTTATTATATATTTATTAATTGGAATAATTAATAAATTCCAATTAATGGAATTGTTTGGACCCATGTAATTCAAGAGAGAATGTATCTAATTTAATGCTTTCCTGTACTACATTCTGATGAAAAACCACTGATGTTTCGCACTACCGAGTGTTTTGAATTTTTGTAAAGATATATAGAAGAAAGTTAAAATAACAATTGAACTACTAGCTACATCATATGCTTGTACATATGAAAATGATTTGGTTTTCCACATGACAATTTGAATATAGAAGAAAATATAAATAAACTGATCTATCTGTAAATTAACATTTATGTAAAAAGGCATCAAAGTGCAAGAAATGTAAATAGAATTTATGATATATTTATACTACTAAAACATCAGGTCTAACGATCAAACACTCTTGTGAAGCTTTATAACTAGCACACCAGATTGGGCCTTGAGCAAAAATGTAGCAGCTTGTTACTTTCTTCTATTGCAAAATTATCTGTACAACTGTTGTTTTATGCATTTTAAATTAGATTATGCTTTTGTAGATAATAAAAAGTTTGGAATAAAATAAAAAAGCTACAAAATCATATATTAAAACTAAAATGCATACATTAAAGAAAAGGTAGTTTAATGTAAATATGAAGAAATATCTTAAAATATGTCTTAAGAAAGCAAAATTCTTGGATATATGGTACAGATAAATAGATGTCTCACACAACTTTATATGTGCATTGTAAAATTATGAAAAATATTCTCAGTGGGCTCTACTTCCCAAGCAAAACCGGGAACTACATAAGAGCAATACTCATTGCTATTGGCCTTAGGAGACAAAGATCACAGCCTAAAAGATCCCCATTATTTAAAGCCCCCATTATTTAAATACCCTTTAAAATATTTGAAAAGCAAATATCTGATGCTATAAGCTGCACACTTTACACATCTGAAGCATTTATTTTTCAAAATGCCAGTTTGTGAGAGTATGTATGCATGGAGGAGGGTGCTGTCATCAGTTACTTTCATTTGGGTATAGAAGTTAAAAAACTGATGAATAGTTTTCACTAAAAAAAAAAAGAACTTGACAGTTACTTTTCACCAAGAAAGGAGAAAGTAGCTCATTTATCTTGCGAACACATCTGATTTTCTTATCACATGTCACAAGTACCTGCATTTTGGCAATAACGAAAAAAAAAACCACAACACAATATATGTAGCTGTTGTGAGTTTTCGGGCTGTTTGGCCATGTTCTGGAAGTTTTTCTTCCTGACGTTTCGCCAGACTGTGGTCAGGATCTTCAGAGGGCAAGGAGCTCAGGGAACTAGGAATTCTCTCTGTGCTCTGGGGTATAGAGTGAGTGAGCCTGTGTGGTTTTAAAGTTGTGGGAAAGAGGAAACTTGTCCTAGGCAGGAAAATAGGTGTTAGTCATTGTATTGTGATGGAGGGATTCAGAATCCATCACTGCAATCAGGGGTGGCAGCAATCCTTCTCTGTAGTTTATGGATGTTGTTAATTGTTCTATCGTGTGAACTGATCACTGGTGCTTGTAGCTGGGTGGGAATAATTGAACTTTGATCTTTTGCAGGCTGTAGTTTTCAGTACTGGAAACCAGGCTTTGTTGATTTTTAGACCTTCTTCCTCTTTGTTGAAACTGTGTTTATGTTTGTGGATTTCAATGGCTTCCCTGTGTAGTCTGACATAGTGATTGGTAGTGTTGTCAAGTACCTCTGTGTTCTGGAAGAGGATTTCATGTCCAGTTTGTTTCAGGGTGTGTTCAGCTACTGCAGATTTTTCTGGTAGTTTTAGTCTGCAGTATCTTTCGTATTCTTTGATTCTGGTCTGGATGCTGTGCTTTGTGTTCCCAATATATATCTGGCCACAATTACAAGGTATCCAGTATACTCCTGTAGTGGTGAGTGGGTTCCTTTTGTCCTTTGCTGAAAGTAGCATCTGTTGTAACTTTGTGGTGGGTCTTAATACTGTTTGTAGGTTATGTTTTTTTAACACTTTGTCCATGCAGTCTGTCACTCCTTTTATGTATGTGTCAAGCCCCGCACACAAACACACAACCAGCCCAGTTCAGTTCTTTGTCAGGAATTTTAGTTGTAATCCAAAATACAGTCCAAATCAAGCCAGGATAACTTACACAGACAAATGCCAAGTTCAAAGGGAACAGAGAAACGGAAGGTCAGGAAACAGGGAACACCATGGTCAGAAGCTGGTCCAAAGGTCAGGAACAAAGTCAGGATACACACAGGAACGTGGTGGCAAGGTAAGTGACACGTTGCTCCCACAGAGGGCTCAGGGTAACCTGGCTAGCTTTATCCTGAAAACAGGGAACACACCCATCTCTCTGGCAAGGCTCCTGCTAGAACTCAGGGCTCTGAGATCTAATCCTACGTCTGTCATTAAAGATCTTCTCTCTAGCCCTCCTATTAGTTCTTCTTTGCAGGATCCTGCTCCTAGCCCTTACAGGAGGAGGAGATGTGCCCTCAGCTGCAGCCTCAGACTCAGCTGTCTGCTGAGTTGAACTACAAGGCTCCTCCTGCTGCTCTTCAGCATTTAACCCTTCATATTCAGGTTCCATGACAGGCAGGGTCCTGGCAGTATGGCAGAAATACTTCAACCTCGAATGTTCACTGGAAGGACAGATTTTGAAGCTGAGGCTCCAGTACTTTGGCCACCTTATGAAGAGAGAAGAGTTCCTGGAAAAGTCACTGATGTTTGGAAAGATTGAAGGCAAAAGGAAAAGAGATTGGCAGAGAATGAGATGGTTGGACGGTGTCATCGATGCAACCAATATGGATTTGACCAAGCTCCGGGAGGCAGTGGAAGATAGGAAGGCCTGGCGAGCTCTGGTCCACGGGGTCACGAAGAGTTGGACACTACTGAACGACAGAACAACAACAAACTATACATGAGGGAACAACAGAGAGTTATAATCATTTTTGTGTATGGTTCATTTTTTAAAAAGTCATTCCTTCTTTTTCTCAAACTTTAGGGATATATATTATGTATGTATATATGCTGCTGGTTTTATAGTGCTTATTGAGACATAAACAATGTTTAAGGCAGTTATCATGACAATGATGTAACACTTGAACCAGAAACATGATATATACTTTCCAAAACAGAATATGAAATCATAGGAGAAAATAATTTAAGAGCAGGAGAGAAACTGGCTTTCATCCAACAACAGAACAAAAGGAATAGCATGATGTACTGTAAGTCGTAACTGATAATTAGTATACACCAGAGAGCAAAGGGCTGAGTGTTAAAAGAATGCTTTTGTTGTGAGACAACCATTCACATTGTTCATAGATTAAGAGACCTGTGTGAATAATATTTTAATAAAGTCATTCCATTCTCCAAATCATATTCCTGACAAAATATTTGGTTGCATCCTGCCTAAGATAGATAGTTTTTATTTGAAACTGGAAGAAATGATTTAAAAACACTATCTGCATATATTGTATTTTAAGCAGAGAAGACCAAAGTAGGATCAGAGAGAATACCGAGTTCCCTGAGCTCCTTGCTCTCTGAATATGCCAGCCACAGAGTCTCTGGCAAACCGTCAGGAAGAAAAAAAAATCCAGAACAAAGTTTGGAAAAACAGCCCAGAACAGCCCAAAAAACTCACAACAACTATAGGATCAAATTATTTTGCAAAGCCAAGAATGAAAATCTGGTAGAAATACTGAATAACAATTTCCAGTGAAGTTAAGAAATTGTGGCTTTACCCGTGTGTTTCAAAGACTTCCCATTGTGAAACCACTTGAAGCTTCAATTTTGCCATAATCATAGCAAATTTCAAGAGTCTTAATACTCACCGTAAAGCGTGATCTCTATCATTCATTGTCTTCAGACGTGTTTAGGATGACAAAGATCAAATAAACTGAATGAACTGTGGTGCTGGAAGGGACCACAAGCATTCTCTAGTTCAAATATCTGCACTGCAGGGTTCAATATTCACATATGTCTTTGTGTTCAACATAGAGGATATACATTTTTGAGAACCTGTAAACTACTACAGGAAATCAGGGACTTTTGATTTCTAGTGGGACAGACAGTAATGCAAAGAACTATAATACCCAGGGACAATACAAAGCATTATTAGCATCACATTTGACTTAAGTTGTTTCTAGTCCACCAGGGATTCCCAGTCATCACAGTGAGAAAATCTTCCAGGTTTCTCGGGTCATTTTCCTCTGAGGAGAAATACCAATCTGTATAGAATTATTACAATTCCTGAACAAAATAGAATATTTGCTGGGAAAGGCAGTGGGTTGGGAAAAATTGGACACACTTTTTTGCAAGAAACCAGGGTTGTTATGTGTGATCAAGTTGGAATCAATCCATAGAAACTCTAATTGGGTTTTCAAGTTAAGTGAAATATGTAAGGAGTGTTTTACCACTACCACTCTGTCGTTGAATTTCTGTGTCCACGTGTGGGGATTCAGACTCAGGTCTCCTGAGCCATAAACCATCACTCTGTCCACTGCACCACAGTGGGTATCCTAAAAACCAGGGAGGGGGTCAAAAACACGAGATCAGGTTTCATTTTTGAAACAAGCTAGGAAATCTCCCTAGTGGTGAAGTCTCTGGAAAGGAGTCTCAGAATGTGAGATTTGAACAATCACTGAGAATCAGAAAATCTCTGAACATTCTCCACACTACTTGTACTAAGTCAGCACTCAAATACTTCAAAGTGAGTCAAGGCATCAACATTCTTCGTAACAGCCCAGCATCTTCTATCTCATAATTAGAGATGGGCACGACCAGGATTTTTTTTTTCAAATTGTCATTTTTCGGGACGGGTCCGTTTCGGCTCGTTTCTGTTTTTCGTGAAATTTTTCAAAAATTTGTCGTTTCGTTCATCGTTTTTTCGTCTGTCGTTAGTACTGGTTTAGGGGGGTAGCGGGCTCCTGGAGGCACCTCTGTGGGGTGGGTGCCTCCTCTGGCCCGCTATGAAGGGAAAGCGGGCTCCTGGAGGCACCCGTGTGTGCCTCCTCTCCTCACCCGCTACAAAATGGATATGCATACCAGTTGCAGACTTGCTTAGTGGACTCGACTGGCAGAGGCACCCCTCTTGGGGGTGCCTTCCCTGCATCATTCGGTCAGAGAGATGCGGGCTCTCACTGTGTCTCACTAAGAAGGGAAGCGTACTTGCGTGTAGTGCAATGCGAGTACACAGATCTGGCATTAGGGTTAGGGTTAGCGCAAGGGCTAGGCTTAGGGTTACAGGTAAGGTTAGGGTGAGTATTGGGGTGCACCTCTGGGTGCCTCTCTGACCCACTTAGAAGGACAGTGTACTGGCGTATGGGTTAGGCTTAGGCTTAGGCTTAGGCTTCGGGCTAGGGTTAGTGGGCTTTTTATGCCCGATTCGCACATCCCAGAAGTCTCTGTGGTCAAGACCTGGCCAAATGGCCATGCGATTGGTGGAATGGCTCCAAAAATTTGCATGGTCCACTCCCATGGCCAGCCCATCATTGCGCAGGTGTAAAAAAAATAAAATTAAATTTAAAAAAATAAAATCAATGGAGAGGAGGACAGGAGACATTTTGTTGCAAGAAAAACCCACTGCTACTGTAAAAAAATCTGGCAGTTTAAAAATAGCAATTTTCTCATGTTTCTGTGGTGCTTTTGTGTGTTTTTGGACCACAATTTCAAAAAAAAGATTGCGGTCGCCTGCCCCATTTTGGATGCCCCACACGCACCGCATGGCAGGCGAGTTGGCGAGACGACGAGGCTGCCCCACCACCAGAGCAGCCCAGGACAGGAGGGGGGAAGGCCGGGGACCCCCCCCCCGAAACCACCCCTCTGGTAGGTGCACTCTCACCGCCTGCTTTTTTGGCCGGGAATCGTTTTTTAAAAAAACTTTTTTTCTGTGCCGCTTGGCATCGCGCGATCGCCGCGATGCCAGGAACGACAACGACAAATCAGACCCAATTATCCGTTCATCGGTTCGAGTTTGAGTTTTGGCGGAGTAATTGTCGTTTCCTTTTCCGTTACGTAATGGAAACGAGGAACGGAAACGGAAACGGGAATTTTGCTAAGTCGTGCCCATGTCTACTCATAATATTCATCCATGGGTATCTGCAGTAAACACAACACTACTTCCATAGTCAAGAGTTTTTAAAAATTCATGAAATAAAGCAAATAGAAATAAAATACACCACCCATGATCCTATTGGTGTTTGCATAAGGTTTCTCTAACTTGCTCTAGCCTTTTCCAGCTACCAGACAAACTATGCAATCTGAAAGGTGCATGAATAAGACATGTTCTGGAAAAAAAAAGTTACGTAAAATTAGTTCCATCAGGTTTCACAAAATATACAATAGGATTCTGGCTATCATAGAAGAATAATTCATTAATATTTACTAAAATATAGTTATGGTTAATATAGTTACTGTCATTGCCAAAGTATTTGTTTTATTTTAGAAAGTGACATTCTCTTATATGTATCCTTATTCCCTGCCACAAATCTTCTAAAGAGATTCCCTCTCCCCGCACCCCCATCACACCTCATGGTAAGTTTCCTTTCTATGGTTAAAGAGATAAATAACCTACAGCCTTATTCCAATACACCATTGCTTGCAAAAGACAGAAAACTCCATGTGGTATTAATTAACCACTTCCTTTATACAATATTTGGAGAATGGAAAGGTGAAAGGAGTTTTTTTTCCCATTTACATTTAAAAAAATAAAGCCAGGGCTCCCTCCATGCTGAGACAGCATGACATTTTAGCAGGCTATAGCTCCAATATAATACTTAAAAAACTATAATGAAATAAATTATGATGCTCCATATCTTACAATCTACTTGTAGAAAATTTCATTCTCCCTCCTCCCATCTATCTTGTGAGTCTCGCAAAATGTCAGAACACTTAACGGAAGGAGATGCATGTTCTAGGAAGCAGTTTAAGTCAAAGATATGCATGAGCTTAATCATAGCCTTCATTTTTATTATTTTAATTCTGCTCATGAATGAGATATGCAATAGAGAACACTCATCAGGTTATGGAGCGTACTCTGAGATGCTCTGAGTGTTTAGTCTAATGAACTTTAGCTTAATGACTTTCCATTAATATTTATTTTTATGCCTAAATAAGTCTGCTCAGCATCATTTTTATAAAATGAAAATGATGATCTGCAGATATTTCAATGTTAAGCTAGTTTCAGTTTGCAGGAGAAATGGCAGAATCATCTAGAGCATGGAGCACTGTACTGTGATGTATTGCTTTAGATCATTTAATGGAAGATGAAGGATATTCATAGGACTACTGAAGTTCTGTTCTTAAACTTTGATTAAAAGTTTGGCTTTCCTACAAACTTTACTGGATAAGTCAAGGCAGAGTGCTTGAGCTATGGCTGTCATATTCATTTTTTCTTCTTTGCTTTAATTTTTTTTAAAGAGACAGTTGCTCTGCCTTTTTTTGTACGTATCTCCCTTTGGGGAAAATATTAAGTTCATAGTTTCTGGAGATAAGTGTTAAGAGATGTTTGATTAAAACACAAATCCCAAGAATCACCTTTTTTAAAAAAGAAAAAATATATGGAGAAGACAGAATATAGTTCTTCTTAATTATTTTGTTTTAAAGACCCAAGAATAAGGAAGCACTGATTTTCTGTGCCTTGACTCATGCAATAAAGTTGACGAGAAAGCCAAACTTTTAAAAAGCAAATGAAAAGGGGAAGGCCACTAAGCCCTGTGAAACCCTTTTTCAGTGCTGAGTGGGGGACTGCTAAAGCATTTGACACTTGGTATTTTATAGATGAAAAGGAAAATCATTCACCAGCAATTGCTTTTGTCATAGTCTTCTCTGCTTTATTCTAACACATATTCAAGGAGAGAGAATATGTCAACTCCTCCTACTTGTTAGTAGCAATAATAGAACAAAATACCTAAAAAAATGGATAAGCCTAGGCCCCAATTCACATCTTATATTTTCAGATTTATTTTTACAAGAAAGAGAGAGAAAACAGCTGCAATGCAAACATTTACCTAAGAGTAGGTCTCATTGACCATCATCTATTGATAATAACAATACACATTTAGAAACATGTAAATACTGTATGAGATTTGAGGATACAACAAACCAGTTTCCCAGCTCCTTTACAAGGAGGTGGGACTTTAGATCAGCCCTATGCTTCCAATTTCAGAAAATATGTTGCTAACGTTGCAAGACTTATATAAGCCTCGGGATACTGGAATAGCAGAACAAAATATGAAGTTTCCTCACAACTGAGCACGCTGTTCAGTTATCTAAGCAGCTGCATGACGTGGGTCACCATGATGCAATTTCTTCTTCCAAGATAACTTTCGCGCCCGGGGGGGGGGGAGAAACTAATTGTCCCTGGAGGATCTAACTCAAAAGAAACATCAGAAGGTATGAAAGCTCTTCTGCCACTATCTCATTTCCAAATAAGAGAGATTTTTAAGGGGAACAATGCAAGTGGATCAATAAAAATATAGTAGTGGCAATTTTCTATACTATTCAAGAAAGCAAGTCACCTTGAAAAGTTGCCGGGGGGGGCATGAAAATGAGAACATGCATTGACAAGCTGCAGGTTGAAGATTCCTAAGAGCTGAAATAAGAAATCAGAATCCAAGAAAGAGAATAGTCTAAACATCAATATAAGATCCCATAGATAGGAAGCACTGAGTCGTGTGGAACTCAAGAAAATACCATGTCCCCATATTAATTCTTTTTTATATTAAAAACGCATGAGCCCGATTGACCTAAATGAGACTTCGTCCTCTGACCTAAATAAGAAAACATCATCCTCGAACTGATCAAGTATCATTTGAATTGGGCTGGTATAACCAAGTGACTGTTGCTTTTTCCCCCAGCCAAAGTTTCTTCAGCTATCTTATAAGCTGATTAGTTTATGAAACGATCCTTTCGGCCTCATAGCTATGGCATGAATTTTTGTTTTCTTGGTGCAGACGTGAAAAGGTATGGTAGCGGTGGCAAGTAGTACCATGATATTCATATGTGTTTCTTCATTTTCAGATATAAAAGAAGGATGTATTGAAGCTTATGCTTAAAACAATAACTTCACCATTCCTATTTTCATCTGGAAAACTGGACACTCTTTTGCATGCTCTGTATCTAGCTGACAATATAATTTTTTGAGATGAATATGAAATTTGAACTCCCCTCGAGTAGCCCTGAATGCCTGTGGAGCTGGTAGGAAAGCTCTTTTGAGACAGAATTCATCGACCTGGAACTCCTATGGTCACGTCAGAGAACAAACCCAAGATTCCTATCACACAGTATTGTATTTACAGCCCTGCATGCTTCACAAGCCAGGTATCAAGGCAGACAGTTTTTTGCATCTCACAGCCTACATATGTAGTAGAAAAGAATGATGGAATGAGCAGCCAAAAGTATATAGCTATAATTCTCCAGAGAACAGGACTACAGTCCTCTATTATTGCCAGGAGAGGAGATTGGGGAGGGCACTTTAAGCATCTCTTAAAATGCTACTCTCCATGATACACGTCTCATGTCAAGACAAGCATCCTTTATCCATTTAGCCTTCTGTAGGATGCATACAACTGGAAGACTTAATATCTGAAAAGAAGCTATGATCTATATTTTGGCTTTAATTACCAGAGGAAGTCTAAAATGTTTACTCCACTAATTATGTTCAATGTGGGTAAATCACAAGATGAGATCACTCTACTGATTTTCACCAGTTGCAGTCGACATCCAACCTACGTGTCTGCCATTCATTATGTTTATTTTTATCATTTTATATTTATAGTGATTTTATCACTTTATACTGGATGTCTTTCTCCAAGGAACCCCAAATGACATAAATAGTCCCTTATACCTGGTTTTAGCATCATTTTTAGCATAGTTTGCTCTCAGCTAGTTTATGCTGAAAGGCCATGACTGATCCATGCTCACTAATGAGACTGGTGGTCAATGTGAGAATTTGAACTCATTCCTGCATCTCCGAGTTTAATGACACATTGTTGGCTCTCACTCATTTCGCTATCAGAGTACTCACTATACTGTGACTTTTCACTCAGTTATAGGAATGCACAATATTTTTAAAGGCCTGGTAGACTCAGATTATTGTGATCCTTAATAAATCATTTCTAAGAACAGAACATTTCTGAGACTGAATTTCAAAGATTCCTCTCCTCCTAATCTTCTTTTGAGGATTAATCACTAAACAAAATTGTTTTAGAAAACTATGTGGAAATGTAAAGAGGGCCTCTATTGAGTTGCTGAAGCTTGTGCCACTACTGTTTCTATTTTCCAGAGGCTATATTCTTTGGATTAGTAAAGACATGTGGCAGAATGCCAGTTGGAATAAAAACATTAACTAAATCCCAAACTCACAGATTGTATTTCAAACTCTCTGCTTGAAAGAGAGAGATGCTATAATCTCTTGTTCCTTTTTTCCTGCTTCAATATTTATTCTCTTCACATAAAAACATAACAGACTATAAAAACATAATTAGTAGGCACATTTGGGAATATCAATAAATCAGAAATTTAAACAATATCTGTTAATGAGCCAGAATGCTAGTGCACAGCTTTCAACTGATCCCACCTGGTTGTTTCTGAATATGGTTGCAGCTAAACCAATGACAGACCTTCTGCTCATGTTATTAATACCATGACCCACATAGCAGGAATGCAGGCTTGTCCTCCCCCTTAAAAGTGAGAATCAAAAAACACGAGTCATTCTTGGACTGTGACTATCCAGTGGAGGTGATGAACCTTCAGCAATCCAGATGTTTTGGGCCACAACTCCCACAGTCCTTTTCCATTGGCAATGCAGGCTTAGCATTCTGGGAGCTGTGGTCCAAAAACATCTGGAGTGCTGAAGGTTTGCCACCACTACTGTAGACTATTTTAGAGACACCATAGTTGCTTGGTGAGCCATCCTGATAAAGAAACTAAGGTTTCCAATATGTTTTGTCATTTCTTCTTGAAGGGAAGCAACTGGACAGTGTGGCCCCTCCAGAACCCTGGGATTGTGAGAATACAGTACAAGAAACAGGCCAGATATTGTCCTAAAACATGAGAACGTAAATTTCCACTAAACCAATGTATGATTTTTTAAAAAGTTTATTTTCTGTTATACAGATTTCTGTTTCAGACAATTATTTCTTGTTTGTTGTTTTGGTTTGGTTTGGTTTTGGATTTTTGTCAAGCATAGAGTTTTGGCTTGTCTGCATTTTAATGTGAGAACCACATTTTTAATTTTGTTCTTTGTTTAAAGCACATCCAGCAATATTTTTCCAGCAATGCTCAATGGCATCAAAACAGAAAATGGGAGAGACATCATTTACTTAGCACTAAGAAGAAAATACTTTAATACCAATGTTCAAATATGCTTTCTCTGCAAGATAGCTTCTAAGGCAAAATTATTCTTTTCCAAAGAAAAATATTGGTTGTAAGCAGGACAAATGACTACAGTATGTGTGGGGAGGATGGGTGGGTGTGTTGGGTTTTGGTGTTTGTGTCTGTGTGTCTGTGGGTTGTGTTGTTACAGTCATGACCGACTCTTCATGACTCCATGTCAATAGAGTTTTCTTGGCAGGAATACTGGAGTGCCTTGCTACAGTACAGGAAAGATAAAATACAGAGTGTATGACCAATTTAGTCTATGACATTTATGCATGCTGAAATCATCAATAGCTGCCAGATTTCATCGTATTTATAATTAGAAAGACTGCATTCTAAATTAAGATTCATATTTTTGGAGGGGGGCTTCAAGTAATAAATATTATTACAATAAGTATTTTGGTGAATGTAACATATGGTTATATCTAAAACAGATGTCAGCTTTGATAAATGTTGATTTTTTTTATTTTTCATAGCAATGGTATAAAACAAAATGTATAGCAAGATATAAAAAAAATCCAGATTTAACAAAAAAACCCCAATATTGTACTTGAAACAAGATAATATTTACACTCACACATATTCTTATATGTACTATAAAACACATGTATTTTGAAATTATTCTGAAGCATTCAGAAGACTTCATTCTACAACATCTTAAAGGAATATTGTTTTTACCGCTTTGCATCATCATGACAACTGAAATGTGAAATAATGATAAGGACCACAGAAAATGTTACAGAAAAGATCTACAAAGGGATTGCAGTCTGCAGGGAATTATGTTATTCGGGGTGATGTCCTATGGCATCCTACCACCAACAAAAGCCAGTGTGAGGCAAAATAACCACCACCATTTCTACTGCAATCTACCCTGAAACCTTAAAAAACTGTAATGGAAATCTAGAAAGCTCTCTGGAGCAGGTTTTCAGTTTCCTAAAAAGCTAAAGAAGCAGTCACGGTTGACGGTGATGATGCGACTGCCAACTTTACATTTGATTGAGCCTTTACCAATTTTTATCAAAAATCTTTGAACATCAAGGCAATCGTTATTTTAACTGCCATTTACCATAGGCATGGCTATATTTCTTTTGCACTATACAGAAGCTCACACATTTGGGACACTGTCAATTGATTTCACACCTTTTGATTTTCCTTTAATGAACATCTAATATATGTACATATATTTGGTGTTTTTCAGCACTCTCTCATAATATGCCAGGAATCCACCTTAAGTTAGAAGAGTACTCCATTTCATCAATTACTTTTTATTCTGTGACCCCCAGTGAGTCTTAGACTAATAACTTACCATCTGAGTTCTTGCAGTTGTTACTATTATTGCATAAACCTGAGCTCTTCTGCATGCAAACACAGGCTCTACCATTCAACTACGTCTCTTCTTATATGATGTAAGAGTCTAGTGGTGCTGCAGTTAAACTGTGGTACCACAGCTATAACTGTACTCATGACCTGGGGTTCAATTCCAGGTAGCCGGCTTAAGGTTCACTCAGCCTTTCATTCTTCCGAGGTCAGTAAAATGAGTACCCAGATTGCTCGCAGGGTTGGGGGGATGTATACCCTGCATAAATAACTCTTAAACCACCCAGAGAGTGTTTTAAGCACTATGGGGCTGTATATAAGCAGAACACTTGGCTTTTGCTTTGTAAAGAATGAAAACATCTTTCAGTGGATCTTTAAAAATAAATGAAAAAGCACAAGCTTACCATATTCCAGCCTGGATAGAGATAGTCAGTCCCAATAAATTCAAAATAGTGAGCAAAGCCTTCTTTTAGCCATACATCTTCCCACCACACTGGAGTCACAAGGTCACCAAACCACTAAAAGAGAAAATATATTGAACTATGTTTTTTACTTTTATTTTTACATTGTAATACAATTACATGTTATTTCGAGAAGGAGGTTAAATCAAGTCTCTACAGCAGGCCTGCCCAAAGACTGGCCTGGGGGCCAAATCTGGCCCGTCAGGCCATTCTGAGTGGCCTGCAGCTGGCTGGCCCGCCCTCCCTCCCCCTCCTTCGCCCCATGTTTTTTTTTTTAAATCTGCCAACACTGACACCGCTGGGAAGCTTGGGCGGCTAGGCGGTCTGCAGCCACCAGCACCGCAGGGGGATGTGTGGGGATGGGCAGGCCAGCGGGCCTCTGCCACCACCAAGGAGCTTTGGGGTGGGCTGGCGGGCGAGCATCGACACCGCTGGGGAGCTTGGGGGGGTGCAAGGTCACACAGATCGCCTCTTCCAAGGGGCGACCTGTGGCCACAACTCCCTGTGCTCCTTTGGTCCCCACCTTCCTTCTTTCCTCCCTCCCTTGGTCCCCACCTTCCTTCCTTCCTTCCTTCCTTCCTTGTTCCCCACCTTCCTTCCTTCCTCTCTTGGTTTCCAGCTTCCTCCCTCCCTCCCTTGGTCCCTGCCTTCCTTCCTGTGGGTGGGCTTGCAAGGGGTCAGTGGGTGGGGCTTATGGGTCAGTGGGTGGGGCTTGCAGTGGGGTGGCAGGGTCAGGGAGCATCCGGCCCCTGATACATTCTCAGCCACCAAATCTGGCCCTCCTTACAAAAAGTTTGGGCACCCCTGCTCTACAGGCATTAACACAGAAAGTCCCCCCAGTCATTCTTAGACATTCTTCTATAACATGCCTCCCTGGCCTACTTCCTTGGAAATGCTTCAGGTTGCTTGCTCTCTTTGCAATCCAGACAAATGTGTAAGTTGATTCATGGCAACAATCAAGGAGGAGGAGAAAAACTCTGAAATACTAGAAGGAACACAATGGTAGGTGGAGGAATAAACTAGTCAAAAGGGGAAAAGCTTGGAGACAGAGGGAATGAGGCAAAGGAAAATTACCAATTATTTTTACAGAACCTGTTAAGCAATAAGTGTTTGAAACTGTTATTGTATTGATGACTACCCTATAATTTATTCCAGCACTGCAGAAAAGACACACCATTTCAACTACTTAATGCTACAAGACAAATTTTCTTTTACCCTACACCAATAGTTCCCAGCTTTCAGGTCCAGATGATCTTGGACTACCCGTCCCAGAAATCCTGGACTTAGTGATGAAGGCTTCTAAGAGTTTTAGTACAAGAATATCTGGGGACCCGAGGTTTGGCACCACTGCCCTACACAATTCCCCCACTCACCATTAGTAAGAAAGCTTTTAAAAATATTTAGTTATAATTACAAAATATTGGGGCAAGTTTTTTTAAAAAAATTAAGAAGCAGTTCCTTCTCTTATGCTCATGGGGGAATGCCTCTTCCAACATGCAGTCCACTATTGCTTACTCGTATCTTAACCCAGAAGTACTACTTTATTTCATGTAAATATATCTGAACGTAATCACTAAAAAGATTTTAATTCATCTGATTAAAGCCCTAGTTAAAACATGTTTGGCCAGTGACCTAAATAAGCTACTACTGTTTCCTTTAAAATATAATCAGTAAGAGTACTGAAAATTTCCAGAAAGCTATTGAATTGATGCATATTTGCTCCAGTGAAGAAGTCCAGTTGCCATGACTCAACTTCCAGGTGTTCCTTAGCTCTCCAATGCTGGCTTATGAAATGCATGGCCTCTGACGTAGAGGAACAATCAGACCCCCACCACACCCCGCACCCCCAAAAAGAAACTTTCCATGGGCTTCACTGTTCCATTAGCAGTTGTCCATTACTCAGTCATGGCCTGTCCTATAACAGAAGAGTAATGAAATGGTAATGCCACATGAAGGTTAAAATGCTGAATCTCAAGTGTTGGCCATATGCTCTGAAGGTACATGTTGCAGATGCATTAATGAAATAAAAGTTGTCTAACATGATAAGTCTTTTGGATATGAGACCACCTAAAAACACACATAAATTGCTCCAGCTCTTTGTAACAGATTAGGTAAAAGAGATGAAGTGCTAATCTTTCACATATTACAATTAATGAAAGGTGAGGAAATCTCATCACATTCAAACAAAAATAAATGTGATGTCTTTTGACTATGAAATATGTGCTTTATTCCCAAACGATTTTTAATAACTACAATGTAGGAGATATATGTATCAAATATCTAAAGATAAGAAATTCTTCTGAAGGATTAAATGTTTCAGACAAAATTCAGTAAATCTTTCCAATGGACATCACAGAGCATCCTGTTCTCCAGATTACACTTCTCCAAAGCAAATGAAAGCTGGAGTCCAAAGGAGAAAGTATGAGCCCATGCAAATAATCCCATGATTTGTTAATCTCTTTTATACCTAACCAGCAGCATTCTGACATTATCAGTGACTCCATAAATTTGGTCTCCAAATGTTTGTTGCTGGATGGCATTTTATTATTTCTGAAAAGTAGTAATGAAAAATGGGAGAAAGGAAAGTCAATAGAGACCCTAGGTAGATTGGTTGTAATTAATAACCATTGTGTTCAAAGACAGTATTAGGTCAGTATTTTTCCTAATACTCCTTTTCCTGATCAATTCCTTTCACTAATTTAGGAAATTGTTGCAATGCTACAGTAATTTGTTATTTATGGCTGAGTAAACTGGTATCAGTTTAGCATAACTGGTTTTGTAACAAAGGTACTACTTGTAGGAATGACTATACCTGGGAAGGATCACAACGTATATTATTTTATTTATTTATTAATATACCACCCCATTAGTTCAAAAGCATTATTCTCACACAGTATATAAATAAATAAATAAATAAAAACACTGAGTTCAATCATCCATTTAGAATACATTTTTGCTATAATTAAATAAGTGTGTAAGACAAATAGTAATCAGGATAATTTATGAACTGCTTATCTTATTTTCTAAACATTTTGGATCATATGTTTAATATACAAGAGCCTCACAGTGACCATCAAGACCTACAGAAGTTCTTAGCCAGGCTCAAAACCAGTAAATGATTAAATGTGAAAGCTAGAACAAGGTACATTTCACTGGAAGATATGGATGGACTCCTTTGTGACCCGAGAAAGCTCAAAATAATAATAATAATAATAATAATAATAATAATAATAATAATAATAATAATAATAATAATAATAATAATAATAATAATAATAATAATAATAATAATAATAATAATAATAATATGTTTTTTAAATTTTTCATCAAGAAATGATAATATAACTTACAAGGTTATCATTCACTTGTAAAATAAAGCATTGAGTACACCTCTTATTTTAATGGAACACATTGAAGCAATCATTTCTTTTAAAAATGAGACATGAATGTTCAGCTAGTGTTGAAGCTCCCAGGGTGTTCTGGATAAAAGGGTCTTGTTACTTTGTAGGACCCACTGATTTACTGTAGTTATCAATAACAGCTGGATTATTGGACTTCCGGTTCTGGCTACACTGTGGCGAGACAACTTGATAAGTGCCCAAGCTTATCAAGTTGGATTCCTCCAGATAAAGGGACCCTAATAAAGCTAAAGTTTCCTTGGAGGGGAAAGAAAGAAGAGGCAGCAACTGTTGTAGACCACGAAGGGAGCGGCAGCAAACTTTGTGGAAGCAGGAAAATCCTTCATCTCCCACTGGAGGAAGACCTTTGCTATGGCAAAGGTGGAGCTGTCGGTGCCGGACATTAAGGCTGTAAATATTTGGCGTGTCATGAGTAGAATGCTTCTATCTCTTTCTATGTGAAGCTTCTCCTTGGTATCTGGAAAATCTTTCCTTCAAACAAGCAGTAACCCCCCCCCTTCTGAGGAAGCGGCTTTTAGCAAAGAAGGGGTGAATGTTTTCAAAAGTCAAGCACAGAAGTAGTGATTGTTTTCACATTATTTCATGAACTTGCCCTTCTGCCTATTGTTCTCTTCCTGTGGAAAAATATTTTATGATTCTGCTACTCTTTATATGTGTTGGATTTAAAGACAAAATTTAAAGGAAACTACCTTATGCCTCTGTGCTTTCTATATGTTAAATTTAATGATGGAGTTGTAAGAGTGGTGTTGGGAAAATTGTTTTTTTTTTCCAAAAAAATCAACTGACCTTAGAGTAACCGCATGTTTTGTAAACAATGCTTGAAGGCTGTTCCTCACTGCTTTGGCTTCAATCTAGTCTAGTTACTCTCCTCTGTAACTCTCTTTTTTGGAAACTAAGTGGCAGAAACTATTACAAGCAATATTAACCCTTTCTTATAAGCTATAATACACAATCCCAGAAGAAGATTTTGCCAACATAATTCTATCCAGTTTGCAAAAAAAAATAGCTATATTCACAGATTCAATCTGTGAATATACAGAGATTTTCAATTCTGATAAAGTCACAGAAGCAAAATAGATAACTCAAGATGGAGTTGTGGATAACACTGTGTCTCTAGAAAAAAACCCACTGAAATTAGTAGTCATCAGGAGACTGAGCTAAAATAGACAGTTGATCTTAATCTACAGACAAATACAACAAGATTGATGCAGGACAAATCTTTGGATATGCCAAATTCACAAAATATGATAAACACATATACTGAAATCAGCTTGAATCAAGAGATTAAACCAGAACAAAGGGTGGATCTCAACATGAAGACAAATATGACAAGAATGGTGCAGGCTAAACCCTTGGATATGATAAGTGCATCTGTCTTACTTAATATGGGTGCCAAAAAGGGGGAAATTTGGGACTTTTTCCGTAGCAGACCAGTCATCAAGATTATTATCAAGATAATGCAACAGCCCATGAAGATAAAGTATTTGACAAGAGGGGGAACAACCTGTGAAGATAAGGGGCTTGACAGAAAAATGGAAAATTGAAAAAAAGAATTTCTGAATTAATGAATCTATTACATAAAAATATTTTCTATATTCTGATTGTCTAAGGCCACTAGTTAATTGGTATGATATGGGAAAGAGAAAATGGAAATGTGAAGATAAACCTGATCTATAAATAAATGTTAATCTGTTAGATTTTTAAAAGAATAGAGGCAGTTAGGACAAGACAAGAACTTCTATGCATAAAGTGAAACATGTAGGCCAGGAGGTAGCTCTCTCTTAATAATCCATACAGTATTAACTTGAATTAGTGATGATTGCTGAAATTAGACATTATTTGGAAGAATGGGCAAATATACTGTGGGTGATATATAGATTATATATAGTCAGCCAAATCTATCCTAAATTGCTTAGTACTGAAGATTAAACAGCGAGTTTGACTAGATTGTTGATATTAAATAGGCTATATGCTTTGTATAAAAATAGATGTAAGTAAATTAGATAGAATAGGGATGAGATAGTAAGGAAACAAAGAATTTAAACTGGGAAAGGAGATATAAATTATACTGCCCTCAAATATTGGGAAAAACTATGATTGAATCCGTTCTATGTAATTTAGGGCAGAATATATAAATATAGTTAGCCAAATCTATCCTAAATTGCTTAGTATTGAAGAGTTAAACAGCGAGTTTGACTAGATTGTTGAGATTAGATAGACAGAATAGGAATGAGATAATAAGGAAATTAAGTATGAAAGTATGCTGATTTAATTTGGGAAGGGGGATATGAATTATATTGGGCTCAATATTGGGAAAAGCTGTGACTGAAGCAGTAATATGTCAGGAGACAAGCAATAGTTTTATGTAATTTAGTGTAGAAAATAAATAATAATGTAAAAAAAGAACAGCTTGATTAGTCTAGTAAGAATATTACTAAATATAATCCATGCACAATTCTATAGTAATAAAATGATGTACTAAGGAGAATGAATAATCCCATTGCTTCACACATCTATTTTAAACATACATACAAAATAAATGCATTTATGCTATTCAGTCTAGGGCAAAATATTCTGAGAGCACAAGAGACAATTCAGACAAAACTAAGCATTTAATTACTTTGTAATTCAAGGAAAGAGCTAAGCATATCCTGAAGTCTCTCTACCAAGAAATTAATGGGATTTAAAACTCTTAGCATTTCCTACTTCATAATAAGATTTGCTGATTCTTCATGTGCTATTTTTCCATTCTTCGTTTAATTAAAAAATAAAAAATAAAATCTCCATTCAATGACATTTTCGTTAAGCTCAGATTACTAGAAATTTTTAACATTAGGGTAAGAAGGGAATGGAGGTGGAATAAATGTAAGGCATTTACTGGAACGTGGTCCAAAATATGTAAGGCTTTCAAAACACAGAGAAATAAGATATTCGTGGTTTATGAACCAAGGATAATGGATGAAATACAGAGGAAAAAACTGCATGCAAAGTTTATGCAAGAACAGGAGGGGTAGAACAAATTGATTTCAGCCAACACAAATTCTGACAAGAACTTGAAATTCAGCTTGAGACTCTTGATATTATAACAAATCATTTCCAAAGACCACCATCAGACTGATCTATATAAAACTAAAAGACTGTTAACAATCAACCCCAAGGAAAGGAAGCTTTATATTGATTTGATAACTGCTTCATGAAGATGAAGCCATGGAAGTAATGATAAAGCTTCTGATTAACATCAAAAAGTTTACTCATCTTGAATAATTCCAATCCGTTCGCCCGTAGTAGTCTCCTGAATTAACGTGTTGAGCCTTTAAGCTTCTCAGTACAAGAAATAGGCTACTCTAAATATTTCCCTGATAAAATATTCAGCATGAAATACATTTAACTATCTCTCTCTCTCTTTCTCTCTCACTCTCTCTCCGTAGCTTTATGTTGCATGCTGACAAGTGATAGATTTGTCTCCTACCTGGTGGCATAGCTCATGTACAATGACCATGGTGACATCAAGTAAGTATGATATGGAAGAAATGCTTGGGTCCAGAAGTATCCTCTGCTCCACAAACACACTTAGTCCCCAGTTCTCCATAGCAGCATACGGATGCTTAGGCACAGCTAACAGATCTAGAAACAAAATGAAATGTACTTTTAACATGCTTTTGGCATCTGTTCTGTTCTAAAAAATACGTTAACTAAACATGATGAGCTACCATTGGTTTTTTTTTTTCTTCCAAATATACAGTGGACCCTCATAAAACAAACAGTTGTATAACATAAAATCTGTACAACATAAAAAATTCCGGGGATAGGGGAAATTTGCTTAGCAGAATTGTCTATGGGGCGAATCCGTACAACATAAAAATGGTTGTAATTAGGGATTACTCTTTTTCAATGCATTCCTATGGGAAATTTGTATAAAGGAAAATTTGGAACGAATTGATTCCTTTATACAAGGTACCACTGTATATGCAAAAATAAAAGCATTTTGTGTTCCGCATAATTAAAAAAATCAGTTAGCAAGGGCACTTCTGTCTTCATTGCTCTCTATAGGTCATGCCTGAAAGAGTCCCAGAGTGAATGCTGAGAACTTCAATTCAGAAATAGAGATGGACGAGAACCACTGATTGTACAGTTCATTTCCTGGCTGAACAATTGGTCAGCAACCGGTCCTCTCCAGTTGGCACCCACAGTGGTTTGTGACCATCTCTATTCAGAAGTATAATTACATCTGAAGACATTTTTCATGTTATTATACATCACTCACTGGGGAAGAATACTGGATTCCATCCGTAGCTTGGCTGAAACAGATGTAGGTTTACCTAAACCTGTCATTCATAGTATCACATACAGAAACGTTCCTATGTGTATAGAACAACTATGTTTTAGTAAAACGAAGCTCATCACTGAAAGGTGAATGTGCTGCCTACACCACATCCGTGCCTCTAGTCTATTTGAGAATGGGCTCCCCAAACACCAGTGGCGTTCAGCATAAAATTGAACAGATTAACTTGTGAACTTTCATCCAACTAGCCAGTGAAGCGATAAGACTGCAACAAGCTCTGCAGCTTTGCAGTTCCTGCTCCACTGTACCATTTCTTTAGTTTACAAGCATTCTCTCTTCAATTTAGGTAAGCAGTGTGCATGAGAAATTGTGCACATTAAAAGATCAGGTGAATTGTTTAGGGGTTGTTGTTGTTTTGTTTTCAGCCTGCAATTATGCACAAAATCATATTAACATTTACAGCAGTTAATGGGAAAATATGACATTAGTTTGCAGATTAGTATGGCTTAGTGCACATTTTTCATTCCTTTAATTACACAAAAAGGCCAAATTTCTTAGCTCACATATTATGTTAGAACACACATCTCAGTGTATAATGTTCTCTGTTCACATAAGAATGCAGAGACCTTTTACACTGTGTTTTCAGAAAATGTAAACTGCCTGTGCAATTCTAAGTAAATGGAGAACAATATACATTGGCATGTCCTCACAAAAAGTAAAGTTACATATTGCTCTTTTTAGAAATCTGGAGTATGGAGATGGGAAACAAAATATTTTAAGTGCACAAAACATATAACTTAAAGTCAACAGCTTCTGTTACTCATTTGTATACTCATCCCTGTGTCATCAAGTTGCTTCCATCTTCTGTTGACCCTAATTTGGTTATCAAGGTAAGTCATGTATTTAATGTCAACCCCAGTGAGTTTTCATGGACAAATGGGAATTTGAACCCAGGCATCCTGAGTCCTCATTTTATCCATTTTATCCATTACACCAAAGAGGTTTTCATCATGAATAGTTTTGTCCGCAATTTAAACTCTTTTGTTCCACTGTTCTACAGTAATACCTTGGTTTACGAGCATAATTCATTTTGGAAACATGCTTGTAAACCAAAACACTCTCATATCAAAGCAAATTTCCCCATAACAAATAATGGAAACTCAGATGATTCATTCTGGGGGTCTCACAGACCACATACTGTACACACAAAATGACAAGTTGGCTGGAATTCCATCTCCACACCATAATTTAGGCTGCTAAATCTGCTCTACTTGGATTTTACTCTGTGTTTTTAATGTGACAATAATAAAGGGCAGTTTGTAGCCCTATACACACATGACTAGCTGCCCCATGGCTAGAAACTGTTTGAAAAAGTAAGAAAGAATGTTGAAAACAAATTAAATAAAAATATAAATATAAAGAAAAAGAAAACCCTAACCTGCACACCCCTTTGAAAATCTTTGTGGCAGGTGCAAGGAAAATCTCCATTCCTCTCTCCTCCCTCTGCTTTAGAGGCTGCCGAGATGGAACACTCCAGGCAATTGCCCACAATCCAGGAGAGAGAGAGAGAGAGAGCTACCATTGAGACACTTGTGACCATGTGACCTGCTCCAGTGTTTGAATTGCAAAATATTGCTTGCTGATCAAGGCAAAATTTAGAAAAAATGTTTCCTTGTCTTGCAAAATGCTCTTAAACCAAGTTAGTCTTAAACCAAGGTATTACTGTATTTGCATACAGAGATTCAGACTTGCAAATTATACTCTCATTTACCTTCCGATGTCCAAACAGAAAACAAATCATTATAAATGCAAAACACATGGTTGAACTTATTTTATTTATTTATTTTATTTTTAATACCACCCTTCTGACTGAAGGTCACTCTGGGCTATTTACAACATATAAAAACAACATGACTAACACACAATGAACAAGAAAAAGAATAAAATGAATAAAATGAAAATAATACAACCAGAATTTAAACATGTTAAAATAAAACAAACATTTGAGATGGCAGACGTAATCAAGTAGGCTAGGTGGGCTCAGCTGAGTTTGCAGGTAAAATATTTTTGAATATCTCCCTAAATAACCAAGTTTTAGTGATTTTTTCAAACTGAATGGGCCAAACAGATTAGAGCAACTGCTGAGAAGGACTCATATCAATATTAAACATCAACAGGGAGATGATCAACCCCTGGGGGACTCCACAATCAAGAGTCCAATGGGTGGAGACCATCTCCCCAAATTGCAGCCTCTGGAGATGATCTTCCAGAAAGCACCAGAGCCAGGACAAAATCAGGACAAAGCTGGATCTGTTTCTTAAAGACATTTTAAACATTGTGTGTGCGCCCCAGGCCTGACCCACCCTGCATCCACATATCACGTATTTTCAATGATCACGGGTTGGGTCGGTCCCTAACCCCCACGATAGATGGGGGGGTTACTGTACAGACAGCATAAGATTTTTGTGCAGCTCTCACTGCTGCTGAATAGGCATTAGTTGTGATTTTTGCAGCTCCTAATTTAAGTGCTATCAGGACCTGCCTCTGAAGGCTCTCTAGTTCTCCTATTTTGCTTCATCGCTGTGAAGAAAAATCACATGCTATGCAAGATCTCTTTCTACCTATTAACTGACAGTATGTGATTTACACTATGTGACTATAAAATCTTCTTCTATGTTATCTTTAAGTTACATTTAAAATTACAGTACCATCAAAACTTCATACTTGTAAACACTGACCACCAACAAACAGAACGTTATATGCCTGCTCATTTTGAAATGAGTTTTGTCTTCTCTTCTTCTAAAAGGGCTAGTAAGAATATGCTTACTAAACACATTTGCCTAGCAGAAATGATGCTGTAATACCTTCTGAACATGTCTTTTTATGCCACCATTTGTATCAGCAACCCAGAAAGAAGTAGATTCTTCCTTTAATAAGAGGAATTCTGTCTCTTACACTACTCTGTAAATGCTAAGGCAGCACTTTCAGTACAAAGAAGGAAACATATGATAGAGTAAGAATCTCTTACTGATCTCTCTATACATGTACCAGTCATTTAAAATGTGTTCTACTCTGTTTATATCAACTGTTATTTATCTATAGTAACAATAAATAAAGTTTGTTTTTAATAGGGACTCAGACTTGGGGTTTGCGACTTGGAACCAAAGATTCAGATTTGGGGTGTGGACCCCAAAGACTCGCCAACATACCTGGAGAGAGGACAGGAAAAAATATAATCCCTTTAACTGCCAACTTTAAGACAACTTTTGTGATTTCTCTAATTGAGAAGACTGCAAACTTCTAACTCCATTCTAGCTAGAAGGAGAAAGAAATCAAGACCAGAATGTGGCCTGAAAGAAATGGCAGACTCTTGCTGCTTCCAGATTCACTGTCAACTATGAAACCATTCTCAGAGGTCCAGCTTCAATTTTAGCTCAACCATCATTTCATAATGTCATCACCAGCACTTGAAGCTGGATAGAGAAATGAACAGATGGGTGGCATTAAGTGGCACTGCATTCATTATACGCTAGAGTGAGTAGCTGGGAGCTACTGATGGTAACAAATGTTCTAGGTTTGTTTGTTAGTAGCCTATTCCTTGCTACCAATCTGGACTTCCTGATCAACTTTTTTTTCACTTCATTGACTGAGATCTATAGTATGACAAATGACTGAAGTTAACCTTTAAACTGAGGATCTGAAAACACCCCCCCCCACACACACACAAAATGAAATGCTACCTAAGTGCACATTAAATATGTTAATAACAAAAAGACAAAGATCAGATCCGTAGAGGGGGTAAAAATAGCTGAAGATCTCGTGGAATTTCAGACGTTCATCTAAAATGTAAAATAGCTACTCACTAGCAAAAATAACGCATGCAACAAGTTGCAAACACAGGGATCAGTTTGTTTATACAAGCACGTGTATACATATATGCAGTAGTGTAGCCAATAGTGCAGGATCTCTCCATGAAACTCACTCCTCTCTGTCTGTCTGTCCCTCTGTGAGTGTGTCTCTCAGACACTGACACTTCCCTACCTGAATACACACGCACACACATCTATACACTCCAAATTACGACTTATCTGCAATTCCAGGTAGTGGGGCTGCAAAAATTAATGGTGAAGGAAGGGGGAAATTGCCATACTGAGTCTAGCCCCCTCTTCTCATTGCACAGCTTGCAAAATGTGGTGGCAACAGTCCCCCCCCCCCCCCATGCTTCTAATCCTACCCCCCCCCTTCATTTTTCCTGGCTCAACAATAGACTACAAAACTTGAGCGTACATGCTCACACAGAGAGTTGGGTGGCGGAGGAGGAGACAAGAGAAGTTTTGCAAATGTGTTGGAAGATGTCAACTTTTCTTGATTTTGTTTAGCATCTTGTGCACAAATGCAGACAAAGGCTCAGACGCAGAAAGCCAAACAACACTCAAGCCAGCCAAAGAGGCCAGCAGACACACAGGCAAGTGAGAGGGTGAACCGGCTACCTTTGCCTTGGACAGAGCACAAGGCAGGAAAAAACTCCCCCACCCAAAGGGGAACACAGTCTGAACTGAGAGGAAAATATATATCCCAAGGAAGGAGACAGGAAAACTGGGTGCTAAGGAAACAGGGGCCCATCTAAAGAGATCTGAAATGGGAACCTGCCTGAGAGGAGGGAATGGAAGGTGTGATCTGACAGAATCAACTGAGGACCAACCTTTTGGGTACTAGCTCCAGAAAGGTTCCCAGCATCAAGCCCCTGTAGTGGCGTGGCTACACCACTGCACATGTGATGCTACATAGTTGATTACTGCTGTGCCTAAACTCAGCCAATGAACCACTTGTTATTAAAAGATCCAGCCATCATATTCATGAGCATGTTATAGCACTAAGGAGCTGAAGTGGCCCTAGACTTTTAAGAAAAAATAATTATTGTCTCCTCTTCTCATATTGGGCTTTTGCCATAATAAGAAAAAACATCCTTTTACTCTAAGCAGCTGGATGTACGATCGATATTAAACAAACACTCCTTTTATTGGTATTTGTTGTTTGGTTTTCTTTTGTCTTGTTTTATTGTTAACAGCCCAGAGTTCCGATCCGGAAGATGGGTGGGATACAAGTGTAATAAATAAATAAATAAATAAATAAATAAATAAATAAATAAATAAATAAATAAACCCTGACACACAGAAACATCCATATTGTTACAGTAATATGCTATCTAGGTAACTTTAAGTGATTTGCCTAACAAAAAAATCATCATATAAAGTCCCAGCATATTTTTCGTTTTCAAACACCCAGTGAAAGCATAATCATTAGTTGAGCACTGCAAAAATATGCAGTTGGTATCCCTTATTCTTCTTCACAGTATAACCATGATAGAAAACATAAATTTTCATGCCTACCATTTTTAAGCAAATTCATTTTTAACCTTACACTCATCTTTAGTACACTACACACACAAGTTGTTCCCATCCTATTTTCAGTGTTCACTTCATTTACTCAATTACATAAACCCCTTGGGCAATTCTACTATGAAATTATCAAGTGTGCATAATGGAAAAGAAGATGTCTACCTGCAGCAGGTGTGTCCTAAATTTCAGGCTCCTCTCTGTGTGTCCTTGGGAATTACTATTTACACAGCTGTTGTTTATCCACATTTTCTCCTTCTTCAATATATTACAAAATAACAGTGCCATATAGGATTGGACCAGCTTCCAGATATTCTACAGTTCCTGGTCAAACTTTAGTCTTTCTTTCTTTATTGTTTTTTAACATAAATTATCCTTTCCATTATTTTTTAGTAAACTTATTTCCCTATACCCACATTAAATTCTATGAAAGAGCATTTCTCTACTGGTCATGTAACTATTTAGTCAAAACAAAATTAATAATCCATACATCACATGACCATATGTAGGCCTGGATCAACAAAGTAAATTACAGAACAAGAGTCCCTACTGTTCTATAAGGATCCATTATTTTTTCTATGTAGAAAATGTGTCCCATTCTATCAAAGGGGCACATTATAGCGCCACATTTTAAGCAAATTTTAACCTACACTGTGGCCTCTTAAAACATTCTGCTGATCAGTTCCGAATGCTTGTTGCAACCTACAATATTATTGGACACTGGAAGTGATAAGTTATATGTAACACAACCAAGTCTAACAAGTTGATTTTCTTCAAAAAGACAGAGTATTGAAGTTACTTTTGCAAAAGTAACATACCAGTTTGGGGTGTAAGTAAGAGTGATGAGTAACATTATCTAGAAAATAATTTGAAGGCATTCTTAAGAGATATTTTTAACCATTACCTTATCAGTTCTATGTATTTTTAAATAACAGAAAATATAATGAGCAGTGTTAACAAATTCAATGTTAATTGTAATAACATATTATTTGGGGAACTTTTAACAACTCACATAACAAATGACTTTTGAATAGTACATTCCCAACCTCTGCAAATTATATACGGTAAGTGAAGAACAGATTACTAGAGAGAAATGCAGCAGCAATTTTTCAGAGAAAGCAAAATAATCTCTTTGTCTATGATATGTGTCTGTCCAGTTCCTTTTCATGAAGTTATCTCTGTATACAAATTAACAATGAAAAGGTTATTCTCCAATTTTCTTGTTGTCAGTTGGAGCACAGAACACTGCTTAACAACTAGTTTTAAAGCTCATAGATTCCTTAAAATGTTTTCTGAGACCTTTCTCTTTAAAAAGCAAACCATGCACACAAAAACACAATGCAACCCAAGAAGGACCAAGCCAGTTGTTCAGAAGGATGCAGAGAACTCATCCACTGCTTTCATTTCTTTTTAAAAAGCAGCAGTCACCCTAATTTTATGCAGTTTGCAGAATAACTGACTTATTGACTATGTGAAAACTCTTTTGGAAGCTCTTGGAAATTCTCACATCACATACCTAATGTAGAGAAAAACAGTGGCCAAAATCTGGTTGTATATTTATGTTGGCATAAAGCTGGCAACGTAAATAATGTCAGTAGTGAACTGCCACAAGAAGTCAGAGTAAGCACTTCTTGTTGCAGATGAGTCACATGCCTGGCGTGTGACAGGAAATATTTATACTGACGTCTTACCTTCCAGCAGTTTGCAACTAGAAGTTACCTCACTGGCATTAGGGTAGCAACTGTAACAAACAGAATACTGATTGACAATGGCAAAAAAATAGTACATATGCCAGACTACTAATACTCCCCAATTTATTTTGGGATTCAGTCCCATTGTCCTTTATTTACTTCTGACCACATGCACTGGTGAAAGTAACACAACATACTCATTTTTTTTTAGATAATTTGCTTTCTCCTAGCATGCAATTCAGAACAGAATTAGGTGTTTATATTTAACTCGAGAAGTGTCCAAGACAAAAAGAAAGCATTGCTCAGAGCTCAATGAGGACATTGGTGGGGGGGAAACTTGGTGGAATGGGGAGCATCTACAGGATAGGTTTGCTTATTTATTTATTTATTTATTTATTTATTTATTTATTTATTTATTTATATACCACCTGCTTTCCAAAGAGAACTCAAAGTGTTCTGCTTATATACCGCCCCATACCACTACTCAAGGCAGTGTACATAACAAACAAAACACAACAACAACCATAGCAACCAAGAAGTAGTGGCAGGAAAAATGTAGATATAAGAAAAATTAAAAATTAAAATTAAAAATTAAAATTAAAAAGAAACAAAAAATAAATAAATAAAAAGCAGAACTACAGAAAACACAAGAATTATCCCTAACACAATTCACAGAAATGACTGAAAGGGAAATGTAGAGTCCTCTGGATGTATGTTTTAAAAAAAGGTAACAGTAAAAAACAAAGAGAGAAATAGAGTTCTTCCAGCTAGAAAATAGAAAGGGGGAAGAATAATGGGTAGTGCAGCAATATAAAAACCAACACTTTTTCTTCTGGTATAAACTTTTGTGGACTACAATCCACATCAAGAGGTGTATCGAATAGAGAGGGCTGTATTACATGAAAACCGATGTCAATATGATAGTCTAAGTCGGTAAAGCACCATTGGGATTTTCTGTGTGCTTAGTGGGTAGACTGAGGGACTTAGAATCTGGTGAACAGGGTTCATATCCCAACTTGGCCATTAAAATTCAGTGGGGGAATGGAACTGGTAAAACCACTCCTTAAATATCTCACTTTCTTTGAAAACTCTACTAGGATTGATTCTGACATGACTGCACTGACCAAACACAACCCCCTGGTTAATCCTTCAATAAAATTTGTGACGGGAATAGACTTTCCAAAGAATGACAGAGGAACAGAATTTCAGTTCAGTCCCCAAAGCACTTTAGTACTGGAGACATGCCAGTCCTCGACTCTCCAACCCAAGCGCTGTCAGCCTTGTTCAAAAAATTAAGTAAGCAAAACAATTTATGCTCTGCACTCATGGGTCTTCCACTGCTCTGCTGGCTGAATGGAGAGAAAGGGGTTGGTGGGTGTAATGCCAAATGTACTGATGAAGTGGTGCAGTGATAAAAGTTTTCAGAAAGAATTTAAACAAATTAAAAGGGAAAATGGCAGTGCCCCTGCCACGCAAAATTCGCACAGGAAAATAAAATAAAATGATAGCAATGTTCACATCCACAAAACTGCATTGGATTTAATCAATTTAAAAACAAGATTTGTTTTTTAAAAAATCTTGGCACTCGTCTTAAAACCAACTTGCTTTTCAGCTCAAATGAATTATTGTCAGTGTGACTGAGCCTCGAGCAGCATAACCTATCTTTCTATTGCCAAGATGGTTATGCTAACTGGTCCCTTTAAAGTTTATGACCTGTGCTAGTCAATACAACAGTCTTTTTAAAAATGTATCTCATTTCATTTCTCTCCCATCCCAATAACTGCCACATGCCTTAGTGACATTCCAGCTGGAATAAGTAATCTGCGCTACATGGAGCAGCTTCTGGGAAGTATTCAGAAACTTCAGAGGACCCAAAATGCATCTGGCAGCTTGTTTACTGGAGCTCTTACAGCAGCTCCACTGGCTGTTGAGCCATTTCTGGGCATAATCCAAAATTATCCAGTTTTTAACATATAAGGCCTTTAACAACATGGGTCCAAGGGGTCCCATTTGAACTTTATGAGCTTGCCTAGATGTTAAGATCATTGGGAGAGGCCTTTCTCTCAGTCCTACCACCTCCATGGACATGTTGGGAGGGCGGGCTTCTCTGCTGCTGCTCCAAAACTTGGAAACTTCCTCCCACCAGAGGCCAGTATTTGCTGTCTTTCCACAACCAAGAAAAGACTTTCCTTTTCAGGCAAGTTTTCCCTTAATGACTGGCTTGCTGAGACGGGATTTTAAACAGATGGCTGGTTCTTACCGCTTTGAATGTGTTTTGGATATTGCTTTCTTTTACCATCTTTTGGTGTATTCATTTGGTCTTTTTAGTATTTCAATGCTCACTTTTTAAAAACTTCAACCATCATCTGGATGATGTAAACTGCCTTGTGTTCTTCTTAAGAAAAAGGAAGAGTATAAATATTTTAAATAAATAAAATAAATAACACAATATCACAAGTGTGCACATGTACCTGCAGCTTAGATACTGAAGTCTATACATCTGGAAAAGTGGGCCATCTCTACAAAATCTCATACCAAACAAAATCTATTAGCCTTAAAGATACTGCAAAATTCTTTATGTCAGGATTGCTAACAGTCTCAGCAGTTGCAAAACAATTCAACATGGAAAACCATTTGTGGTGCTGTGGAAAACCTCTCACTCCCATGAAAAATTGTGTCCTCGGTACTCTCCTATTATTAAACAATCACAAAAGTCTATTGCTTACATTTATCATACTTCTCTCAAAGCTTCCAAAGCTAAGAGGGCAATTTAAGGAAACTGGAACTTGTGTGTGAACTTTTAAAAACTGCTCCCTTATAACTGAAAAGGCTAGGCAGCTTCATAAAGAAAATCTCAAACTCCTTGTGGCGGTTAACAAAACTGACAATAAGAACAACATGGATGTGATAAACAGTAATAGCTCTAGTGTTCTGATTCATCAAATGCCATTGCAAAAACCAAGAAAACTATAGCTGTTTAGGATTGGTTTGGAAATCAAAACTGGTTTTTAAAAATAGACACATTTTTAGGTTTCATGGTTTGTTTTATTTTGGAATGACATTGCAAGATGCTTCAGAAGGTTCTTATTTCCAGAATTTCTAAAGTAATAAATATTTTTCATTCTTTTACAACTTCAGTTTCTCTTTGTTGATTAGTATTACTATCTTGACCTACCTCCTGCAATTGCAGAAGCACTTTTCATACATATTCAGATCAAGATGAGATTATTATTTTTTTTACTACAGCTCCCAGAATCTCTGTGTTGGACTCAAGAATGTAGCAGTAGCTGACCATACTGGCTATGTGGCTTGGGTAACTGCAGTTCAAAAATACATATTCCATCTCCGGATGATATGTCTCTCCATGCTAATTAACTGCAAGTAAGTTCATCCCCTACCCACCTCTTCCCTACCAGCTCTGTCTCAATCAGCCACTCTCCAAGCCCAGCATAACAGCTTCCTTCAAATTCTCAGCTGATCTTCTGGCCCTGGCAACAGCTCAGGCTTCTCTGGCTTGCCCTCTTGGCTGATCTTCCACTCAGACAAAAGGGCAGGGTAGAGCAGTCTGTGCTATTGCTTGTGACTGGGAGATCTGAGGAGGTGGAAGAAGCAGCAGCACCTGTGGCACTGCCTTTATAAACTGGGACAAATCTCCACATCAAGGTCTGTGCTCATCCCTACATAGATGGTTTTGTAGCCATTCTATTTGAAGCCACAGAAGCCAGTTACAACAGCAGTGAGAAAGATGGAGCAGCACTGCTACAGTCTGAAACATCTCCTCCCCAATCCTGACATCTGGGTCTTCTTGTTTTCCTTGCCCTCTTTCCTGTTCTATTTTCAGCTTTTTTTAAAGGCTTGGAGCCATTGCTCAATGGCACCTAGAAGACCAAATGAGAGTTTTTAAAAATCAAGAATTTAGCAGAGAGAGTTGTATGCAACTTGTTAATTTAATCCTGCTGTAGTTCCACCTCCTGCAAATCAGGATGGCCACAATGGTTACCTTAATAAGCAACAAGCAAAGCTGACTGCCAATTTCCTTCTCTATGTCCTAAAGTGAATTCACCAAAGGAAACATGAGTTCTCAGATGCAACTTCACTGCATATTTGTCCCACTCTCAGTCCTGGTCCTAGGCTAGCTAGCCTAGTGGCAAAGCCTGAGCAGGCTGGGTCACTTATAGCAACAGGCAGAGATGTAGCAAACCAAGTCCCACCAGCAAATCAGATAACCCTGTGAGGGAGATCTGAAGCCACAGTTCATGAACAGTTCAAAAGTCAGTAAACTACAGTCAAATAACCATAACCATGCTATCCAGAAGTCAAACACAAGAAAGGAGTCAGAACACAAAAACAGATACAGTTTCTAACAAAGTCCTAGTCACAGTCTAAGGTTTATACAGCTGAGCTGTGATAGCCCCTATCTTTGGCTCAGCTGGAAATCTTTCCATAGCTTTGGCATTTGTGTAAGGAACTCAGCTGCAAGACTTGGTTCATTGGCCATCCTAGGAGAATCAGCTTCCTTCAATGAGATTCCCTACTTCTGAAGAGGTCTTTTCTGCCAAGGAGCCCTTTTTTACAGCCAAGCACATTGCCCAGATGCAGTGGTTCCCAACCCAGGCCTCCAGATCATCTTGGACTAGAACTTCCCGAAATCCTGGCCAGCACAGCTAGTGGTGAAAGTTTCTGAACGTTTTAGACCAAGAGCACCTGGAGACCCAGGACTGGAAACTAGAGACTCCAGTTGAGCTCACACCTTCATCCTGTGTCACTATCATGAGCTGGAATGTAGACCAATCTTCCCACCCACCCCGCCTACAGATTCAGGCACTGAACTGCTATCTTTCATGAGTTCAGCTTCTTGGGCTCCAGGGGGTACATGGTAGGCAGAATCCAGCAATAGGTCTCTTCCTGCCAGGATCAAGGAAGGCATGGTCCCAGCTTACCCTCAATGAATACAATTTAAGGTAATTCCCATTAAGCAAGGGCATGACAATATCTTCCTTTCTGCCATAAGAACACCTGCACTGAATTATCTCATCCAGCATTCTGTCACACAACACTCCCCCAGTTACCAATGAGACACAAACAAGGAAGTCATTAGGGCAGATTCAGAAGCATCCTCTAGCTCATGTTTCCAGCAACCACCGGTACTCAGAGGCATGCCAATGCTGTAGAAGTGAACTTGACCTCTCTACACACACTTTTCCACTTGTCAACAACTGATTTCCCTCCAGTGCCTTGCCAAAAGAAAACCATGCAAACAAAGCAACTAAACTATGGGGCAGTACAGTATTTCCCAGAGTGTGACCCAAGGCTCCTTTGGACACCAAGAAACCCATCCAGTGGTAGAGATGTGAAGGCCCAGGGGGCAAATGGAAAAATTAAGATAAAAAAATGGGTTTTCTGGGGGTTTTTCCTGACGCCTTTTTGGGTTTTTTTCTGAAAAATTGGAAAAAGTGAAAAAAGAAAAAGAAAAATGATTATGGAATGTTTTATTTTACCATGATAAATAAAATATTTTAAGACAGGGTGTTCTAATATTTTCCAAATCATTTCTTAAAAAATATGAATAGTATCAGATATTCTAATTTCTGTGCACTGAGAACAAGCAAGTCCTGGCTTACAAACTGAATTCTCCAATGCAAGAACAAGATGCATTTCTTCCTTTAGGAGGTGCTGATAGTGTCACAGGAAAAATGATTTTGATTACATTTCATGCCCATTCACTGAAACTTAGTCACACTCCCTTCTATACATTTCCTCTCTCTTCAATTCTTTTTATGAGAATGAGATTTTTATTTTGTTTTTGTTTAATACTGTGGAGAGGAAATATGAATCATTATTAATTCTGGATTTTAAACATTGTTTTGTAGAGGAGTTGTTGTTGTTATTGTTGTTGTTGTTCCTCCACATGAACTAGTAAACAGTTCAGGAGATTGTTACTTCATTTGTTACAATTACAAATAAATATTATTTTAAAAGTAAATTCTGTTTATAATAATTTTTGATACACTATATTTTAATATCTTTCTTCTTTCTTTCTTTCTTTCTTTGTTTAATATATATACCGCTCCATCTAGCTGCACGGCTACTCTGGGCGGTTTACAAGGTTGAACAAATATCAATCTAGACACACAATAAATAAACAATCCAATAATAAAAACATAATAAGCAATAAAACAATATATATCAGAGCGTCAAACAGGAGCAAGATGGCCTGAAAACAAAACAAAAAAATTTTAAAAAATAAAAAATTAAAACAAAAAAATAAAAAAAACCCCTTTACTCATCTTTTTTCCTTAGCCAGACCGACTCGGAAAACATTTCTGTTGTCGTCAGTAAAACAGCCCATAAAAATCTTTACTGTGCAGCCGGACATAAAAAAATAACACATAACCTGGTTTAAAAACCACCAGCTGAAAGCCTCCCATCGGCCCCTGGGGAAATTGTTTTGAAACAGCCAGGTTACCCCTCAACAGTAGCACTCCACTCATCTTGACCTGGCAGGTTCTGCATGATTTCTGTGTAGGACTTACACTTCAGTTCCCTTCTCTGTTTTTTCCTTTAAACAGTGGGCCACCCTGAGGATCAAGCATGGTGCCAAAGAGAAGAACTATCCTCTTTATCGGCCCTACGTCAATGGTGAGGGGGTCGTGCCACCTTTCCTTGGAGGGGAGAGATGGGGACGGGGCTCCGCTTCTTGTCTTTCCCTTTGACTGGACGGTTGTGTCTCTGATCCAGGCATCATAGCGAAGGAGCCCACCTCGCTGGAAGAGGAGATCAAGGAGATCCGGAGAAGCGGCAGTAGCAAGGCCCTGGACACCCCGGAATTCAAGCTCTCCGATGTCTTCTACTTCTGCCGCAAAGGCATCGATGCCTATGCTACTTGTGTCAATTTTATGCCAAGTCAAATTGTCCATAGTCATATTTTATGTTCCTAAAGTAACAGAATGAATTTCAAGCTGAAAAAGACGAGGGAAAGTGCTAACGTAGCTGTTGTGATTTTTGTTGTGAAAAAACTCCTCACAGCTATCAGATCCTGGCTGTGGAAGCCTTCAAGAACATATTGATAATGTAGCATTTTTTTCCATTTTTTCTGAATGTTTCTGTTTTTTTCCTGGCGTGGGGTGGGGAACGGGGAAAAAAACCAGTTTTTTCCAAGCTTCAACATTTCCAGAAATTTTACATCTCCATCTGGGGGGGGGGCTCTCCATTCCCCCGGCCACCCAGTATCTTACAGCACTTACTTGCAGTTTCTCTCATGTCCATGTATGGTCCAGAGAAAAGACTCTGGCCAGGTCTTCTCAAAGGATTGTGTTTCCTCCCCAACTATTTGCAAGGGAGATTGCCATCAACACAAAACTGCAGCTTCTCAATTTAGGCAGTGGATAAGTGAAAGCATGGGTACTAATCTCATGGAGATGGTAGTCCTACTGCACTGTGTGAGATTTGAAATTATTGCCGAACGCTTGCGAACCAATATGTAATTAATGGAACTGCTTAATGTGTGTCAGAAAGCATAATGTTAGTAATTTCAAGCAAGTGTACTGTGTGGTTTCTTGTCTTGAAGATCAGCTGGAGAACATTTTTGAAACATCTTAGCTGTCAAGGAGAGCACAGCTGTTCTGTCAAAAAATAGGAAGTTACTAGTTGCCTGTATAGCCATGCCTAAAGGGAGGGGGGAGGAACCATGTGCAGAAGAAAATGCTCTGAAGGGAGGGGGAGCAAAAGAAAGGTTACTAGCAAACATCTGAAGGTGACACTTGAAACTATCTTGGTGGGGATGCTTGAAACACACAAGCAGAGGGCACAAGAGGTGGAATTGTGGTTTTGAAAAAAGGGACTTTCCAGCTGAAAGAGGGACTTTCCCAGCTGGATGGGAGGGGGCTTGCCCTATAGTAACCCTGGGAGTAAGCCCAGAGGCTATTTAAATTGTGAGAAACTGATGCAAGGGGTCCTAACTTCGCACTTAGAAGGGGACCCCTAACTGCAGTTAGTTTCTGTGTTTTTGTCTTGAAACTGCTTTTGCGTTGCTCAATAAAACAGCGCTGAGAACTTCCTTTTTTTCTCATTTTGACTCATTTTTGAGAAACTTAACCACAAGATTTCAACTGGAGAGCCACAGCCAGTGGCCAATAAATCAAGAGAACTACAAATGAAAAAAAGTTTGTGTGCCATCTCTATAGCAGTTCCTATTTACCTGTGCTGCCCTTCTTCCCTCCCATCAAGGGAGGAAACCAAGAGCACTTCTGTTTGCTATCATCCCATCTCCTTTGGTCTCCATCTGTGAGAGACTGTGGGGAGATCAAGTAAGCAATCTGCGACCGGAACTGTTTGCCATTACTTCAGTCAGAATCAAATGGTATGTTAGATACTCTAAGGAAAAATAACTGACATATAGTAGTGTACTGTTGACTTTTTATTGCTTTTTATTGCACAACAACTTATTTCCTAATATTAAATGGCATAAACAATGGAAAGCTCTTCAGAGAGCTTTTGATGCAACAGATGCTTAATGCACTATAAATTACAAGATCCCAAGAGTATGAAATAAACAAAAGAACTAGGAGTGAGGAGCAGGAAACGGTAAACAGAAAGAACCCCCTGGCGTAAAATGCAAGCAGTTAAGCCTGCATGCTTACAAAATGCAATATTTTCCGTTACTTTCCATACATGGCATGCATACTCTTAAATACCTTTCTGTCTTGATAGCACCCATCAATTGTACATAATTTTGTAATTCTCAAAAGGACCAAAGCATTCAGTCATTAACTGAAAAATGATACTCAATTTTCCACTGATGTGTTGGATTAAATTTTGTGTAAAAAGCAGAACTGAAATTACAAGGAATGACTTTTTCTCTCTTTTAAAACAATACCTGGAAGAAGCCACTTAAAGTGATCCATAATGTTTTGCAAGAGAAAACATATTTCACAAAGTTTCCAGTAAGACAAGCCATGGCAGTACTCACATATAAAGATTTCCTCTCTGCTTCATTGCTTACATTCTTAATACATACTCTAATTCTTTTGTTCCCTCTCTCAGCCTATGTTAGATCAAAGAATGACACTGATAGAATGCATCAAGATAGGAACAGAAACCAGATTCTTGTAGTTGTAAGTTGCAGTGGCAGTACGTAATGTACAGCAGGCACTGTGTGCAAAGCATTCATCAAGCGAAGGCATGCAGTCTCATTCTGATCATAAAAATATTTGGAAAGTCAATTTACATTGCCCTCCAAAAAATGTGTTTTAGTGCAAATCCTAAGGGTAACAACAAAATGGAAAATGGCCAACAGCCATATTCCTAACATCACAGTTAATAGAGCATGAAGATTCTATAGCTAGATACAACATGTAACTGATTACATTTCCAACTACAAATCCAGCCACATGGAAAATGACCGAGTAAATCTACATCAGTTGCCAAAATTCTTACAACTGATTACAAATGTATGACTTGACAGTAGCAGTTTCTCTATCAAAAGCAAATAGCATTATTATTTAAGAATGCGGAACTAAAATACATTTAAAAGGCTCACAAAACATTTTCATTTAAAAGTAAGATTTATGAAAGTGTTGGCCTTTTTCAAGAAAAAAGTTATTTTATCAAGCTAAATTGAATAGCATGAAGTAGTAGAGGAAATAATTCCTCAAATTACAGATTTTTTTAGTTGCAGAAAATCAGAAACAAACAAACAAACATTCTCTGCTATGTTGACATACCTTCCTGTAACCTGGACAGGTAATCACAAACAGATACTGCAGAGATGGTCTCTAGCCATTCTCTGCAGAATAACCATGTAACACTAGTGCTGTTACGTTGTTGTGTTTTCATATAAATAGAAAGTTTATTACCCAATCTAGTTGATTATTTTTGTCTCACTCAGTATTCCATTCTCTCTCACCGCGCGACACTCAGACATCTTTTTTTTAATTGCACATCTTAAAATGATAGAGATGGCTACTCTATTCCTTCAGCAACTCCATTCATTATTTTTACAATTTAATCCTCCTCTCACTTGGAATAAATCCTATTGGACTCAAAGAGATGTATTTCTGAGTGAACTGACTGAACTGTGAGGAGCAAAAGACTGACAGCAATGTAGCTACACATTCCACGTGTATATAGCTTGTAACACTACCAATGTGGGTCAATAGATTGCTTTCAAAAACTTCAGTTTTCCCTTTTTTATTTACTGCTCAGTGGTTCAGTGAAAATAAATTAAATAAGACTGATGTCTTCTAACACTTCCAAGTTCATGTTTAATCACTAGCCTTTCCTAACCTGTTACACATTGCAAAAAACTTCAGGCAGTGAAGACTGAAGTTCCCATTTCCTAGTGGGTACACTTGGACACCATTATCAGAAACTGCAGTGAATACCCTCCATCTGTTCCCTTTCCTTCACTGGAACAAAAGAAGACAAGACAGAATGATTAGTTTCCTTCAAGGCTCTTCACACACACTGGCCACAAAACACACTGTTCACAAGAATTTCCATCCATCCCCCATTTTAGTGTTAGAAAGCAGACAATGGAGAGAACATCCACCCACATGAGCAGTTCTAGCATTTGGGAGGAAGGCCAGCTACTTGTCACACACAACAGAGGACAGGACCAGATACTTTGTGATAAGTGGCTCTGTGATGAGGTTTACTACATGGCTACTTCTAGTCATTCTTGTGTACAAAACAATTACTTCTTGAAGTTGTACATATCGCTTCACTGCACAATAGAAGGTCATGGGGACCTGGTTTCAAGCTCCAACTTGGCACTGTATATTTGTAATAGGGTAAGCACTAATCTAAAATCAATGTGGTTTTTACTCATAATAATTTGCTTGTTTTGGAAAGATTAATATATTTCAAGATGCATCCATCTTCATTCTACTCTCCCTAGCAAATGAAAGTCCTGATATGAAATGTAGTTTTCTAAGGTCATACACACATGACGGATAATACCAATCTGTTTTAGCATGACTGCATTTACCTTGAAATAAACTATCAATCTGATGCATCACTATCAGCAAAGTCATAACCCTTTATTCACATTAGCCAGGTCTGGATATATACTATATGCATAGAATATGTATGAAGACTTGTTTGTGTGGGTGGTATTGTACAAACTCCCCAACCATACACTGGCTGAAATCTTTGGGGATGGCATAATCACCAATAGCAAAAAATCCATCTATTTAAGGCAATTTTATAGATTTGTACAATTTGTTACAATGCAATGACAATCTAGTGCACACAAAATCATCAAAGGAACCTCGAACGGATGTAACTTGGCTTCGCTGCTCTGTCACCACCACTACACAGCATGATCTCACCCACTAAATAGAAGTAAGTTTTGGATATCCAGTATCAAATTTCTAACAATTCAACCTTTCAACAATTTCAGGTTTTCTCAAGGGCAACTTTTCAATATCATCCTTTAAACATTTTATATCATATTTTAGCCATATTATGAGGGCAGTTTACAAAAAAGAATCAAACAATTACAATGCAAATGCAAAACAATGGGGTGGGTGTTAAATCTGCAAGAAAAAAAAGAGTGTGATGCTCTGTCTCAAACATTTATCGACTTGAGTTGCTTTTCGAAGCACAGGTTAACAAAGTCAAGCATGTCCTTGAATTACTTGATAGCCCACAGAAATTCTTTAACTACAAGTAGCAAGGGCATCCGTTCTTACAAAACTGCTGACCATAAATAATAATGATGAAACATGATATTACTGCCTTGAATATAGAGATCAAAACTCAATGGCTGAACAAACCATTCATTATGTATAAATTCCTGGGGTCAACCAATGGCATCACTAGACAAAGGATCTTACATAATGCTGGTGGTAAAGACCTCTACTGGCAACCTCCAAGAAAGCTGCATCCACACAGAACAGACAGTACTGGAAAAGACAGCCCAATGGTCTGGATAATTACATGACAGCCCCTTGTACAATTTATAGCCATACTTAATCCTGGGCTTCAAGCCAGGCCTACAATCGAGAGATGGGCCATAGCTCACCATTAGTGCACAGTTTTGCATGGAGGAGGTCCCAGGTCCAATCCTTTACATCTTCTGGTCAGCCTCAGAAGTACTCTAGTTTGAAACACTGGCTGTCAGTGTAAACAATACTGAGAGAGATGGAACAATGATATATAGCTTATAGAGTATACCCGTATGTCCTCTATAAATTGTAGATGCAATCTCCAAAGACAGTTTAAGCCAAAAGAATACAAAACATTCTGGAATGTGTTTCCATTCATCAAACCATCGGCTGTCAAGAAAAGGCTGGGGAAATACAACAGAAGGGAAAAATATTTTTTTCTGAGTCATATACTTTCCAGCCTCTTTCTTGCTCAACTGCTTAAATAAAGCAATGTCTTACGATCCTTCTGGCCTACATTCCCAAATATTCAACATACCAAATGATTGCAATTCCTATCACTCATACCCAAAATATACCCTAGCCTAGTCCATTTTCTCTTTGCACAGTGGAATCCATCTGGAGAGACAAAGTGATGGAGAATGATATTAGAATATACAGCATATAGAAAATATACCAACAAACAATGTCGTTTAATAGAGACTAGTTTGAAACCCTGGGTAAGCTACTGCCCATCAGTTTAAACAATACTGAGCCAGATGGAACAATAATCTTCCCTGGTATAAGATAGTTTCCAGGAGTGTTGTGGGGAGCAGATTGCACAGACCTAATTCTTTGACACATTTGGTGGAATAAGAGCCTGAATTGTGGCCAGAAAACCCATGAAAGCCAGGAAGAGGAGAAAAAACTAGTCTGGCTGCAGCAGAAGAGAGCAGGTTGAAGGACTTCCTCTTAAGGGAAAAAATGAGATAATTTGCCTGAGAAGCTGAAAGATACAGCCGGGGAGTGGGATCTTTGGAAGAACAATGAAGCGGATGAGAAGTCTGCCTGACAACCTAAGACATGAAACAGGAGGATGAAAAATGTGGTCAGGACAGTTGATAAATGACACCTTAAGAAACTAAGAAAAACTTGCCAAAATGGAACTGCAAATACAACAGTCAGCAGCAATTTTGAAAAGAAAGGAAAAGATAAAAGTGATGGGGTTTTAGGTTGCAATGTATAGGGTTTAATTTAAGATCCCAGATCTATTTTTATTGGTTTGGGGGATATCTTGTTGCAACAGCACATTTTCAGTGCCTCAGCATCACTATGGCTTAGTAATTGTACATCATCTATTTACACAACAGAATGAAAGATAAATCCCCTTGAAAATCCTGTAATTTGCACTGCTCATGTGAAAAATGTTGAAATAACAAAGGAATCATTCGCAAGAGTTTGCTATTTTAACTTTTTTCATTAAGTTGATATTAATAAAACTTGAAAAGTACAGACCGCCAGGTCTAACAAGTGAAGTCTAGCCTGCTTACACATATGGATGTCTCCTTCCGTTTCAGAATTCCTTCACATAAAGCAGATTCAAAATGGTTCACAGAATGTACTTTAAAATGTCCACATTATTGTTGTCTTTCCAGTACTGCTCCTGCTATACATAATCTGCTGTGAACACTGTCCTAGGTTCCTACATGAAATAATTAGGCAACTCACAGGGTTTGCATTTGCCCAGCCCCACCACAGTTTTAAAGATTACAATATTTTAGGGATTTGGGGGATTTTCACAATTTGTATATTATAACCCCAACATGTCTGTAGGAATTTCCTCATCCAGATTTCTGGGTGCTTTAATCAAGAAATCAAATAGGTGTTCACAATTTCTCAACCAAATGAATCCACACTTTGGCAGCCATTCTTCTTCTGGTAAATGGGTGAGCAGAGGTAAACGCTACTGAAATTGCAGGAGATTAAGACCGCTACCACACTTTAGATTTGAAATGCCTTTTCCTTAAAGACAAATCACCTTAAAAATCACTGCCTGCTTTTCAAATTGCTTTTTCTGAAGAGCCCCCTTGGCCATGCCCATTTTTGACCTGTGTCGGTTTTTCTTGCGACGACCACTGGGGGTGGTGTTTTTTAAAATCAGTTCCTGCACATGCTTTTAAAGCTATTTATATTTGCGGAAAAACTATGCTGCCTTTTTCAGTTTCCCCTGTTTCTGCCGCTTCCCTGTCATAGTTTAAAGCGGTTCAGCGAAGTGCGAGCGGGGAAGCTGATTGCTAAGCAACTGCTGAACTGCGGACTGCCAAACTGCTGTAGCAACCACATTACCATGGGAGGAGGTAAGGCGATGCAAAATAAACAGCGGCTGCTCAAGGAAGTGCGGTAGCGGCCTATGAGTGTGGTAGTCTGTGCCCATTAAATTCTGAACAGGAAGCTGCTGTAAAGACAAACAAGCAAACAAATTTATAATCCCTTGTAGCTTCCACTGAGTTTAGTTCAAACTACTTATTTTCCTTATTTTCTTCACAGGTTGAAAAATTGCTGATGGAATCCAAATTCATTAGCATGAAAACAAATCTAACTGGGGGAATTCCCATATAGATGAAATCTAAAAGTCCCTGTTTATGTTTCTTAATATTCTTTATGATCAGATTTCAGCCATGATATATTTTCATGTTAAAAAATAATATATCACTGGAGTAGATTCTGACAAGGTTAATTTTTAAGTCCAAATCTTGATAAAGTCTCCATATGATTAGTGTGATTATGGCAGTTCTGTATAAAAAAGTAACACTATAGTCCAAAAGCTTTGGACTTCATGTTTTTTAAAAAAAAAAAACTATTTTTCAGGATCTGGACTGGAGCAAAAATAACCGAAACAACACTACAGCTATCACTCTTCCCACAACAGTGATAGGAAACATAGAGCATAAGAAGGATAGGGTTGATCCTTCATACCCTAAATGAGTGTAAATACAGTAAAACCCTGTAATAATAATTCCAGAAATATGTTTATAATCCAAAAACCTTGCATATCAAGCGAATTTTCCCCATAAGAAATAATGGAAACTCAGATTATTCATTCTACAAACCAAAAATATTCCTATAAAATGATTGCAATACTATAATATAACACAAAATAATAAAGATAATAAAAGAAATAAACCTGTATTTACCTTTGAAAACCAGTTGTTGCTGCAGAACTAATTGAAGACCACGTGAGTGCATGCGCGCGCGCACACACACACACACACACACACGCACGCACGCACACACATGCACACGAGAGAGAGGGGGGAGGGAGGGAGAGGGAGACAGACAGGGAGGGGGGTACAAATGCACACACTTTCCGTGCAGGAACCCCAAAAACCTTTTTTAGTACAAGGGAAGGAATTTGGAATGCAGCTGAGCAAAACAGAACCAAAACCCTGTGTGTCAGACTACACAGGAAAGCCACTGAAATCCACAAACATAAGTACAGTTTCAACAAAAAAGAAGAAAGTCTAAAAAATTAACAAAGCCCGGCTTCCAGTACTAAAAGCTGTAGAGTTCAAAAGTCAAAGTTCAGTGATCCCTCCCCCACTAAGGTGATCAGTTCTCACAATATAAGAGCTAACGACACCCATCTAGGATCGTTGCTACCCCTGAAGATGGCCAAACAGCCCGAAAAACTTGCAAGTATCAGATCCCGCCCGTGAAAGCCTTAGGGCGTTTATACAAGACCCCTAAACTCCGGGGCAAATGGCTCCCAGCTCTTGAGCTTAAAAATGTTTCCCCACCAGCTCTGGAGTTTACAGGAAATTAAGTGTGACCACGCCCACTTTAGCGCATCCCAGTGCACCTTTCAAGTACCTGCTCCCTGGAGGTGAACATTCTTTGATGCGGTGCAACGATAGTGAGTGCGGGGCTCTCCTCGCTTCTGTTTGTTGTTGTTTTGGCTCCCGCCCCTTTAAGAGTTACTTAAGAAGAGCGAGAGGCAGAACGGAGGTGAGCCACGTTCTTTCTTCCTTTGTTTCCTCCCTCCCCTCACACAGCCAGCAGCCAGGAAGTGCGGAGGGGGTGGGAACACAGGAAGAGCGACAAGCCCCTAAGATCTCTGGTCTGAATTTAAGTGGCCAGCGGATCTTAGGGGTCGTGTAAAAGCGCCCTTAGAGAATACATTAAAACCCTGTATTCTCTCTTTTGTGCTTCAGAGGGGCAATGGCAAACAAGAAAGGAGTAAGAGGGATGTGAAAGGATGAAAGAGATCTGAGATATCACTTAGCAAAGCAGGGAATGGGGGTGCATGTTGTATTTGAAATGGGATGTGGGGAAGAGTGAGTGGAGGAAATACATAGGCAGCCACTTACAAGGTAAGAGCCACTGCCACCTGCAGCTCACTGGCATGGAGTTAAGAAGGCTTCCCTAGGAATAACAAAGGCAAGGGTTTGTGTGGTGGTAGAATGCTGAGGGCATCCAAAAATCATACAGAAGTGAAGCTCCCTTGGGTAATCACCTCCTTTTATTCCCTCACTACAGCACTCACATTGCAAGACATTGCTCATTAATCAATGTAACAGTTTTGCTCAATTTCTGCTCATCTTGGTGAACAATTGCAGAACAAGGTACTTGCAGCCAACGTTTTACTGCACTGTACATGTGAGTAAATCAATGGACCACATGTGTTTATATGCCATCAGAAATTAACTCCCCCCCTCTGTGTGTGTGTGTGCGTGTGTGTGTGTGTGTGTGAGAGAGAGAGAGAGAGAGATTGGATTATGTCTTGATTGGATATAGAACTAGTCTAGTTTGTGGTGTAGGCTGAGTGATGAATTGGTGTTTAGACCATCACTCTCGCCAATCAAATCCTTATAGGGCCCTGGAAGTTCATCATAATAACTGCATACCAACAAGTGTATTCCAACTTACAGCAACCCTTTCCAGGGTTTTCTAGGTATAGAATACTCAGATATGGTATCATGCAAAGACTCCCCTAGAAATCTCAGGTACCTTTAAAACCCTATTAAGGCCTCTAGTAGTCAGAGATGACTTGAGAGCATATAGAAAAGCATTTGGTTGAATTTTTATTCTAGAGCAGTGGTTCCCAACCTTTGGTTCCCACATGTCCTTGGACTAAAATTCCCAGAAGACTTCACCAGAACATCTGGGGACCCAAGGCTGAGAACAACTGTTTTAAAGGAAACATTAGCAGCCAAATCCCCCTACAATATGCTCTGAAGGATCCCAAATCTTCTCCCCTTGTTGTCAAGTTAGCAACAAAAGTTGTTTGGGAAAACTAAAAGTGGTGTCATTGGCAAAAGGACTTCCTTGTAGGCCAGCTCTTGTACGTGAGAAAAGGGACACTCGGCCATTAGCTTTCATTTACTTCTCAAGCAGTCCTCTAGATTAATGTCTGAAGGTCTGGGACTCTCTTCCAACTAGTATATTTTAAAACAAGTGTATGTTTAGCTCAACTGTAAAGTTTATAAGACTGGTAATTAACAGTTGACATAACCTTCCATGGCCTGCAACATTTATTCAATCTGCAAATACACAAGATTACTGCAAGACTAGACTATGGGTGATACTGTACTGATTAAACCAAAGGTGAAATCTCTTATATAATACATGTCCTAACAGACACAATAAAATGCACAAGCCAATATCAACATACTGTGAATCCTGCATACAGAGAAACATTTTCTAATTAGCCACATATCAAAAATGATTTCATCAAGTAGTACTTCATTAGCTAAAGTACACACTCCACATTTCTGATGAAGACCAGCAACACAGGCTGAGGTTATCAACTTCTTAATTTGTCTCTTTAAAACCAAATTAATATTTACCTTAAAATGCCACAATACACTTATTTAAAATGAAAGCTCATTTCATTGTGTTTAAAAATGAAATGCATTTAGAATTACACTTCCTCATTAGTATTTATCCCATTACAATTAAATTCTCATACACCTGCTTTTACAATCCATTTTTTCTACGATGTGTCTGTCTATAGCAACAAGTCTTTATTAATTTGCTTATATTTTGTTTTAATTTTTCAATTTAGCTTGTGTTATTTTAGGCTAAACTACAGCCATATATCCTCAACAAATTGTTAATGCAATCTACAAAATACAGAATGAATATGAATGTTTCCATTCATGAAACCATTTGCAGGAGAAAATACATCTCAGTGACCATATACTTCTCAGCCTTTTTCTTTCTAAACGACTTCAATAAAGAAACATCTAAAGAACCTTGAGGCCTATGCTTCCCAGATACTCAAGATACCATGGACTGCAATCACTACCAGTCATGCAAAAATGATACAATTGTCCATTTTCTCTTTGTACAACAGAATCAACTGGAGAAACAGAGTGATGGAGGGTGCTACTAAAAGACACAGCAGACATGAAAGGGAAATTTACTCACTGGTAAAGGAGATTGTTAAAATCCTCTGTCTTCTCCCATATCCTGCTTAGGCACTGCAGGAAGAGCCAGGAAAATTAAAGCAACAATGGGAAGCCAGGGGAACAATGGGGCAGGCTGGAAGAGGAAAAGACGAGGACACAGAATCAATTAAAAGAAATGGAGGAAAATGGTACTACCTATCAGGATGACAGCCTAGCAGCACGTACAAAACTGGAGCAAAATCCACTGTCATTCCTCCAGACCATACAAATTCCAGGTTGGCAATGAGATAGAGGGTCATGAAATGAGAGGTATAATGGAACGGTGGGTGATGCTTTACTGAACTGATCATATGATCAGAAAGACCCAGATGCTGTAATTCTTGCTGCTACCAGAGAAACATCAAGCCCCAGAAGACCCCACAGCATAGCAGTAGGTTCTGCTTGTCCCTTTGCCCTTAACAAAGGGAAGTTTGCTAGACAGATAAAGAAACCACAGGGTGCATCTCTGCTTCCACACTGGCATAAAACTGTCTGTTTAAACTGCACCTGCCAACAAGTGTGACAATGTACAGCACTTTTAAGATAGCACCAGATCCAAATAGCCTATTTAAATCCATACTTCCCAATTTCCACACAACGTTCTCAACTACTGTATCTGGAATGAAACATCAGAAAGCTAACTTACATGTGGTTTACACTTGAAAATCAAAATGCCAATAAACGTTCATACTCTGGGGGACATATTTTGTACACTGACAGGCAGAAGGAAGGAGCAAAAGTTTGAGCTGGAGTTGTCTGGGCTGCTAAGACCAATCAATGAAGAACTGGTAACAGAAGGAGGAGGATGAACGCAAACCTGTATGTGAGGTCTTGGCTGTTATTCATCCAATCCAGCATAAGTAATATTGTATCAGGATTTTCAGATGGCACTCTGGCTATTGTGCCTGAGCCAGTTCAATATGCTAGTAGGAAGACATATACTGTAACTTATACACATTGGATAGTTCTCTACTGTTTTACGGAACTACTTTGATGTATTCATTTTAAAATATGTTTGCCCTTTCCTCCATCTCCCTTTTAAATGCACAATCATATTATGAAAATCAGCTCTGCTGTAATCCATTTTTACTGAATATATCTATTGTGAGTGGCCATCATCTTATATCAGAGACTCAAAAATATGCATGACACAATTTGTTCCTTATCTAAAAGGTGCCACACCTCCTCTAGCTATCAAGAATGAAAATCCACATACAATAATGCCTTCCAGCTTTTAGCTTATATCAGCATCCTTTTGCTCTATGGTCGTCTTCTTTTTCTAGAGTTCAACAACTGCTACAAAGAACCATTAGAAGAACACTCTTTTCAGAAAACAAGTTCTATACTTTATATTAATCCCCCATCACACCTCCTGTCATTTTGTGTTTCCTGGTATGCCCAGCCTAAAGTCAATATACTTGCTATGGTGAATTATTCTGAGACGTGAAGCACCAGGGGCTTCACACTACAAGTAACCTGTCAGACAGCATTCAAAACAAAATATGGATTTATTAGCACTCAATTGAATTTCTTGTTATATATAACTCTCGGGCTAGCTTTACAATGCCTTGTCATTCCAGGATCTGTTCACTTGCAGCAACAATAACAGAAATCCATTTTTTTAAAAAAAGTAATACAATCACATAAATATAAGCATCTCACAGAGGAAAAAGAGAAACACGACTATAGTTTATCAATAAAGAGAGTGCAGGTGTTAGACTAATCACCTAAAAGCAATAGAGAAGCCTACTGAAAGAATCTCCTCTGTCATAATTCCACTTCTTAAGAACAGTTACATATTTCCCAGTGCCAATACCCTGTTATAATACATGTCACAGATACAAAGAATTATGTATGATCAGTTTAGCCTCGAAAAGGTGCTGTGGTATATCAAGTAAATGCAGCATCAGTTCCTTTCTGCAAGGGTCCTGCAATGGAACCAAGACAGAAGTGGTAACATAAACCGAGTAGATAAGTGACTGCTCTAAGCTTCAGTGCTTCAGCTACAAACAGTCAGATGTACAGTATCAGTGGGAATGAATGTGCACAGCCAAACAGCACAGTAACTGGAGCTTTTCAAAGAACATATTAAAAATATTGGTATTAGAATTAACTTCATATTAGAATCACAGAATCATAGAATAGGCTGCTATCCCAAGACCACTATAAACCGCTTCAAACTGCTTGAAGATGCAGTTAATAAAATTGTGTGCCCACGACCAGTGGACTTTAAAGTGGAAAAATGTGACCACACCTACTTAAGCATGACCCAGCAAGTTGTGCAAGTACTTGGTCTTGAGGTGGTACAAAGTTTGTCTCAGTTCCGATGCAGATTTTTAACTGGTACTTGAGTCCATGGGGACTGGGAAAATCCACATCAAAACCCTTTCATTCCACTGTGTTGCAGTTTCTGCTCATGGGAAAACAAAAGATGTGGTTCTACAAACTGCACCCGTGGGGACATAGGAACAGCATTTTCAACCACAGGACCATTCCGGGGGGGGGGGGGGGGGTGGAAATCCTCATTTTACCTAGATATAGATTTTCTGGCCGTGGGATAGCAGCCATCGTGAAGTGCAGAGGGGCCTACAAGACCATCAAGTCCAACCCCCCCCACTCCATGAACAAATACAAAGCAAAGGACATCTGCCAGGTGGTTTCCCAAATTTCCTTTAAATACCTCCAATGTTACAGTAATCAACACCTCTTGAGTTAACTGTTCTAAAAGTTAGGACGTTTTTCCTGATATTCAGCTGAAAACTAGGTTCCTATAACATGAGACCATGACTGTGTGTCCTGCAGTCTGGCATGATCAAGTAAAGATCCTACCCCTTCTCAACGTTTCAAATATTTTAAAAGTACTATCATATTGTCCCTCAGTCTTCTTTTCTCTAGGTTAAACATGCCCAATTCTTTCAGTCTTTTTTCATAGGGCTTGCTTCCCAGCCCCCTGATCAACCTTCTCACCCGCTTCTTATTATGTTCCAATTTGTCAGGATCTTTCTTGAAGTATGGTGTCCAGAACACAATATTGGACACAGTATTCAATGTGAGGCTTAAACAGTGCTGCATTTAGTGGGGCAAGCATACCAAGGGATTTTGAAGTTATACTTCTGTTACTACTGACTAAAATAGTATTTGCCCCCTCTTTGGCTGCATTACATTGTTGGTTCATATTCAGCTTATGATCTATGAGAATTCTAGGGTCCTTCTTACTTGTATCCCAGTGTCCACCATCTTGTAACTGTGCATTTGGTCTTCTTCTTCTTAGGCACAATACTTTGCGTTTCTCTGTGTTAAATTCTGTTGGTTTCAGTCCAGTCTATCAAAATCATTTTGAATTTTGTTACCGTCTTTCAGGATATATTAGCTATCCCACCCAATTTTATGTCATCCACAATGACATTAATTAAACAGCAGGCCTTACATAAGACATTTGTTGTAGCCAGTTGATTATGATCAGCTCAACATAATTCGCTTATGAAGATTTAACTTTGCTTTTTAACAAACCTACCGGTAATTGATATTTACTTTAGAAAATAGCTTTTCCAAAGCTCTAGTTCTTGTCTCAGCTATTCTACTGTCCATTCAAGATGACAAAGAAGGAATTATCATTCTTAGGGACACTGCTTTCCAAATCCAGTGCTAACAGAAAAACAGTGCAGATTCAAAAAGAGATAGCTCACAACTATGAAACAAAAATAAAGCTACAAATATCAAAATGCTAGCATAAAATGATTATCTCCATGGGGTAAGGAATGTTTTTATTTTGGACTGCCCATATAAAAAAAGTTATACATCTGGGTGGGGAAAAATATAAGCAACACAGGGCTGAACACTTTGAGGTACTCATTTAGAAGAGAAGTATAAAGCAAGAATGTGGATGGAACATTAAATGAATAGCCTACAGAAAGTGGGTGGAGGTAAGAAATTTCCCTACTCCACAGTGGTAGAAACTGAAGTCTAGTTTTTTTTTTTTTGTTTTTTTTTAAGGAAATAAAGCTCCAAGGTGAAATCAACTAGAAAAAACTGAGCCGCAACTTCCAAACAGAGTGTGTTTGGACAGCGCACCAAAAAAAAAATATGGCTGCATGGAAACCCTGGCTTGTCATGGATAAGCAGCAGTGGCTAAACAAACCATGATTCTTTTTTGTCTTCTCTGATTTGTCTTTTGCTCAGACAAACTAGAGAAACAAAGCTAAAGGACACCCTGGTTTTTTTCTCTAGCTTGATGGGAGAGAAACAAAGTGGTGATAAAAACACCAATACCCATACAGTATCAAGATGAGGAACATCACATTTTGAACTACAGTTCACAAAACACTTGCTACCACCAGAAGGGATGACAGTGTATACCAGCACACTTCTCATGGCCATCTGTAGCCATCCAAACAGAGGTCAGGTTTGTGGAATTCACAACCACAAGATACTGGGCCAGACAAAACGGCTTTGTTGATTGATTTATTCCTCCACATCCTTGACTTAAGGAACTGTGTGAAGAAACAATTGCACTAATACTTTCTTCCTACAATGGAATATGAAATTGAGATCTTTGTAGTCAGGAGATAAATAATCAGGGAATGGAGGGGTTGAATAACTGGGAATTCAAAGAGAGGACTGAAAAGATCTTTGTTTGGGGAAAATCCATGGCAAAATGTTCATTGTGCCTCATGTAAAAAAGAAAACATTTTCCCCCAATGCTATCCTGCCAGAAATTGTTTTAGACCACCTAAAATGTCTAGGAAAATGTTTTAAAGTCCGTGGAAGAGTCTGTGGAAGCATAAAATGATGTTGCTCTTTCTGGGTATTAAGTGAAGTTCTAATTATGCACATATAAGTACATAAGAGGTTTTACCGTCATCACTGTTAAGACAGGGGGCACTGCTACATGAATATTAGCCTTTACTGATTAAAGGGAGCTAAATATCCAATATCATGCTAACAGAAATATACTGCTTTAAAAATGGAGTTATGAAATTGCTTTTAAGAAATTAAAAATTAGTTATAGTCAAGACCCAAAAGCAATTACTTATTAATACAGATACAATATACAGAGTAGCTCTTTACCTTCCATAGTTTGACAATAACCAAAGTATTTGTGTGAAAATTATGTAAAGAACCATTTTTCATTTAGCAGTCAGAGATGCAACAAAGGACAACATGGGGATACGCGAAATTTCTTCACTGTTTTAGTTATGCCACAGAGTTAGACCCAAAATAAGTGAAATGACTTGCTCCCACATTATATGTGAAATACTGAATACTCCCATCTTAGTTTCTTTAAGGATGGGGAGCCAATGCAAGCACAACTCTTAAAAATCCATTCATTTGAACTGTGGTGCTGGAGTGAAGTTTGTGGATACCTTGGACTGCCTGAAAGGTGAACAAGTGGGTGTTAAGTCAAATCAAGCCTGGACTATCTCCAGAGGCAAACATGTTGAAGCCATAGCTATCCCTAATGTGGACAGAAGCTTGTTTGGAAAAGCTAATAATGCTGGGAAAGATAGGTTGAAGCAGGAAAAGAGGTAGACCGAACATGAGATAGATTGGCTTCCTACACGAAGCCACAGGCTTGAGTGTGCAAGAATTGAGAAGGGCTGTTGAGGTCAGGACATTTTGGGAAAGGTTGTAGGTTTTTTCTTCTTCTTCCCAATATTCGTTTCCGATTGTTAATAATTTCCCATCTATTCCATCCAAAATATGAAATCTCTCTGAACCCATTTCTTGGGCTGCAAGTGCTCTTTCTTCTTCCCAGGGATATCTTCCAGTCATGAGGATCCCTCCTAACATATCCTTTTGTTGGCCACATCACCAAGGTCACCATGGAAGGAGAGACAACAGCCGCTGCAACACCATTCAGAAAGAAATCCTTTCTGGTTTTCAGAAGATGGCGCCATAAAATATGCCTTGAGTTCTAGAGATGAATTGGACTAGAACCTGAAATAAATTCCTTTATAAAATGTATTCAGTTCTGCTGTGATTTGTTCTTCCCTGACATTATGTTTTATTCCCATAAAGTACAATGGGGATGGGAGGAGGCTGCCTTCAGGATAGTTTAACCTCCTTAAACTATCCTGAAGGCAGCCACAGACTGCCTTCACATGTGTGAAAACTTGACACAATTCTACACATACCACCATATAAGGTTTGTTATTCTTTATTTGGACTTGATTTCTTTCATATTGTGTTTACGGTTGTGCCCCCCCCCCAAAAAAAAGAGGTTGAGAATGGTTGCTGCACATAACTCATGCTCTTCAGAAACTAGACTCCAATATATAATACACAAATCCAACATGGTAAATTTTAACTCAGTGTGATAAACTTGCTAACCTGTAATCCTTTTAGAGACATACTTTGTTTCCAGAACACATAACACTATGAAGGCAGAATCCTGCAGTTTCCAATCTGTATGTCAAGGATAAGTTGATGTGAAGAATCAAAAGGATGTGTGTGTGTTTGTGTACGCATGCTCATGTGCACATGCTGTGTAAGTTCTGAGCTGACTTGCTTTGAGCAATTTATTTTGTTTCCTGCATCAAAACGAATTTTAATTAGAAAGGACCTGCGGCACTTGGGGCAGATATTGTTTCAGTTCACCAGTAGTATGAGGTGGATGACACCTCAAGATTTAGAGCAACGCAACACATAAGAGGAGAAAAACAGAAACAAGTATAATACTACACCGTGTGAACCAAAAGATGCCATAGAAAAATATTAGAAGATAGAATTATGTTTATTCTTTTTAGCATGTAAAAGGACAGAATAGAAAATAGAATATTTTGGCATAATATTACAACAGGATATGTAGCATTCAGCTGAACATGTACAGAACGAAACAGTTTGTTACCCCCCTGCTTTTCCAAATTTCAGATAACAGCTTTCATTCTGGACCAAATGGCCTTATTACTAAAATTACCTAGCCCTGCCGGGGGGAGGGGGAGCTTCATATTTCATTAATAAACGTATCTCTATCTTTATTTCCTCTGAAGATAGATTCAGAAATGCATAATCTGCCTGTCTGAACAATTCTCTTGTGTGGAACATTAAACCCATTTTCTGTACAGGGCTGGAGGGAAGCAATGTCTGAAAAATCTCTGGCAGACACATGCAGTTTTCAAGAAAGCATGCCTGCTAAAATTGTGGTACACACCAGAAAAATCAGTGTACATCCCTATCCTCATTTGCACAAATTTCACCTCCCATTATGTTAAGACCTGAAACCATTTTCCCCCTCTCAAATCAGTGACCTCTCTCATTTTGTTGATCAAATTTTTAACGTTTCCTACTTCTTGCATCCACTCACACACTCATAACCAATCCAGATCCTCCTATATATTCAACAGTTAAGAGGAAAATAACACAATCCCTTAAAAACAAAACAGGAGTGGAAGACCCACAAGGAATATTATGTAACACATAATATTTGCCCCTGACCTGCTTTCAAATAAGGGAATGTACAGCCTTACACAAATTTGCATGTAATTGGAAAAAGACAGCCAAATATCTCTGACTCCGCTTCCCTTCACAGTCTACAATCACTAGCCCTTTAACTAAACAGCTATAGTAACTCAATTAAAATGAAATGTTCTGATAAGGAAAGCCTGTGGTCACTGTGGTTAGAAATAACAGTCTACTGATACGCCTACAAAACTGCAGATCCTGAGAATATAGAACATGGAAGACGAAAGCATATAAGAAATGTCTAATGGTTAAATAACATGGTTATTTAGTTTTAACTAAAAACGACACAGCTCTTTTACTGATTGGTTAGGATACTGGGAAGGATGAAACACAGCTGTTGCTATCCAGCACATCTAAAATAAACCTCTGTTACTGCCACACTGCCACAAGCAAACAACATGCATTCAAAATAACAAAAAAACATTGCTTTTGAAGCAGAGTGCTCACAGCATATTTCATGTTTAACTTGGATACAGACTGGACTATTTTATTTCTGGAATACCTTTGTTCACACTCATGCAATGAACTAAACATATCCCCCTGAACACCTGTGACCAGAGCCATGCATGGGCATGAATGTAGAGATGGGCACAAAATGAAAATATAGTGTTTTGTTTTGTTTCCTTTCTTTAGTAGTTTCATCTCATTTCATGAGTAACAAACTTTTTTCCAAAAGAAAGGACATGAAATGAAACAATTCAGAACTCTAAGAGGGGGAGCTTCCTTGGACTTCTCCCTGGAAGTCCTCAAATTTGGAACTGTTAGTCTTTCGGACAATAAGGGGAAAGGTTGTGGGCTGCAGCAAGATTGCCACTGTCACCCGGCTGGTTTTGACAGCTCAGGGTATGGGGAAGGGGGCAGTGGCTTTACTCCAGCAACTGCAGCCCGTTGCCTGAAGTGAGATCCATCAGCTGGTGTAAAGTCACAACACCTTCCCACAGCCCGAGCTGCCAAAATCAGCTAGGTGGTGGCAGCAAGGGGGGGGGGGTTTACTCCAGCCACAGATCTCACTGAAGCCCATTGTGTGAAGCAACATCCGTCAGCTGGAGTAAAGTCGTGCCCCCCTCCCCACTGCCTGAGTTGCCAAAATCAGCTGGATGGTGGTGGCAGGGGGGACTTTAAGCCAGCCACGGATCTTGCTGCAGCCCGTTGCCTGAAGTGAGATCTGTCAGCTGAAGTAAAGTTGTGGCCCCCTTCCCCACAGCCCAAGCTGTAAAAACCAGCTGTGTGGCAGCGGTGATCTTTTGGTTCACATGGGATCCAGCTGCGCCGACATGGCAAGAGAATCCTGGCTCTGACAGCAAGAACTTGCTTTTAAAATACCCAATGCATACCTTGCGAAAAGCAGGGTGTTTAAAAGCACATTTTTGCTGCTCCGACCCCAAAGGGGAGCAGGTGAGGGGGGAATCACCAAGCACCTGCCTCCTTCTTTTGCCCCCTACCAAAGCTCAAGGGCAGCCAGTTTGGTGGGGAGCAAAGTTAGGTGGCTGATTGCGAAGCCTTAAAGTGCAAGGAAGGCTTCATAACCAGCCACTGACTTTGTGCCCTGCCAAACTGGCTACCTTTAAGTTTTGGAGCACAGCCCGTTGCCTGAAGCAAGACCCGTCGGCAGCTCAGGCTGTGGGGAGGGGGCATGGCTTTACTCCAGCCGATGAATCTCGCTTCAGGCAATAGGCTGCAGCAAGATCTGTGGCTGGAGTTTTTTTTAAAAAAAAAAAAACCTTGCCACCACCACCCAGCTGATTTTGGCAGCTCAGGCTTAGAGGAGGGGAGGCACGATTTTACTCCAGCCATTGGATATCATTTCAGGCAACGGGCTGCAGCAAGATCTGTGGCTGGAGTAATGCCCCCCCCCATTGCTGCCACCACTGAGCTGATTTTGGCAGCTTGGGCTATGGGGAGGAGACGTGTGACTTTACTCCAGCCAACAGATCTTGCTTCAGGCAACGGGTTGAAGCAAGATCCATGGCTGGAGTAAAGCCCCCTGCCACCACCATCCAGCTGATTTTGGCAGCTCAGGTGGTGGTGGGGAGCATGACTTTACTCCAGCTGACGGATGTTGCTTCACGCAACCGGCTGCAGTGAAATCTGTGGCTGGAGTAAAGCCTCCCCCTTGCCACCACCGCCTAGCTGATTTTGGCAGCTCGGGCTGTGGGGAGGGTGTGTGACTTTACACCAGCTGATGGATCTCACTTCAGGCAATGGGCTGCAGTGAGATCCATTGCTGGAGTAAAGTTGTGCATCCCTCCCCACAGCCTGAGCTGTCAAAACCAGCTGGGTGGGGGTGGCGATCTTGCTGCAGCTCATCACCTTTCCCCTTACTGTCTGAAATCCTGAATCCCAAACTGCTCCAGTCCAAGGAAGCTCCCCTGTTTCAGTTTTTGAACAGAAAAAAAAGTGGTTTGGTTCATTTCGGGCAACACAGTTTCTTTCATTTTGTTTTATAATGAAACAATCCATTACATAACGACACAACAAAACAGTGAGTCATATTTTTTGTGCCCATCTCTGGGAACAGTTACATTGGCTCTTCTACAGCAGGCTTGTGCAGATTAAATAAGGCCACTTGGGGTTGGCTGTAGGTGTGATATACCAAATGGTACTTCTAGATTTAAGTGACCCTATTTGGTCAGGCTTCTACCAATAATATCATTATGTGGCATAATAAGAATGATACTTTCTTATTCAGGATATCAGCAAAATGAACACTTCCTCTGTTCCTCAGCAGAGTGGCAGGGGAAGTGAAATGTTTTTAAAGACTCTGGTAGAGTATCTCTGAGGTACTGTATCACTATAAGAACGAAAGAAAAAAAATCTTAGGTTTGTTTGAACCAGATGAGAAACTGCTCCAGTCAAATCCATAGAAATTTAAACTGGAATGTGCCTTGAAAGCTTGGAAAGGCTTACTTTTGGTCCACTTACAGCAATCACACACATTGAAAATGGATCAAACTAGAACAAGCCTATCCACACCAAAAGAAAAAACAAAAGCAAAACAGACGCCCCTGGCAGGGAGATGCAGGTAGGAACACTCTCAGAATAATTTGAGTTATTCCAGTGCTTACACCATGTGATCACTGGGGGAAAGAACAAACCATACCATCACCACAGCAGACCAAAGAGTGGGAGAAATGCCTGTCTGACAAAGATGGATTGTTCTTAACCCTAGTTTTTACATAACAAAATGCTGGAGGGGGTTGGGGGACAGAGAAAGAGCCACTGCCCGATACCGAGCAGATCGATAAATGAAATAAGCATGCATTTACTTCTTCAATACATTCCCATGCATTTTTCTTTTAGCTGATACAGAATTATTTTAAAGCTGTTTTCCAGTACCTTTTCAAATGTCTGAAGCTACTCATTAAATAATCCCTAAGAGAAAGCCCCTAAAATCAACTTTAATTATGCCTGAAACCATTTTTAAAAAGTGGCCTGGAAAAGTCAACACCAATTATACATTGATGGTCTGCTTCAGCAGTCCTGAGCAATAGTCCTTACATGAACAGAACAGTGAACCAATTCATAACACTAACAAGTCAAACAGCAACAATAGTAAACATATGGGGATAACACTTTACTTGGGTCTGAATCAAGGAGATGGGACAAGACAACTCCATTAAACTAATGGAGCTGTTATCTTGCATCTAGGTACCTAGACATAAGCCTCACTAAACCCAATAGGTCTTGCCTCTTGATAGACACACATAGGATCACACAAACACACACAAAATGTAAATATTCCAGCATGGAATCCCACATTCAGATAACAGGAATGTTTTTATTTCAGTACTCCTTATCAAAACTCGAGCTTAATTCCTGAGACCCTGACATAGCCTGGCAGATAGCAAGCTTCATGCACAGAGCTCGGCTTCTAAATCCCCTTTTCCTTAACACAGCCTACAGATAAACAGCTCTTCAGATTCAGATGAATTCCAGAAGTACTGTATGCTCTGAGATGCAGCATAAGGAGCACCAAATGAAGGAGCAAGACATAGAAAGTTCAGTGTTTTCATGCAACCCCCTTCATGTGTTGAAATGGGCTTTCTGTATAGAGGAACAAACCTGTGAATATTTCCCAAAGAGAAAAAGCTTTAAAATGAAATATTACAGTCAAAGCTCTACTCAAGAAAGCAAAGAAATTTAGACAAATTATATTATGGAAAACGTATACAGTAATGAAATACCAGGTTTGATAGCATCAACATCTACAAATAGCAGATGTATAGGAAAACCCTATGCACACTTAATTTTTCACCAGTCCAATCCAATTAATTCATATTTGTAAAATATGTCTCACTAAGGTTAGCAGGTTTGCTTCCAAGTAAGCTCAATTGTTTTCTTTTCTCTGAAGCTCATCTTTTGTGAATTCTTGGAGTGAATGTTATGCTATATTATAAATTACATTCCAAAATGAGCATAAAAATAGTAATCTTTCCCATATTTTGAATACAGATGTCTAAATTCCCTTACTATTTACAGAAGTGCATATGCATCAATTCTAGTTAGAGTCTGTCTTTATTAAATAACTCAATGTAAATGAAAATAAGGCTAACAGAGTCTGTGTTGGTGTTTTTAAAAAACACCTTAAGACCTGGTCGTTTAAAGCCGCCTTTGGCAACTGCTGAGACTGTTGTTTTGTCTGTTTGTTAGCCCATTGTTTGCCACCACCATCTTTTTTCTGCTCATCTTAATTTTGTTGTTGGCTTTGTTACCTCTGTTTATATTTTTGCTTCCGGTTGTTCACCATCCAGAGTTCCTTCAGGTATGTAAATAAAATTAGATAGATAGATAGATAGATAGATAGATAGATAGATAGATAGATAG
>JAHTLZ010003526.1:41583267-41637067 GCA_023846285.1 Phrynocephalus versicolor
GATAGATAGATAGATAGATAGATAGATAGATAGATAGATAGATAGATTGATTGATTGATTGATTGATTGATTGATTGATTGACCGACTAACCCACCAATAAAAAGCAACATAATTCACCCCAGACAGCAGATCCATTTCTTCCAACTAGTTCTAGCTTCATCTCTCCGAAGGCAGGAGGAGCTGCCTTTTAAGCGTTTTTCTTTAAGAGGCAAGTCCTGCGTTTGATTCAAAAATCTGTGTGTTGGTGTGCTGATCAAAGTTATGTGCCAGGTTAACACATTCCAGCATCATATTTTTTTAAACAAAACTACTTCCAATTATAAATTGCCAATTTGGATTAAAAATATAAAGAGCTGGCCAGACACTATGGAGAAGTGAATAGTTGCTTTAATAAAAAGAACACACAAGAGCAGTGCTTCTGTCCTGACAGACTGGAATAATACAAAACTAGTCCTCAATGATAACTATTTGATAATTAGATGCATTGTGCAACAAACTGAGCATTTGCTCAAACATCCTTGAGTTAGTGTACCCTACCCCAGTCAGGAATCTGGCTGCTGCATTTTGGACCTACTGAAGTTTCCCGAGACATTTCATCGGAAGTCTCACATAAAGTCTAGCCAGGACATCACTAGGGCATGAGTCACCCTGACTAGAGCTGGTTCCTCAAGAAATGGGCATAACTTGCATACTAGCCTTATTTGTGCATTTGCGCTCCTGGCCACAGCCATGACCTGGGGATCCAAGCTCAAGGATGAGTCCAAGAGCACCCCCAAGCTGTGAATTTCTTTCAACTGGAGTGTGACCCCATCCAGTACAGGTTGCATCCCTGTCCCTTGTTCTCCCTTTCGACTGACCAGAAGCACCTCTGACTTGTCTGGGTTTAGTTTCATTTTGTTCATCCTCATCCAGTTCATTACTGCAGCTAAACACTCATGTAAAGTTGAGATAGTAGCTCCTTCAGAATCTGGAGGTGATGAGGGGTAGAGCTGGGTATCCTCGGCATACTGGTGGCACTTAACACCAAAAGTCTGGATAATCTCTCCCAGTGGTTTCATATAGATGTTAAATAACATAGGAGACAGAACAGAACCCCGAGGAACTCCATAGGTCAGCGGCTATGGCAGGCCTGTCCAAAGTCCGGCCGGGGGGGGCAAATCCAGCCCGTCAGGCCATTCTGAGTGGCCCGCGGCTGGCTGGCCCGCCCCTCCCTCCCCCTCCTTCACCCCATGTTTTTTTAAAGAAAGTGGGTGGGGCTTACAGTGGGGTGGCAGGGTTGGGGAGCAACCGGCCCCTGACACATTCTCAGCCACCAAATCTGGCCCTCCTTACAAAAAGTTTGGGCACCCCTGGGCTATGGTGTCAAACATGGATCACCTAATACCACTTTCTGCGCTCTTTCCTGCAGTGCCCTAAATTTCCATTTCAGAGAGACAAGTCAGGAAGATACCATGGTCTATAGTGCCAAAAGCATCTGAGAGGCCTAGTAAAACCATAAGGGACACAGATCCCCTATCTGTTCCCTGGTAGTTTATCTCATCCAGAAACCTCTGGAGCCACGAGGCCACAACCCACTCTCAGACTTTATGGGATATTCGATACTAGTTGGTAATTATTCAGTATTTTTGGTTCTAAGGAGGGCTTTTTTAACAGTGGCTTTACTATTGTCTCCTTTAAGCATGCCAAAATCCTGCCCTGTTGTAAGGAGACATTCACTATTCTTCCTAACCAATCTGCCATGTGTACTTATCAATGCCTTAAATTTGGATTCCAAAGAGCTTTATTTTGTTCTGAGTCCTACATATTTAAACTCTGTGTGGTTGTAAACCATTATTTCACATATTTTTGAATAGTTGATATGTTTTTCCAAACTCCATTGCTTGTCCAACCAGAGCAGACTGCCTGCATCAATTGAATTTACGTAATTATTGACTTATGACTCAGCAATTGATTCAGTCAGTCTACTCTAGTTGGGCCTAATTTATATTCAAGAATATTTCAACAATCTTTCTGGTATATTTAAAAATGCAAACCTTTTATAACTGAGCCCATTCATAATTAATCAATCAAAATCTTTATTGGCATGAGCCCATTCACATTACTTCTCTCTAATTTATTCAGACATTGTTGCTTACTGTAATAAATGGTTAAACCAGAAAGTTAGCTTCAGATTCTCTGAAACAAAGGAATATTCTCTTCTAAAAGCTGGTGCTTCTGATAATCAGGATCATCTGTTTGATTGAAGGGTTTATCTTTTGACAGTTTCATGAATAGAAGGTTTGGCAAGCTCTTAATAAAGTCAAAATTCTTAATAAAGGACATAATCCAGTGCAAGTAAAGCATCTCTTAAGTACAACTGATTTCATAAGAAGAGTAAGGCATATGATTAAAACTCTCTCACTGAAATCACCACTGTTCAGAAGTGTCTCACCTGTAGCTGGATCATGCTTAGTCTTCTTTTAATAAGCTTTTTATATTTTCCCTTTTTATAATTTTAATAAGAGCACTTTGAGCACACTCCTTGGAGTCAGGTAACTGTCTCTTTTGCTTCTGAAACTTTTCATGAATGCAAATTTATAAAATGATAAAAGTAATAAATTATTAGTATATTATATTCTCCATGATAAAATCCTCATTTCATACATTTTCAGTACACTTTATACAGAATCCTTTATGCATACAATTAAGCAAGGATTTACACATCTGCCTTCTCAACCTGCACATGAGAGATATCATCAGAAAACACATAAGGAAACAGGTCAGAAGGTTGGGGGTGAGGTAGGGCGCATAATTAAAGGGAATCTCTTTTTGTCAGCAGTTCCGCAGCACTAGTGTGTCCTGGGTTAGAATGCCTTCATCTATTGGTGGGTCAGTGGAACAGGTTTGGCATTGTACTGGATACCGTGCTCCCCGAAACCCTGCACATTCCCTACTGGAGCTCACTGAATTCATCTTGGCAGCAATGTTGAGGTCCCCCTACCTTCTGGTGGCAGGGGACTTCAAAGTGTATGCCGAGGATGGGCTTTCAGGAGCAGCTCTAGACTTCATAGAGTCCATGGGCTCCATTAATATGTCCCAGCATTAGACATGGGCACGACTCGACGAAATTCTCGTTTCCGTTTCCGTCAACGTTGCCGCCTCGCTGGCTCGCCGCCGCCATTCAAGCAGCACAGAAAAAAAGTTTTAAAAACCCCGATTCCCGGCCAAAAAAGCAGGCGGAAATATGCCTGTCTGAGTGAGGGCACCTAGAGGGGTGGTTTCGGGGGGGTCCCCGGCCTTCCCCCCCTCCTGTCCTGGGCTGCTCTGGCGGGGCATCCTCGTCGATGCCATGCAGTGCGGGCGGGGGATCCAAAATGGGGCGGGCGACCACAATCTTTTTTTTGAAATCGTCATGGTCCAAAAACACACCAAAGCACCACAGAAACATGCGAAAATTGCTATTTTAAAACTGCCAGATTTTTTACAGTAGCAGTGGGTTTTTCTTGCAACAAAATGTCTCCTGTCCTCCTCTCCATTGATTTTATTTTATTTTATTTTATTTTATTTTATTTTATTTACACCTGCGCAGTGCGCAATGGTGGGCTGGCCATGGGAGTGGACCATGCAAATTTTTGGAGCCATTCCACCAATCGCATGGCCACTTGGCCAGGTTGACCACAGAGACTTCTGGGATGTGCCAATTGGGCATAAAAAGCCCACTAACCCTAGCCCGAAGCCTAAGCCTAAGCCTAAACCTAACCCATATGCCAGTACACTGTCCTTCTAAGTGGGTCAGAGAGACACCCAGAGGTGCACCCCAATACTCTCCCTAACCCTAAGCCTAGCCCTTGCGCTAACCCTAACCCTAAAGCCAGATCTGTGTACTCGCATTACACTACACGCAAGTATGTTTCCCTTCTTAGTGAGACACAGTGAGAGCCCGCATTCTCTCTCAGTGACTGATGCAGGGAAGGCATCCCCAAGAGGGGTGCCTCTGCCAGTCCACTAAGCAAGTCTGCAACTGGTATGCATATCCAATTGGCTATGCATGCTATTTTGTAGCGGGTGAGGAGAGGAGGCACCCACGGGTGCCACCAGGAGCCCGCTTTCCCTTCATAGCGGGCCAGAGGAGGCACCCACCCCACAGAGGTGCCTCCAGGAGCCCGCTACCCCCCTAAACCAGTACTAACGACAGACGAATAAACAACACCACAAAACGACAAATTTTTGAAAAATTTCACGAAAAACGGAAACGAGCCGAAACAGACCCGTCCCAAAAAACGACCACTCGAAAAAAAAATTCCTGGTCGTGCCCATCTCTACCCAGCATGTTGTTTGTCCCACCCATAGACAAGGGCATACCTTGGACCTGTTTTTTTCCTCCACATCGGCAGACTATAATCTGAGGGTTGGTTTCAATCCGATAAAAGCCCTGGTGGAGAGGTGGTATGAGGATGCCACCTGAGTGTTTTAATTTGTTGTTTGTTGTGTTTGATGTTTGTCTTTTTTGTTCATAATTGTTGTTAACTGCCCAGAGTTCTTTTGGGATGATGAGTGGTATAGAAATGAGGAATAACTACATAATAACATAGAGCAGAGGTGGCAAACCTTTGGCACTCCAGATGTTTTGGACCACAACTCTCACAGTCCTTTGTCATTGGCAATCTAGGATTGAAATTATGGGAGTTGTGGTCCAAAAACATCTGGAATGCAAAAGGTTCACCACCACTGACCTAGATAAACCAGAACGTGTCAAACAAAAAATGGTTTGCATGATGCAGAATGTCAAAGCCGAGAAATATGGTAGAGCTAGCAGGCCTTAGCAAGAGGAAATAATGGACCGACTCAGAAGAAGGTAAACAAAGGTGAGGAAAGGAAGAAAAAGCTCGGAAGGAGCCAACTGGCAACCAAGTGCAGAATTGTGAGCTAGTATTTACTGACCTACTCCATCAATGGCCAACATTCCTCCCCACTTGGTTAACATCCCACCAATATTTCATATGTTTTTTCTTTTCCCAGCTTGTGTGTATTATTGCTTGCAACATACCTATTTCAAACAGAATAAACATCATTCTCATTTGTGTACTTATTTACTGAGTCCTGCATTGACACTGATCAATTTCAGAGGACTGAAGCCAACATCTTTACTCTGTATTATTATGTATCATTTTCCTTGCTTGCTTATATGGGTGATTCTGTTATTTGTTCTCTGGCATAATGATCTCCCATTTCTAGTCTAAATTTATTTTACCCAGTGTACAATGGCTTAGCAACAAAAAGGGAATAGAAATACAGGCTTTAAAATAAAATTGGTGAATCCTTAAACAGGCATTATGGCCACTCTCTTTTCTTTGAATATTATCATTCTGAAAATACTACAGTACTAAAAATTATTAGCTTCACAAGCACCTTAAACATTAAATAGAACTTTTCATTTATACATGGGGCTATCTTTGGAAATAGCCATGTAATTGGCAAAAAAGAAGGCAGCATGACTATTAAACAGCTATTGGTTACCTTCATTTATAAGCGTACTTCAGTGTTTCAGCTCTTTTGTTTTGCTACTTTTATTGTTTTATTTCCATAGAGCACTGTTTTGTTTTGCTTAACTCAATTTAATTTTTAGAACTTGTGTTGAGAGGTTTCATGATTTTTAATCTTCATTGTTAAACACCCAGATGGCATCCCTAACTGGAGGATATGCATATGAGATAAATAATACAACTCAATCTGAATTAAAAATTGAAATACAGTGGTACCTTGTATAAAGGAATTAATTTCTTCCAAATGAAATTATGTTAAGAAAATTTTCCTTTATACAAATTCCCATAGGAATACATTGAAAATGGAGTAATCCTATTTTTATGTTGTATGGATTCTCCCCATGGGCAATTGTGTTAAGCAAATTTCCCCTACCTCCGGAATTTTATCTTATACAAGCTGCTTGTTATACAAGGGTCTACTGTATAATTGATTAGTTGAATTCAGTTTCTTCCCTTGATTTGGTGAGCCTCTATATTCTCCTGAAGAGACTGGTTAAGATGCTATTCCACATCCTCCTGCATTCCTTGCTAGATGAGATCCAGTGCTTCAAATCACTACGCTGAAACATTCTTCATATATTTTATCCTCACATACAAAGGAATTACATTTTCTTCCTCTCCAACAAGAGGATAAGATATTCATGCTATTTGCTGCCGAGTTTTGAAATCCAGTAGTTAACTTTCTTCAGCTGTACAGCAGCAGCACAGGGACTCTCAGAGCATAATAGTTACTAGTTGCTAGATAATCCACCTGTAACTGGCACCTACAGTCTCAGTAACTCACTCTGAGACATTAGAAATGAAGAATAAAACTGTTCCATTTGCTTATAATTGTGAATATATTAACAACAAGCTAACTTACAACATGACTGCTTTTAGCAAATTTGTTTCAATATACTTTAACTTTTTTTCTTTAAACCCACCACACGTACATAATTATTGGTTAACTCCAGACAGATTGGCAGTTACTGTAAAGGTACAGTAGCACCCCGGTATCTGCTGATTTGCTATCCGTTGATTCAGTTATCCATGGATGGTGAGTGGGGGGACAGGAATGGCAGCAGTGCGCCATCCCGGGCAGCACAGCAGCAGTGGCTGCAGAGGCCATGCTGCCTGCCCGGGACATCGGCGGTGGTGGGGAAAGAAAAGAGGCACCCACACCACCTGTCCAGGACATTGGTAGCAGCAGCAGAAGAAGAGGCACCCACGCCACCCACCTGAGGCCTGAGCAATGGCAGCAGATGAAGAGGCGCCCGCAACCTCAGCAGCACTGCCTGCCGAAGACCTCAGCAGCGGCAGCAGAACAAAAGACACCCGTGCTGCTCGCAGGCATCCACAGGTCCACATGGGCGCCTCTTCCACCGCCGCCACCATTGCAACAACTGTGGAGGAGATTCCATCACAGGGGCCAATGGGGATTGTACGGTGGTGGGGGGAATGCCCCTTTGATGTTCATTCACTCCCTCCTTGACCACCACTGCCACCTCGATAAGAGTGTTAGCTCTTATCTGAGGATTTCTGTTTCCGCAAGGGGTCCCAGAACTGATCCCCCATGGATACAGGGGCCCTACTGTATTTCCTATCAAGCAAGATAGAAGGTAGTATGTGAGGCTGTAAAAACTACTCTTTTCCTTGGTCTGTTGTAGCTGGCGAATCACATAAGCCCTGAAAATTCTTCCTGGAGATTTCCCTTTTCTAGGGCAATAGGAAATTAGTGAGCATTCTTCACAGTCCTCTTTCTGTCACTATTTTCCCTAGCCACCAATAGATCAAGTAACCATTATATGTTGCTGTTAGCATTTTATGGTTTACATATTTCAGAAAGATAAAATGGTAAACAGGAAAAAAAGTCTAAAGAGTAAAACCTTAAACTATAATCAATTTTGTGATCAAAAGGCACTGTCTCATTTATTCTCATCCCCAGGACAGCAGCCATCTACCTTACTAGACTGGCCATGACTAAATTTAACCCCTACATCAAAAATATTCTAGGGAGTATTTAATTAAAAGAAAGCTTGAAGGGCTATTTTCCCATGTAAGTATCTGATTCTGTTCCAACATTTTGAAGGCACATATGAGTAGAATTTATTAACCTACTTGTGAATTGCAACATTTCACAACAAGGAGAAGGAAACAGAGGGGCTCATTTACCCTAAAGTAGCTAGACCAGTGATGGCGAACCTTTTAGAGACCGAGTGCCCAAATTGCAATTCAAAACCCACTCATATTTTTGCGAAGTGCCAATACAGCAATTTAACCTGTATACAGGTGGCTATGAAGGGGTGATGTCGGGTGCCCACAGAAAGGGCTCTGACTGCCACCTTTGGCACCCGTGCCATAGGTTCGCCATCACTGATCTAGACACCATGTTGTAAAAAGCTGCTGGTAAGATCATCTGCCAAAAGCTTGACAACTGTCCTGGTACAAAAATAAAAATAAGCCTACATCTTTTCTAAATAAGTGGTTCCATTTTAGGATAGATATCCACCTGAATAAAATATTTGGATCCCAGCTTTCCATCAATATTGCTCTTCACACAAATAGTTACAGGGCATGATGATAAAGGAAACAGATAACAAGAAACGTACCATATATACTCGAGTATAAGTCGACCTGAGTATAAGTCGGGGCCCCTAATTTAAACCCAAAAACTGGGAAAATTTATTGACTCAAGTATAAGCCTAGCGTGGGAAATGCAGCAGGGCCTGGCAACTCCTCCTTTGTGAGCTGTGTGTGTGTGTGATGTTTAAAATGACTTTTAGCCACCGAGGCAAGTGCTTGAATTGGTGGCTAAAAGTCATTTTAAACATGGGGGTCAGGAGAAGTGGCGCACAATGTTTAAAATGACTTTTAGCCACCGACCCAAACTTGCCTCAGTGGCTAAAAGTATTGACCCGAATATAAGCTGAGGACCCCCTTTTCAGCCCAAAATTAGGGCTGAAAAACTAGGTTTATATTCGAGTATATACAGTAAATCAAAATGCAACAAAATTAATTTGGATTTAATTTACAAAACATAAATAAATAAACTTTCTGCTTAGCACAATGTTGCTCATACTGTGCGCTGTGGCTCCATGAGGCACCAGGAAACCCAATCAGGGGCACCATGGAATCCTCTCATCCTTCCTTTCTCTAACCCCTCATCTCAAGTATCATACAGTATTGTCCAGCAGTTGCTTGCAGTTCATCTGCTCTATGTGCATGGTAAAGAGAGGGGACTCTGGCTCAGGTCTGAATGTCCTCTCCTCTGGGTCAGAAGGCCTCCACCCCACAAAAATTCAACTCCTCTATAATCTGGAAGCTGCTTCCCTTGTAAAAGCCAGACCATGAGGGTGCTTCCATCCAGCCACCTGTGTATCACACAGTCTGGAAGAATCAAGACATCACACTTCTAATCAAATGCAGATTACTACCTGTATATTCAATCATATTTCCACAAACTTTGTATGGTTCTAACATTTGAACTCGGAGGAAGAGACATAGAAAAAGAGATAGATGCATTCAAATTTGGGTGTTGGAGAAGACTACTATACATCACATGGGCAGACTACTATACATCAGGAGTGTACCACCATTTGAAGGACAAAGGACACCCATTCAAAAATGAGGATGTACACATATTCGCCAGATAAATTAGGTGGTTCGAGAGAGGAGTCAGGGAAGCCATTCATTTATGTATAGCAGTCATGTCCAAACTTCGGCCCTCCAGATGTTTTGGACCACAACTCCCACAGTCCTTTGCCATTGGAAATACAGGCTTGGAATTTTGGGAGTTGTGGCCCAAAACATCAGGAGGGCCAAAGTTTGGATGTGCCTGATATATAGAAATCCCTCTCTCAACAGGAGTGGGGGCTTAGGCACAATCTGTCTCCCATGTATCATGCTGCCCTTTCATCGATCCCCAGACAAATTCACACCTACACCAGGAGGCAGACTGCCTGATGACCAATACTTAATGGGTATTGGGAAAGGCTGCATAGGTGTGACTTTCACACACCCCAGGTCATTGTCTATCTCACAAGCCTGTTGGGTTATTGTTCACTATTGAGTCTATTCAGGCCACGGTCAGGTGAAACCAAGGTGAATTATAAATTGGAAGGCTCCCACCAACTTTTCTCAGACTGAATAAGCTAGTTGGTGTCCAGTTGTCATGACTGAGCTCCTGAATAAGCTCACCTGGATGACTGAAAATCTCCACAGACATACTTCCACATAAGGAAAGGCTAAACAATTATGCAGGGGATGGATAAAGTGGAGAGAGGGAATCTCGTTCCCCTCTCATATAGTACCAGAACCAGAGGTCATCCACTCAAATTGAGGATGGAGACAGTGAGAACAGATTAAAGAACATATTTCTATAGCCAGTTTGTTAGTTTGTGGAACTCCTTTCCAAAGGATTTGGTGATGGAACCTGGCCTAGATGCCTTTAAAAGAAGATTGGACTGATTTCTGGAGGAAAAGTCCATCCCAGTTTATAATCCATAGCAGGGATATGTGCTATAGTCAGGCTTAAAAAAGGAATTACTTAAAAATGGCAGACACCATGTCAGTGGTACCAGCAAACTGGTATCTAGTTGTCTCATTGCTCCAAGAGGCATCTGATGAGGTCATTGTGAGATACAGGAAGCTGGGCCAGATGAGCCCTTGGCCTGATCCAGCAGGGCTGTTCTTCTGTTCTTAAAAGTCAAAAATGTTTGGGAACCACTGGCTTAACAAGTTATGTTACTGAGTTTTCACCTTCCCCTGAACTATAAAATATAAAATTTGTTGAGGCACATTCCCTTACATCATTTTATATGGATATGGCATGGTGCCCTATGTTCTGCTTAGTTCTGTCTTCCCTGCTGCTATCTCATTTATGATTGCACAGGAAATCAAATTGAACTGCACATGTAAACCAGCGTTAAGAAATAATAACTGGGAGTAGGACATTTTAAATAATTGTGGCCCATCGAGTCAATTCTGACCTATGGTGACCCTTTCCAGGGTTTTTAAGGCAGAGAATACTCAGAGGTGGTTTACCATTCCTTTTAGGAGCATCCTGGGATACTGCAGCTTCCCCAAGGTCACACAGGCTGGCTCCTCAGAGATGCAAAAGGCCATTACTGATAATATGCTCTGTTGAAAGAGACTTCTTACCTATCAGGATAGCTTTTCATGAGTATCATATTATGAAATATATTTCCACAAAATGCCTGGAAGCTACAAATAAAACATTTACGTTCAAATATGAAATATAGACAACAAAGTATAAATTCTAAAAGATGCCTGTTTTCCTCTCCATGCCTTATGGGACCATGTTCCACTGAAAGTTTCTACAAAAAGCAAAGCCATTTTATTTAAGGTTAAGAGACTCATCTATTTAAAGCTTATTATTATTTGCTAACTCAAAAACTGCTCCCCTTGCTATTATTACTAGAGATGGGCACGACTTAGCGCAATTTTCATTTTCATTTTTGTTTTTCGTTTTCGTTACGTAACGAAACGAAAAACGAAAAACGGTTCAAAAATGGACCGAAAACGGAAAGGAAACGACTAATTTTGAGCCAGATTTCGTTTTTCGTTACTGGAAAAGCACTCAATGGAGCTAAATGGGGAGAAACAAAAAAAAATTTGTTTTCGTTTTCATTTTTCATTTTCGTTACGTAACGAAACGAAAATGAAAAATTTTGAAAATTAGCTCACGAAAACGGAAACGAAACGAAACGGACCCCTAGCCGAAAACGAAAACGAAAACGAAAAATTTTTCTGAGTCGTGCCCATCTCTAATTATTACAATATTATTACTATCAGTGTTATGGCTTAGGTGCCTCACTGTTTTTTTTTTTCTCTCAATGCGGGACTATTGGCTGAAGCTAAACCTTCAGTCGGTTCAGTTAGGGTGCTTTTACATGACCTTTAAAATCCACCTGCAACTTAAATTCGGACCAGAGATCATGGAGGTTTGTCGCTCTTCCTGTGTTCCCACCCCTCCACACTCTGTTGTTCCTGTCTGTGTGAGGGGAGGGAGAAAAAAAGGGAGAAAAAATGCAGGCTCACCTCTGCTCTGCCATAGTGATTCCTGTCTCTTAAAGGGGCGGCGGGCTCAAAAAAACAAACAGAAGGTGAGGCATTCACAGCTTTACAATGCGCATCAGAAGGTTTTTTAACCTCCTGGAGGCCAGGTACTTGAAAAGTGTGCTGGGACGTGTTTAGGTGGGCGTGGTCGTACTTAATTTTTTTTAAAGTCTGGAGCTGGTGGGAAAACATTTTTAAGCTCCGGATCTGGGAACCCTTTGCCTCGGATTTTAGGGGTCGTGTAAAGCACCCTTAGATGGCCTGAAAGGAAGGACAGGTAACCTTGGGTTAGTACTGAGCAAGAGAGAAAATCTGAAGGTACCAATGTTTCTTTTGGGGGGAAAATCTAACAATAATAGTATTATGTCCAAATACTTCTGTGTTGAGGATCTGCAGGGGTCAGGAGTCAGATGACTCCAAGTAAACTTATAAATGGATCATTGAAATCATACACCTTATACTCACAGATTAAATATATATATTTGAATTACTGTGAACTTTAGGCTGGGCTCCGTGGCGCGGCTGCGCCTAACGGAGCTTCTTTGCCCCCTCCCAGCCGGAGCCATCGCGAGGCTTCGAGTCTCGCGAGAGGCCAACCGAGCCCTGATAAGGGCTGGCCCATGTGGACTCAGCCTCTTCGGTGGCTGGATTTTCCCGCCCACCCGCCTCTTTATGCACTAGTGTGAGTCTAACTGGTCGCTTCAGGGCCGGATAGGAATTTTTGACTCGGGCACACGATTGGCACTAGTGCCCGAGGATTTTTCGCCTATCCCACACTGGTGCGGCGTGGTGGGTATTTAGGTTTAGGATTGTTATTGGCCACACGGGGCGGTAGTGCGGAGTGCGGAGTGGCAAAAGGTGAGCAAGATCTCAGTTCCCTGTGGGACCATCCTACCCCGCGGCGTTGCGGAGCTGAGATCACAACGCCGGGGGGAGGGATGTACCTGGAGGGCCCACTGGGCTGGCAGGAACAAGAGATGGACCTGAACAGCCCGGTCGGGGAAATGGGACTGGCTGGCCGAGGCTGGACAGTCAAAGGACTGGACAGCCTCGGAGTCTGGACTCACCCGAAGGAAATGCCACTTGGTGGGGTCCTTAGGAGACCCGGGAGTAACAACTTGGTAACCGCACTACAGCAGGCCCCTGGTTTGAAGTTCTATGTTATTGTTGAGTTATAATAAAGTGTGGCCCGGAGTTATACCCCAACACCTGCCTCGCGTGGTTATTCCGGCGTGGGGGGGCAATGAAACTTCAAGCGAAATGTAGGCACTGGCAGGAGAAGAAGAAAAAAGCATAAAATCTCTACACCTCTGTATGCCAATAATGTATGAGAAACATTAGATATCTGAGAGGGAAAATATCCAACCCTTCCTAGTATCCAACAGCCTGTTCCCACCTCATCTGTGAGGAAGACACATTAAAAGAGGGTTAAGATGGGGATATAAAAGAGATCTATCAATACCCTGTATAGTTCTAGCTGAAGAAGCTATTGAACTACAGTATGTCAAAGTGGACCCTGGCCATAGTTTTCTTAGCAGCTGAGCATCAACACTTGTGACAAATAACCCGAACTAGTAGGAACAACAGTAATGAGGGCAGACAAGTAGACCTAAGTATCTCTACTTTCTGGTCTTTCTAAGTAACTATTTGTTGATATATAGATTTCAACTCTTGTGCTCTAATTCCTTCTTCCAGAAGAAGGTTACTGTTGCCTTTCCTTTTTCACAAAAAGAACACTGTCTCCTCCATAATGGGTACAAATGCACACCCACACCCATGAAAGTCATCCCTACAGGTTTTTCCAAACCACATTAGTCTTTTTCTCCCTTTCTATCTGCCTGAATGGATCCCAAAATAAGAGTGTGGTTCTTTTTCTATTTTCCAGTTCTAAAGTACTCTTTTGACAAGCAAAAGGTCAGCACAACCTTCAGTACCAATATTCTATATTTCGCTGATATAAATAGCCATTATTTTCTTATAGGCCCAAATCAGAACACTTTCTTTAAGGAAACTTCTTCTCAAACAGAAGAGTACAGCAGGGAGCAGAATACTGACAGTGAGCAGTGGCAGAGTTGAAGTGAGCAGCAAACGTCCCCCAAGGCTCATATCTCCCTTTGATGATCCCTCGTGTCAATAATCTCAAGCGAGAAAGGGAGTCTGTAGTCTGCTCCTCCAATTGCTAACTCATGGTTGAGCTAAATAGGTTTCAAATTTCTGAAGGGCTCCTGGGCCTACAGCTTGGAATACTAAGTGGATGAAAAATAAAAGCAAACAGACATTTGTAAACCACAGTTGCCCTTTATATTGAAAGCTCCAATTGTAACCTGGGTTCCTTTTAACTATAGTTGGTCAAGCCACCATTTAGTATGATTGGATCAAAATCCCATTTTGCGATACACACATGAGACAATTGCATTATGCAGTCTTCCATAGTCAGTTATAGCACTCATAAGAGAGATCTGTGAAAGACAGCATATTAATAAGTCAGCCTGACACATCAGTTTGATTTCTGTTGAGGAAAAGACCACACTCCTATAAGCAGCATAGTTATTCCTCCAAAAGGTGAACAGCATAATCTGGATTTTTAGGTGCATGGCAATCACCAAACTGGCACACATCAGACAATTCAAGTGCAGATTCATCAACTAGCAGCAGGAAGCTGCTCCAAGTTAATGATATTTGGCTAATTCATTGGCACCACAACACAACTGCCACAGGGATATTAAGGACAATAACTTATTCATGTCCACTTAATTAGTTATAGTCTTTTATGTTAAATGTATAACTATATCCCAACAAAAGTCAATGATTTTTAACAACTGTTCTGTATATAATAAAACCTTACTTATATTTCTTGACTTTAGCCACCCACCACTTGTCTTTTTCAAAAGGTTTAGAAATGTATTATTCCACCACTTGGAGGCACACATTCTTCTTCAGTAATAAGGCAAAGATGGACAAGCTTCAATGTGTGAGATATGTTTTTATTAGAATTGCAGCCTCTGTTAACCAGAAGATGTTGAATTAAAATTTGCTCAATACAAAAACTGTATATTACTTCTGGTGCTTAAAAACATTCTTGACTATCCCAAGTGTTATACTTAGCTAGTGGATAAAAGTTTAGTCTATTGCTGCTGCTACAAAATAACTGAAGTCAGAAATCTTGGACAATCTATAGGAATTTTTCAAATATTTGTCAGTAGATCCTGATTTATTATCTGCCCTCCACTAATACAGTACATCAAACCTTAGTACACTTGAATAGATAGAAGAGGCAACCATGATGCTTTATGCTAATGCACCAATAATGTGGTACTGTATCGATAAGGAGCAGACTTGTGTGTACATTAAAAGATTTGTGAAAGAACAAAAACGGAAGTGCTTTACAATTTGTTTTCATATTTTTGAGAGTATCCAAAGTGATTTTTTAAAAAAAATCTCCTTCTCCACCTAATGTTGAGATGGCTAAGCTCTCAAACCAAAGAATGAAATCAGTGCTGAGTGCTGAGTAGAGATACTTGATTGCTTCTCCCCACCCCTCACCCCCACTATCCTTCTCTACTTTCTTCAACAATCTCTCCGCTTTTAGGTTGGAAATCATCATGGGAATTTTGACTTGGGACATGAACAATGATGTTGTGCTACATTCAATCCAGACTTCAAAGATCTTCAGCCAATAAGATCTTTTCCTTCTTATACTTCTTCTTATTTTCATCCACCTTCAACTACCAACTGCGCTTTTTGTTTCTCATTATGTGATTGAAACAGTATTGCTTTCTACTTTTTATGCATATTATGATCTCTCAGTCGAGAGTGTTTTTTCACACACTCTCAGTTAAAAGGTTTAGCAGGCTGCTGCACCAGTGATATCAACATTTGCTTCTTGAAAATGCAGATTGGATTTTTTTTCTTTTTGCATGCTCTTCGTAGCTTCAATATTACCTTTTAATGTTCCAAGATGCCTCTTCTGATTTCCTGTTCTTCCCTTGAATATGTCTTAAATGTTCTGGGCTGTATTTTGTCCCTCATAATTGTAAGCCACCTTGGATCCTTTTCCAAGGAGAAAGGTGGGGTAAAAATATTCAAATCAAAATAATAAAAATAACTTCTGGACTTTCTGGATCCCTGTATATCTGAGCAACCAAAGCCACTGTCAGGTCAGAGTCTGACCTCTGAATATTTCACAAAGTGGCCTATTGAAAGTTATTGGCCTATGGGGAGAAGGGCAGGGGATCAATAGCCTGTGTTCAGCACAGCTGGCATATGTCCAATTTAGGATGAATTCCAGAATAAAATCACAGAACCATTTCCAATCATATTAAAATTCATCTGGACATCAAGGTGTAAGTCTTGTTGCATTGATTTCAGGCATCACTAGCTTGTCCAAGTCATTAAGTTGTAGTAATATACTTTGTTCCATGTTTCCTATCCACAAAATTCTTGAGAACAGTACAGAAGTACAGAAAACTGTAGGCACAAATGCTTAAAATATATGAAAATTACACTTAGGTTTCTGCAAATAGTTGTCAGAATTTAATCCAAAATATAAGAGCATAAAAGGTATAATAAAATACCAAAAAATCCCCACATTTTAATTACATTCAAAAAATACAGGAGCTTATAGCCTAAAAAGGCGTAATCAAAAATGTTATAACCTTCAACTGTCTTTAACCTTTAAGTACATTACTAGTCATAGATGAAAAATTATTCTAAGTGCTCACCCAGCCAAACCTGATGAATCTATGGAGGAAAATGCATGATGTCTTATTTGCTACCACTGCTGGTGCTACTACATGATATCTAACAGTCAGTGGTATCAGTGTGGCTGGCATCCAATGTGTATGACATTGTGATATATTGAGTTGTATATATACATTTCTCGAATCCATAGATTTATATTTCTCTTACATGTTTACATTTACCATCATTTGTTATGAACTGGATTTTCCTGGTGGTTCACACTTGCTAGGTCAGCAGATAACCCTGAAACTTAATTATTGCAGGAATAAAATAATGGTAGAGTAAGTTACTGGATCAGCATATGCCACCTGCCAGTCATATTAACACACTGCAACATTTCACATAATATAACCAACTATTTCAATACCCTTTCAATTCTCTCCTTTGGGCTTTTTTAATCAAATGTCAGGCATGAAAGACAGTTGCTTGTAAGGCAATGTTACATTATAGTGACCTTGCTTCTATAACTGTCTGCAGAGCTGGTTTGTTGTTTTGTAATAACTTTTTGTATACAGCAGTTCAAAACTCATTTTTAAAGCATAAAATACATTTTCAGGGTTGCTTTTTGTCTTTTAATACCCTATCAACCAAAACTTGCACATGCTGACATCACCATATTTCTATATTTATTTGAAAAGCAAGAATCCCTTATCATAAGAGAACAACAAAACTATTGGTTTCAGTTTACTTTTTGTTAGAATAGGTACAACTGAACATTAAACTTGTGCTTTGAAATCAGTAGATTGGACCTAAATGTCATTACAGGCAGAGAGTACAGAGAGCCTCCAAACCTTTATAACAGACTGAAATTAGTGAGGATGAATCGATGCACTGATTTTAGTAGATCTACCGTAAGTATGGTACTAAATCTGGATGCAGCACTATCAGTACAAATATAGATTCAAGTGACAGTATTAAAATGTAACATTTTTACATTCAACACTCTCCCTGTATGTGTACAAAACCAGAATAAGATAACTGAATACAGAAATCTCTTACTGAATGGCCACACAATTGTAGCTGACAGCATACGGTTGTTACTTTACAAGAAGCCAAATCAAAAACTTACATTGTTTTTTTATTTTTTAAAGGCATTTGAAAGCTCTCCCAGCCATCTTATAACACATTTAGTTTTGTAACTATATACAATGCAATAAGGAAGAATCCCCAAGTAAGAGGTCACATATAAATTTCAGGAACATTTTTTCACTTACAGTCTACTTGAAAGAAGTAAAATTGAGTTACCCAAGTGAGAGATCTGAGTACCTAAGATTTAGAATCAGCTGGAAGGATCTAAGAACTACAAAAAGGTTTATTCAGTCCTATGGTTTCAATCTTTCTCCCTTATGTCTTTTGTAGCACGGAAGTCTAGATCATTTTTTCTCTTCTTTAATAATGTTGTAGTTTGCTACACTCAAACCCTCTCCCTCAGGCAAAGCTATAATCTCTGGAAACTAATTCTACTGACAGAAGGCTTTATAATATATGTAAATTTATCCAATGAAAATTAGGGCATATATTTGTTTAGTAAATATTCGTGAGAGCATGTGTCTGTAGGCACTAACATTAATACCGTACTACTGGGATATACTATTTCTGCATAGACAGAGAGGGTAGGGGGAAAGGAGGATGTCTTTAGATCAATGGTTCCCTACCTCGGGTCCCCAGATGTTCTTTGACTAAAACTCCCAACCTGGGGACTGTGGCAGGGATTGCAGACTGCTTGGCTATTAAAATAGGGGGCTGTGACTCAGAAAAGTTTGGAAACACTGCTTCCCACAATGTGGAAATATGTGCCTTCAATCATGCTTTGAATAGCACCATATAACACCTCCAAAGCATCTTGTCCACATCGTAACTGGAACCCCTGCCATCCCTCTAGACTAGAGTCTAGACCAGTTGTTCTCAACCTGTGGGTCCCCAGATGTTCCTGGACTGCAACTCCCAGAAGCCTCCACCACTTAGTGTGCTGGAAGGGGTTTCTGGGAGTTGCAGTCCAGGAACATCTGGGACCCACAAGTTGAGAACCACGGGTGTAGACAGTGTAGCTAACTGTTAACATATGACTTGTCAGAGAACTTCCAAAATATCTTACCCCAGAACACTGTGTGTATTTTTGCTAAAGCAGAGGCATAATATCAGAAAACCCCTCTTCAGACTGAGTGGCACAAGAAATTTCCTCAAATTTCTACACTACTTTCAGGACACTGTTGAATTTCTGGAAAGGACTGTCGCATCCCTATTTCAGTGTATCATTGTGACAACAGACTCCTTTAGTTTGCAAATTGATTTGCACAATCTTTTTAAGCATCTTCGGGGAAGTAAATATATACTTCATTTGCAAGTCTGATTTCACAGATGTGATAATCAGCTGGAACACTAGCATCATCTCAGCTTCTAATATGTTAACTTTTGCATACAATCTGGTCCTTAGAGCAAATGAAGACAACTCTCATCTCTCCAGCCTATCCTTCTGCAATGGCTATTCAGCACAAGTCAGGTTTCTATGCCCATGATTAGGGGACAAATAGACTCCTTTCTTCTGTCATTTTAAAAATCCCTTTCTCCCTTCCACTTCTCTCTCCCTAACATTTCCAAGCACAGATTTCTTAGTTTCCAACCATATTTGCCTTTTGACAACCACAGCCCAGGCTTCTAGGCTCATGAATACAAGTTTGGTGCGTACCTTTTTATGGATGCTTAGTATGCACAGGGAAGTGTTTTGCATGCAAGTCAATAAACTCCCTATTACAGTTCATAAAAGAAGATCTGGAACTTCATTCTTGATTCAAATAAGCTAATCTCCCATTTGCTAAAATATGGCTAAATAAGATGCTTCCTTCCACTTTATAATAATGTTAATAAAACCAATAACTTCTGAAGAGAGAACTTGCTGAGCTACACGAGATTTGTGGTGCTGTTTGTCACTGTCTTGTATTTTTCATTATCAGAGAATGTGTTCAACAAAGAAATACAAAGCTAGAAAAAGCTTTAAAAAAAGGAAAACGTTTAAGAGTAAGATTAATGACACCTGCTCCCCCTTCACACCTGAGACCTTATCACACTAACGGTTGTCATGACACCAGGGAGGGGAAAAAAGGCTATTTGGGCCCAATTTGGACATTGTCACTTAGGGGGTGTACTCACTTTTGTCACCAGCAGCTTAGACATTAATAGCTGTGTGTTGTGTTATTTTTAGGGGACAGCACATTTACACTGTTACACAAGCTGTATACTCACTGCTTTACATTGCAGCCAAGTGTCATTTCTTCAGTGTTGTCACATAAAAAGATATACTAAAATATTTACGAAATGTGAGGGGGTGTACTCACTTCAGTGATATATTGTATGTACTACTATACATATATACTTATAATATATGTGTACATATACCTCACTTTGCTTTTCAAATTTCTTGTTCCTTTTATTTTGCATTTTGGATTGTAAGCCTGAAGGAAGAGCTGTCTTAGTACTATGAGACATTTGGGGAGCTTTTTTTTTCGTGGCGGGGAGCAGAATAAAATAAGTTCTGTACATAAATAAATTGTGTCAAACTGGCTGTATAGCATGTAATTTATGAATCAAACATGCAACTTTTCCAGCTACAGCTCTGCATAGCTGAGATGTGTCAATCTCTACCGTGTTTGCAAGTGAATCAAATTTCAAATATGTCTACATATAATAGCATTACTATATATTTGAAATGAATTTTAAAAATAGAGTAACCTACTACATCTCTAGTAACTTCAGTTAATTATAACAAATCAGTTATAGAGACGAATAGCCACGTTAAACTAGCCTTACATTCTGGGCAACCTGACTTTCAGGGATTTCAGATTGATATTGTATATAATATAGCATCTTTGTGATCTAGTGCAGTGGTTCCCAACCTTGGGTCCCCAGATGTACAGTAATCCCCCGTCTATTGTGGGGGTCAGTGACCAACCCAACCCGTGATCATTGAAAATCCATGATATGTGGATGCAGGTTGGGTCAGGCCTGGGGGCACACATGATGTTTAAAATGTCATTAAGCAATGGAGCCATCTCGTCTCCATTGCTTAAAGACATTTTAAACAACGCTCGCCACTCTCCCATGCCCTGGATGTGTGGAGGAGTGGTGTGCGATGTTTAAAATGTCTTTCAGCAACCAAGCTAAGCACTTGGCTCTATTGCTGAAAGCATTTTAAACATTGCTCACAGCTTCCCAGCACCCGGGGGGAGAAGCAGCATGCAATGCTTCCATGGAGGCAAGCCCCGGGCTCCAGCTGATTAGCGCTGGGTGGGGAGATCCCCAGCGCCAATCAGCTAGAGCCCGGGGCTTGAGGAAGGGGGGAAGTTTAAAAAGCACCAGCATTTAAAATCTCCCTCAGCTCCCTCAAGCCCTTTCAGGGTACCGTGATCCCCTGCCTATCGCGAGGGTTTGGGACCTAACCCAACCCACAATAATTGAAAATCTGTGATATGCGGATGCAGGTTGAGTCAGGTCTGGGGAGCCTAGCTGGGGGCTCTTGTATTTACCCCCAGCCTGGCACTGCCCTCAACGGGCCTTCCCAGGCATTCTGGAGGCTACAAAAGGGCCTTCCTGCGATCCAGACGTGACTTCCCGATTGCCTAAAATCATTTCTGAGGCCTCTTCAGGTTTGCGGGAGGCCCTTTTGGGGCCTCTAGAGGGCCCAGGAAGGCCCTCGCAGGCCCTTTTGAGGCAGCACCAGTCCTGGGGTAAGTACGGGAGGCCTGAAACATGCCTTTCCCCCCTTACCCCAGGGGACCTTTTTTCATATACTATTGTCCTGCAATATAGTGGGACCGCAGTATATGAACTGCAAAAGGGCGGCGGACCACTGTACTGTGGTCCCGCGATATAGTGGGACCACAGTATATGAACTGCAAAAGGGTGGGAGACCACTGTATTTAGAGTAGAACTCCCAGAAATTCTGGCCACCACACCTAATAGTGAAGGCTTCAGGGAGGTTTAGTCCAAGAACATCTGGAGACCTAAGCCTGGGAGCACTGATCTGGTGATTTCCCCCATGTGAACACCGAATTCCAGAAGCCCTATTCAGGCATTCAGTAAAGGAGCATACTGGACCTGCCCCACTCTATCCTAGCTTCCACTTATGGAGAGCTAAATTGGTCCTGGGAAGCTACTCTGCGCCTGCTCATTGCACCTCTTTTGATATAGTTCACCACTGGTGGAGCTAGGAGGGGCTAGAATAGGTATCCCGCTCACTCCGCTCACAGATTGCAACAGACTCTTTTACTGAGTGAGTGGATAAGGCTAGAGTGTTTGTGCTAGTAGTTTGCATTAGTCTGTTGTATCAAAATGCTTTAGTGTTTATTTTTTTAAATATTTATTATCTCTTCAGATAACAGGCAACTATACTGCTCCTTTGAAATACAATTTGCATTTTGGAGAATTTAAAAAAAGGCACAAAGTCTTTTCAATATACCCTTGTAGTACTGATAAGCAGTTCAATCAAAAGCAGTTTAGTATTAGCAGGTTGCCGAAAAAAATCTGGGATTGTTTCATTCATGTTGCCTCTAGGAACTGGGGAAGGAAACAGTGTGGATAGTTTGGAAACAGATATGATTAAAAGAAAGCATCCTCTACCTGTCTCTCTTCAAAAATAACAAAATGTGTTTTTGTTTGTTTTTGTTTTTGCCATCTGGATATAAACTAAATGGAAACCTGTAGCAGTTTTAGCTTCACTAAAATTACCATGCAGACACTGAATAAGTGAAATACTTTATAAAATCAATTGTTGCAATACAGAAATAAACATTGGAAGTGTCAATGCAAGCCTCATTGCTGCTTCCAATATTACATATTCAGGAAAGTGGAGTATCACAGTAAAAAGTATGAACATTCCATCTTCCGAACCACAACCACAAAAATGTGTCACATTCGTCTCCAAACAGGGAGTGATTTCCAAAAACCACATACCCATACTCAGTCTTTAAGATGTTCTTGGAATGCCCAGTTCCAAGGCTACAGAGAGATTTAAAGCTTAAAACCAAGACTTTGACAAACTACCTACCAAGAGCACAACTTGTTCTATACAGTGGACTGTCAAGTCTGTGTAATAAGCATAGTGCCTAGAAAGCCTGTTGAAATGAAAGACCACGTTTTACCTGAAATAGATAGGAAATGACATATTTATACTTATCTTCTGCTACCCTGTGGCTATGTTCAATCGTCTCAACTTAACAACTCCAAGTGTCTTTCAGTTAATTAAGAAGAAAGTCACTGTGTTTCCCTTTTAACTCTGACACCGCTAGCTTTCCTCCCAAGAAGCAGACTTTCCCCCCACCCTATACCACATTCATGACTCACATCACATTTCCCTGACAAGCTCTTATACAGGACAAATTGCAGACAGACATGAAACTACAAAGTGATAAACTGAAGTTAGCAGCACAATGTCATATTAACAAGCTCGTGTGTAACTATTTTGGTAGTAACAGGGCACTGCATGCAACATATCAATTAAAAGAGGAACAAAGAAATGCAATTTCACACTTATTAAAATGCATAAAACGCCCACTGTAACAGTATCAATTAACATATCTCTTGCCAAACCATGAGTTGGAAATTTAAGAATGATGCTACTCAGCAGGAAAGTGCCTTAATAAATCAGCCCCTCAATTCCAGGAAAGAACACCTGGGGTTGAAAGTCAGAAAATTTGTGATTTTTTTAAAAAAGCTGCTTAGTAATATGTTTTCTAAGTCCTGATGCCATGCATTCCTAAAAACGGTGGATATAATAACACAGTGTGAAATATTCCAGTGTGTGAGGAAAGAATGTTAACACAAACAAAGAATGCATATGTTATTAGGATTGGGCTGCCTGTTCTGCAAAGTGAGCTTAAGTGAGTTTAGGGTACTTTAGTTCAAGAAACAGCATCATAACAAAACACACATTCATTACTATTAAGAATAGCATGCTTCTAATTCAATTTCTGAATGCACTGTACTTTGTAACTGATAAAGAGTCAAGATATTAATGTGACTGAATGAACATAGTCTGAAGGTATCTAATGGAAGTGAAACCCAACACAATCTAAAAACAATCCCAAAACCAATCAGTAGCATTTCCTCTCTAGAGAATCAGTGCCTGCACCAATTACTGTATATACTCGAACATAAGTCTAGTTTTTCAGCCCTAATTTTGGGATGAAAAAAGGAGCCCTCGACTTATATTCGGGCCAATACTTTTAGCCACTGAGGCAAGTGCTTGGGTCGATGGCTAAAAGTCATTTTAAATATCATGCTCCACTTCTCCTGACACCCCCCCACACATCAGAGGGGAGTGGCGCGCAAAGTTTAAAATGACTTTTAACCACTGAGGCAAGCACTTGCCTCGGTGACTAAAAGTCATTTTAAACATATCACACCACTCCCCCAGCTCACAAAGGAGGAGCTGCCAGGCCCTGCTGCATTTCCCACCCTAAACTTATACTCCAGTCAATACGTTTCCCCAGTTTTCGGGGGTTAAATTAGGGGCCTCAACTTATACTCGGTTGGACTTATACTCAGGTATGCACGGTAAACTGCTGATTATGACAAAGCTAGGTGCAGATTAGCTTGTTCTCACCAAAGTTAAAAATGAATGCTTAATACTCACTGACTAGAATCCTTGTTTAGTTAACTAACTTTTCAAAAGTTCACTCAAATAAAATTCTCTCTCCTTCTGACCTGTGTTACAGAAAAGCCACTATTGCTTCAGACCCCCTGAGCTATTCATAATGGGAGTCTGAATGATTTCTGATATATGCAGAAATCACCACAACTCAAGTGAGGGCCTTATGAAAAAATTCTTCCATCTTCCAGTACTTTCCAAATATCTACACTAGGGATGGGTAATTGACCCGTGTGAGCCCAAGTGGTGTTCTGAAGCCTGCGACACACACACAGACAATGTCTTATCTTTGCTCCTCTGTGGTGCTAGCCAATCAGAAAGGGAGGCGGGATGATGCCCGTCCCTGCATAGCCCCTGATTGGGCAGCACCATGGATCAGCAAAGATGACATCACAGCCTGCTTCCTGGTTGGAGTTTAACCCTGCACGTGCACAGAGAAAAGTAAGACATTGGCTGTGTTTGTTTTGGAGGCTTTGTAACACCACCTGGGCTTGTCTGGGTCATTGCTCATCCCTAAATCTACACTATTCAAGAGAAGACGCCTCGACTTCCAGCAGGGTGTTTTGAATGGTGCCAGCCTAAGTTTCCCTGCTACCTCAGGTGGGAGGAAAGTGATACCCTCCTGAGGAATATAATGATAGAAGAACTCCCTGGATAAAAGAAAAAGAGGAGTAAGGAACTGTGTTAGGTTTTCACTAACAAAAGAGGACATGCTGCTGCCCACCGAAAAGAAATAGAGAATAATATTGTGACACTGATAATATAAATAAGGAAAAATGAAGGTGTTCATAACAGCTGCACAGCCACCATCACTGGAGGCTAGCTCAATTGTACAGAGCTGACTCGTTTAACATCTAGGTCAGCATTAAACTGCAAGCAGAAAGTTTCACAGTCAGGTTCTGGCTAATTCAGGGTAAGTGTATGGTAGATGGGGCTTCTTCTTCCTTGTCTACTCTTCTTTGAGCCAAAGTCCAATGCTATAGAACTGGAAAAGTAACAGTGACTTACTATAGCAGCCGGAGCCCGGCCAGGGTGGGGCAGGAAGCAGGGAATTAGCCAAATGTCCCCAGGCACTGGCACTTGGAGAAACCTGAGGTAGCGTTGGCTCTGTGTAGGTAACTACAGAGGGAGGAAGAGGGGGAGAAGCCTTCCTTCGGCTAGTGGTCTTTTCTTAGAAATCAAGCCACTATCTCTAACCTTCCTTTAAAGTCACATATCCTTGAACCTGCCAGTCTTGACAATGCTTAAAAAAGGCTTACCTAATTTTGGCAGGGAATAGGGCATTTTGAAGTAGTCCTCGTAAAACTCAATAAGCCTCTGCGTAATATTTAGAGCATAATCTCCAGATCCTCTTCTGATGGCATCAGGCCTTGCATACAATCGGATCTAATTGGGGAAAAAGTTGAAAAGGATTGGTCATTGTATTTTCTACAGTTGTAAACAGACATCAGAATGGACGTTATCTCAGGCTGATGTTTTCTCTCTTTTTGGATTTTTTTTCATTGAATCCAGTTCCAACCATGTCAGATGGCTTGGCTGAGAGAACAGACTAACTTTCACAGTCAGAAAGTGATAACAGTTGTGAGTGCTAAAACCAATACATAGCCAAATACATAGACTTTTTAATACATCTTGCATCAAATATGAATATTCAACACAATCATTTGCATGTGTTTTCTGGAGATAAGATGCCACAATGGATTAATATAATGGTTCTTTGCTTACTTTAAATGAAGATAATCTGAGGTGGCTCCATAGGAGAGAAAGTTCATGGTAAGTTAACATTTTCCCATCAAGCTCTGAACAATTTAAAAGTCTGGGTAAGTAATATAATAACTCATCAACTCTTCTTTATACTACACTGACAATTTTTCTTGATGAGCAAAACAAGCCCTCATAAACAACCATTTATAAGCTTACTCATGTACACAAAAAATTAACATTCCTGAAGCCCAGCCATGATTGCTGCATGACTGCTTGAGGCCCCTATTTCTCTTCACAGAATGCAGTAAGTATATTAAAATTGTTCATACTTGTATAATTTAGATGCTGATGCTGCATGCAGCATAAAACATTTCAGCTGTCTTCCTGTATGAATCATCAAATTGCCACAGCTGCTTCTTCATCTATTGAGTATAGGTTTCAGTCTTCCTTATTTTCATAAACTGTGTCTGTTACTTAGGGCAGAAACAGACATTACAGATAATCCATCATTAGAAAATGGAATTCCATAGCTACCGAAAGTGACCAAGTACACATAAAGAGTTCTTTTCATCTAAGTCTACTTCTCCTGGCCATTTTTGGCTTGTATTTTATTATGCTTTTATATTTTATGATGTTTTGTGCTTGATTATATTGGGATTATAGTTGGGTAGTCACTTTCGGTGACATGCGTACACTGCTCAGAGTTCCCTATGGGAAAATTGGGTGGTCAATAAGTACAAAAATAAATAAATAAATAATAAATAAGTCACACATCTGAGCAGTTGTCTTCAGGTCTTAAAAATGGGATTCCTTGGAATTCTGATTTCTCAAACACAAAAAGCTACCTGAATGATGACTATACAAAACACATATTCATTTAGCTCTTACTAAGGATTACATACAGTATAATGTTTACTGCTGTCCTTTGATATGCCACATTTGCATGGGATGCTAAGTCAGAATTTTCTAAAATCCTAGAAAATAATTTGTTAATGAGTGTTCAGTACTCGAATTCCAATAATGTGTGCCTGGCTCCTACTACAGACAGGATCAGTCAACACCAGGTTTAGGGTTACATTTGAATCCAAATACTAGACTGTTAGAATCTGGCCTTACAGCCAGTTTACAAGCTTTGGCTTCAAACTCTGTCAAAGAAACAACAAGCCAGAAGTTCCTGTTCAAACATAAGATTATGTCCTAATGTGAATTAAAATATGATAGAGTTATGAAGAACTAAGCTGCTGTTACAAGTAAGAATATCTGCTTAGCTAAATGTTGTAGTCTTAGAAACAATGAGTACTGAAAATTAGAGATGGGCATGAATCTAAAAATGAATTGCAAAATGCATTCAAAAATCATTAATTCATCAATTTGAATTCTACAAAATGATACCCCCAACAAATACAAATTGATGAATTTTTAGAGATTTCTGAGTCATCAAAATATTGCACTACAAAACGTCTGCCACTTATTCTGATGGTCTTTCCTGGATCCCCAGAAGCATTTCACACACACACCAGGAAGTCCACTCCTAATGATCCATACTAGAGATGGACAGAAAATGAAAATATCGTGTTTTGTTTTGTTTTGTTTCTTTAGTAGTTTCATTTCATTTCATTAGTAATGAATTTCTTTTTGAAACAAAACAAAGCAATGTGGAACTGTGTAAAAGATAGGGAGCTTCCTTGGACACTTCCCTGGAAGCTCCCCAAATTTGGAGTGATTTGGGTTTCAGGGGGCCAAGTTGTTAAGCTCCAAAGTGAGTCTCCCTAGGTAATTTTAAGTTTTTTTCTTTAAAAGAGAGGTTAGAATCATGGAATCATAGCAAGGGCCATCTAGTACAACCCCCTGCCATGCAGGAATGCCTATCACAGTGCTCCTGACATATGGCCATCCAGCCTCTGCTTAGAAAACTCCAAAGAAAGAGACTCCACCACCCTCCATGGCAGGATATTCCACTGCTGAACAGCTCTAACTGTCATTAAGTTCTTCCTAATGTTTAAATTGAATCTCTTTTCCTGTAGTTTGAGACCCAGTCTCTGAAACCATGGAAAACAAACCAGCCCCTTCTTCAATGTGATATCCTTTCAAATATTTAAACATAGCTATAGCTATCATATCCCCTCTCAGATTTCTTTTTTGTAAGGCTAAACATTCCCAGCTCCCTAAGCCGTTCCTCATAAGACATTTCTTCCAGACCCTCGATCATCTTGGATGACCCATTCAAGATTGTCAACATCCTTTTTAATTTGAGGTGCATAGAACTGGACACAGTACTCCAGATGGGGGATCTGACCAGACCAAAATAGAGTGGTACTATCACTTCCCTTGAGCTGGACACTATGCTTCTGTTGATGCAACCAAGAATCGTGTTGGTTTTCTTGGCCGCCGTATCACACTACTGACTCATGTTCAATTTGTGGTCCACCAAGACTCCTCGATCCCTTTCACAGGTAGTATTTTCCAGCCAGTGTCTCCCATCCTATGTCTGTGCAATTCATTCTTTTTACCTAGATGCACCACCCTAAATTTCCCTCTGTTGAACCCTATTCTGTTAGCTTTGGCCCAGAACTCTAAGCTGTCAAGGTCTTTTTGGATTTTCTTCCTATCCTCTAGAGAATTAGCAACCCACCCAATTTGTATCATCTGGAAATTTGATCAGCCTACTCTCTATTCCTTCCTCCAAATCATTAATAAAAATATTGAATAGCACTGGACCCAGAACAGAACCCTGGGGTACGCCACTGGTAACGTCTCTCCTAGCTGAAGAGAAGCCATTAATGATCACCCTTTGGGTATGATCTAGTGCCATCTAACAGTGGCACTATCTCTCCCACATTATACTAACTTCTTTGCAAGTATACCATGGGGAATATTATTGAAGGCCTTACTGAAATCTAGTTAAGCAATATCCACAGAGTTCCCCTCATCCACTAGGCCTGTAATTCTATCAAAGAAAGAGATCAAACTGTCTGGCATGACTTGTTTTTAAGAAACCTGTGTTGACTTCTCGTAATGAAAACAAATGCATAATTCAGACATCTGGAACCCAAACTTTATCAAATCTTGTACAAATCTAGAGGATTCATGAGAAATTTCACAGTAAATTTGGTGTTTTTACATGCCATGGAGCATATTTTAGGGTTTAAAAGTAGAAAACTCCAAATCAATTTGTCAATTGATCAGAAAAAATCACAAATTCATTGTTGTGGTTCATTGACCTTGATGAATGATGGATCAAAATGATTTGTCCCAATCTCTATTACAATACAATGACCTCCAAGCAATGAGGAAATATGCAGATGTCAGGATGCTGTTTATTGACTATAGCTCGGCTTTTAATACCATCCTTCTGAGCTATAGGTCCACCTAACCTATAGCCATTATAAGATTCTTCTTCCTTATTAAAAAGCTGACTGACTTGGACCTTTCTTCTAGCATCTGTGACTGGATTAAAGACTTTCTGAGTGATCGTTGAAGCTTAGCACTGGCTCCCCACAGGGCTGTGTGCTTAGTCCCTACCTGTATTCATTGTATACTTATGACTGTGTAGCATCTGACCCATCCACTGCAATCATTAAGTTTGCAGATGACACTACCATAATGGGTCTTATAACAGGTGGAGATGAATCAGTATATAGGGGGGAGGTCCAAAATTATCCTCATGGTGCCTAGAAAATAATTTGCACCTAAATATCAGCAAAACTAAGGAGATGGTGTTGGACTTCCGGAGGAAGAGAGAGGAACCTGCTCCACTGTACATCATGGGAGGCCGGGTGGAGAGAGTCTCCTCCTTCAAATTCCTGGGAGTTCATTTCAGTGAAGCTCTTACCTAGAAAATTAATACAACCTATGTGGCCAGGAAGGCTCAAAAGAGACTCCATTTCCTCAGGCTTTTGCAGAAGAACAATGTGAAACAACAATTGATGACCTCCTTCTACTGGTCTACAATAGAAAGTGTCCTTACGTACTGCATTACAGTCTGGTATGCTGGTTTGACAGCCGCAGACAGAAAGACTTTACAGAGGGTAGTGAACACAGCACAAAACATCATGGGCTATCCCCTGAGTCCACTGGATGACATCGCCAGGGACTGCTGTCTTAGGAGAGCAAGGAAAATCATCAGGGTAGGAGATACAGAAGTGTAGCAAGCCGTACCAACAGGCTAAAAACAGTTTTTATCAATGGGCTGTTTGACTGTTAAATGGGACGTGACAACTCGTGATAGACTCGTGGGGCTGGCGAGTTGTGCAGCAAGCACACCGTGTGAAATTAGATTGAATGGCTTTTTAGTGGGATGGTGTTGGGGGGAGGGGGAGCTCAGCCAATTTCATTGTACACAGGTTGTACAGTACAATGACAATAAAGGTTAAAGGTTATTATTATCAACCAGATTTACCTCACCCCTTACTGTCCACACCATGCCCCAATACCCACTCCAGTTTTCCAATGCTCTTTCTAGACACAAGGTTTGTTCCAGCTTTATGACTCAGGTTGTGCACTGATCTTACCCGAAATGTCCCCAACATCTAAATTATATCCCTCCTACCATGCTTTGTGCATATTTGCCTCCAACAACTTCCTGCTCTTTTTTGTTCTGTCTGTTCCATTTTGTCCTGCTGCACATCTTCCTTCAGGTCCACCTAACCTATAGCCATTATAAGATTCTTGGGCCAAAATCCACATCACTTCCTCTTTTAAATGGAAACAACATAGTCAGAGAATGTGGAAGACTAAATAACTTTCTCCAAAGCTTTTCTTGGTGTGTTACTTTAAAATGCACAAGCATAGTTCATTTTAAAACTTGAATTGTAATGTGTCAGTAGAATACTTAATGACCACCAATTTCTAAGATAATGTGAAATGGAAAACAATATAATTAACCTAACAGTCCATGTAATATAATGGGCTTCTCCTCTCTTGAGAGCCATTTTCTAGGAGAAGAATATGTGTGGATTAAAAAAAAAATTAACCCACAAAATTTCTTATTCAAATCTAAACCTAAATTACATCACACACCACACAGTGACTTTTACCACACACCACACTTTATGACTGTGTCTTTTAAAATACACACACATTTAGTGTCATACTTAAATGCATTTTGTCTGATGAAACCTTAGTTCATACTTCTGCCTACATATTATAGAAATGCAATGTATTACACTGGCAATGAAAAAACCAATCATGCAAAAAGGACTTTGTTGGATCAAAGCTGATGAAGTTTGGTCTAATAAGTGAGTTCCTGTGCATCAGAACACTGTGCATTAATTTCAGCCTGATGGGTGCTTAACATATATTTCATTTCATGGTATCAATATGTATCACTGAAAGCCAATGTAAACCACGAGCTTTGATGCTAAAATTTTAAGTAATATATAAAACCAGAAATTATGCCACTTCATTTAGGATATAACATAATGAGCCACTTCAGATTATCATGTTTTAATAAGCTGTGATGTGACTGAGCATTTTTTGCCATGGGGAATAAATCCATAGAGCCTCTGCATTAGCCATACTTTCCTTAATTACTTGATGGTGGCAGCTCTATATCCAAAATATGCAAGGTGAATATACAATCAGTTGTGTTACTATATAAACTGAGCCTAAATATACTTTTTCATTTGACAGTGTAGATTCGTATTTGCCACATGAGACAAAAGGCTAATTCTTACCACAGCTTATTAAGCTGACCACATGACTGTCAAAAGATGGCTAAAAGCAGGGAGGGAGGCATGTAGCCATTGCAAAATACAAAAGCAAGACTAGGCTAAGACAAGTGATACCTTTATAGGCTACTAGTAAAATAACAAAATAAAAAACATTGCAAGTTTTTGATGTCAATACCTTCTTTATCAAAGCATGTGCCACAAGTCCAGACATGGCAAAAATGTGGTTTACCAGGAGACAAGTTCTAAATGTAAAGATTCTTGCCAAGATGATATTAGCCAGGAAGGTCTTCTTAGATGAGGCAGGGCAGGAAGCAGGACTGTTGTTAAAACTGCATCTGAAGTACAGGATTGGGTTTCACATCCCAGCTTTTCAAACAAAGGAACATGGGTCATGCCCACCTCTCCATATCCCCCCCTTTGTTTCGCTTTTTGAGACATAAAATACCTGCTTGGCCAGAGAGTTGTGTGTAAGGGTTGATGCAGGAAATCCATGTGCTCCATCTGGGGATAAGGGTTAAATGTAGTGTACCCAGTAGGCTAGTTCACTACTGTCCCTAAAATGTGTGGCCCTTTCTATGTTGACTGCATTTGACTTCTCACCAATAGAGATGGGCACGAATCAAACAAAAGGCATTTTGTTTGTTGTTTGTCGTTTGGGGGGTCTGTTTTGGTTTGTTTCCATTTTTCGTGAATTTTTGCAAAACAATCGTTTTTGTTTTCGTTTGTTTCGTTACCATTTTGTTACCATTTATTTCAATTTTTGGGGATTTTTTTAGGATATTAAGCATTTCACTCATATTGCAGTAACGGAAACGAAACGCACGACAAAATTTCCGGTGTTTCTGTTCGTTTTGTTTCATTTTAGAGACAAAATTTGTTTGTCGTTTCATTACGTAATGAAACAAAAAATGAAAACAGAAACGAAAAATTTCATGCCCATCTCTACTCACCAATTATTATGATGACTCGGGCTAATGAGGGGATTGCAGTCCAGTTTCCAGCCCTGTTATTGCTGGATGGACATTATTCAGCACCCTAGAGAAAGACAATGAATTTTTGCTCTTCTGGCATCGACAATGGTAGCCTTCTACTTGCTTTTGCTTCCTTAACTCATTCCTGTTTTCTATTGTAGTATATTGCCTAGTAAACTAGCTTCCTGTTTCACTAATAATATGTTTTATCTGGCCATTCAATGTCCTGAAAACAGAAAACGGAAAACCAGGACATTCACAGCTCCCACTACAGAAGAGGGAGAAAAACAGAAAGAGAAAGAGGGAGGGCAAGGCACCATTACATCTTCAGAAATTTGCTCCTTAAAGTTGCTTCAACTTCCCAGAGACTGGTTCACTTCAAGGAGAAAATAATGGCTGGTTCATCACAAACAGATGTGACATCTTCACATTCATGAAGTGGAAATTCCTTGCAAATGCAATTTTACACAATGACAGCTAGTATTTATCATGAATGAGTAAGAGAGTCAAAAATAACAAGCTCCCAAATATGCTGAATACTAGCTTGTTCCTCCCAGAAGAATATTGCCAAGAAATATTCACCAGGTGAAATTGCTGAGATGATTTTTGTCCTATAACTTTACCGTGTAAAATAATTGCATGTGTAGAGGATGAAAATCAAACACTTATTGAGAAACCCAGTTGCCAATGATGATACCATTCCTATAGCAGTAAGGCAAAGTAATACGTATGCAATTCATGGGGTAAGCATGGATGAAAAGGAGTGTCTGAGCCATCTGAATGAAAAACAGCAAGACAGGTAAACCCAAAACACACAAGTACAAATGAAGCTCAATAATAATCCACAAAATGCCTCAAGGAAAAAATAGAGATCAATACCAGAGAATACCTGGAGCTGTCAATGAATATTTATGAATGAAAAGGAAAACAATATTCTTTGTATCTTCATGGCTAAATAAGTTTGACTGACAAATATGCAATTATTTCTCATATCCCTCCATGCTGTTTGATATTCAAACTAAGAACATACAAGAAAACATAATTTTCATAGTCTACTTTTTGTTTTTGTTTTAGGAATAGGAATAGGAATAGGAATATTTATTGTTATTGTCCCCTTGCAGGAACAACAAAATTTTAAACATTACAAACAAACTTGTCAACAAGCAGAATTAATTCATAGGAGCTTTGAATGAGGTGACTTCAAAAGGACGTGATTGTCCGTTAATCTGCTAAAGCCAAAATAAGACTGACAAAGATCCTTTGAAAATTGAAGCTATTGGCCAAAATCCTATTAGGGATTAATTCTAGTATTAAATGTAACTATGTTACCTGCAGTGGCAATTTGCCACTAATTAACAAATTGCCATTTTTAAGTCTTGACTGTATTCTTACCCCATGCCTAAGAATGTGATGAGCAAATTATCAATTAGCTGCAGATTTGCCACTACAATAGACATAATTACACTAAGATAAATCCCTAGTACAATGATGGAGAAGTGTGGATACCATTAGTCAACCCCATAACACTCTCACACTTTCCTACGTATTTTAAAATACTTTCAAAATACCAATTGAGTGAGGGAGAAGAAATTACTTTTGCTAACTTAATTGTCTTAGTAGAATTTCTACCATGACTCTACTTGACAGTAGAATAAACACCTTCTGAAGATGATCAACTCTCTTCCATTAAATCTTTTTAAATAGAGGTTGGATGACTGTCAGGGATGTTTGAGCAGTGGGTTTCTGTAAGGGTTGGACTTAGTAACTCTTGGGGTCCTCTCTTCAAGCCTTACAATTCTGATTCTTAGTCAAGATTACTAATAGTGACAGATAGCCTCCGGGAATTTATTAAATCACTTTTTAAAGCCATCTAAGCTAGAGATAGAACGCATGAAACTAAATCAGTTGACACAATATGCAAAGAAGATTATTTTTTCTTTCCTGATTATCCCAACAATCAATGTCACAACGAGACAGAACAAAGCACTTCCATGCCCACTGTCTTCAGATCTGGGTTAATTTTCTAAAGCTCCATCATTTGCCTCCTTGCTCCCTTTTTCTTTTAGCCTCACATGCTATGTAGATGAGTTGGTTGAAACCATTCATATTTTTTTTGTTTTCAAGCTCTACGGTATCTTTGTTGAAACATGCTGACCAGAACTATGCACAATAATTTGGAAAAGCTTGGTAGAAATGAGCTATAAGTGACATGACTATCTTAAACTTTCTGGCAATATGACAAACAAGATAACAAACATAAAAATGTTACTTTACTGAACTACTAAACAAAACTTTCTAGTAATTTTCAAAAGCTACTTTTCAAGACTATTTGAAGGCATAATTAAATGTATTTAAGAGGAATGTTTAAGTTTCTAAAAGGTACAAAAATGAATTACTTTTCAAAAGTAATTTTCCACACTCTGATACTATATTTATTTAATTTTATTTAATTTATGCAATTTATATGCCGCCCACTACCCAAAGGTCTCTGGGTGGCATATATTCCAAATGAGCTCCCAACATAGAGGTTAATTCAGATGTCCAGAGTGTTTACAGCTGGGAAGTGTTAATCTTTCCCTCTTTGCATGCTATGAACACAGCAAGAATCTTTCCATGTTCCATGCATACAAATATGTTTTAGGATAAGGAAATATCACATTTATGTTTCTAAGGATATAAAGAAAACGACCAGCCTCTTAAAGGTACCATGCTGTCTGCTCCATGAATATATGTTTGATATGTTAGGATATTTATTTGTTTTGAAAATATATATTATAAAGATGGTATTTATTATACAGATTTAAAAATCAGATTAAGATTAAACTGCTCACATTTGTAAAGTGACTCTTAAACTGTTTTAAACAATATTGGCTTGGCAAATTAGACAAAAGTAGTATCGTCATTCTGGCATCTCATAAAAATGAAGTGGAAATATGCAGCTCTATGAATTTGCATCTAGTTTAAAATCTTCCATATTTCTACCATGTTTGAGAAATATATAACTAAAATTGGGAGGGAGTTAGATTTATAGAACATAACCTATAATATCCAGAGGTAAGGTACTACACACTTTTCAAAGATGAACTGTGCTTTCTAAAATATCCCAAAATATAGATGTTCTAAAGAGAATCCCTGAGTTATTGATATTATATTCAGAGAGGAATGAACCAACCAAACTGACAACACCTCTGAAATCAAACCTACAACTATCATTTTTGGTACCTGAAGCCTCGCTGTCCAATTCATTACACTTCGGCTACATGACATTAGTAAGTGCAAGGAAAAAGATGGAGAAACAGGGAGGAACATTTGGGTTTGAGTATACAGTGGTTTGCACAGAGCCCATTTGTTCTGTTTCTTTGAGTTCAAGGACCAGAAACTGACAAGCAATTTCATGCCATTCCATCAGCAAATAGTAACTTATTGGTGCATGCCCTTCTAGCAGGAACTTTTGTTATCCTCCAGATTTCAGCACCATTTTACACACTAGAAGTATAGTAATTTCACTGGAAAATACAATTTAAATGTGTGCAGTACTTGTGGGCCACATCTTTTACCCTAACACCCTACGATGGTTCTTATCACAAATGAGAACACCTCTAACTTTATAATTGCTATTAGACATGGGCACGACCAGAAAAAATGATGTTTTGAGTTTTGATTTGTCAGGACGGGTCCGTTTCGGGTCGTTTCCGTTTGTCGCAAATTTTTTCAAAAATTTGTCGCTTCGTTTGTTGTTCGTCGTTTCCACCACGATTTAGCGCGATTTGACTTCCCAGAGCATAGGGGCATCCCACAATCAGGGGCGGCACTAGGTGTTTTTGCACCCTAGGCGGGGGTGGGAGGTGGGCAACGGGGGGAGGTGCGGGAGGGCGGGGGGGCGGGGGTGACAGCGGCAGGGGGGAGGTGTGGGCAGGCGGGCGGCGGCCACGGGCAGGTGAGTGGGCGGGCAGCGGCACGGGCGGGTGGGCAGCGGCCACGGGCTGCAGGCGGGTGGCGACGCGGGCAGGCGGGCAAGTGGGCAGTTAGGATATCATTTAGGATAGAGGTTCTGTTCTTGGCTTGCACCCCAAATGTGTGTGTGTGCAAGCAAATTGAAGTTGGGGAAATAGAAAATAAATGGTAGTATGTAATATATTTTTAAAATAAATCCACACCTCCCACTCCCAGTCGAACCTCCCCCTTTATCCAATATCAGAAAAAAATCCTCACAAACTGCCAGAGAAGAAATAAAGAATAAACTGCTATTCCCTTCAGCAGACAAAGCTGCAGGGAATCAAAGAAACTATTTTCTAAATCCAATTCCCTCCCCGCCTGCCTAACTTAAATCCTAAAGTCTCCAGCCTCCCTCCTCAATCTCGAGCAGATCACACCAGCACCAGCAGCCAGCCCTCCTCCCTCAACCACATCCATACACCCGACTGTGATTTCTGGAAGGTGCCTCGGCTTTTTATGCCCTCCAAGACATCCAGAAGTGTCAGTCAAAAACCTGGCGATGCCATTGGTGGAGTGGTTCAAAAAAATTGCATGGTCCCATCCCATGCCCAGCCCAAATGGGCAGGTCTAAAAAAAATAAAAAATAAAATAAAATAAAATAAAATCAATACGACGTTTTATTGCTATAAAAAAACCCACTGCTGCTACTATTAAAATTCAGGAATTTAAAATAAATAAATTTCACATGTTTCTGTGGTGATTTGGTGTGTTTATTGACCACGATTTCAAAAGAAAAATTGTGGTCGCCATTTTGGATCCCCACCACCACATAGCATGGCGAGACGACGAGGATGACCCCCCCCCAGCCTGGTGCAAGCAGCCCAGGACAGGAGAAGAGGGGGGAAAGGCCGGGGACCCCCCCAGAAACCACCCCTCTTGTAGGTGGCAAAGCCTTAGGCAGGCATATTTTCGCCTGCTTTTTTGGCTGGGAGTCGTTTTTTTTAAAAAAAAAAAACTTTTAAAAACTTTTTTGTGCTTCTCATTGCATGATCGCGGCGATGCCACAAATGAAAACTAAAAACCTGACCACATTTTTCTTTTTTCAGTTCAAGTTCGAGTTCTGACGGCTTAATTATCGTTACCATTTCCATTACGTAACAGAAATGAAAAAAGGAAACAAAAATGAAAATTTCGCCGAGTCGTGCCCATGTCTAATTGCTATTATAATGCTACTTGCAATCCTGTGAATAACAGCAACATATAATAACACAAGTAAGGTAGCACTATTATTGCTGTAAAACTGGAATGAAATATCCACTGGCCTCAGAAATTCCCTAAGCATCTAGTTCTTTACTGATTTTCTATAATAGATATGATAATATTGTCCTATACCATAATACAGTGGTACCTTGTATAAAAGAATTAATTCGTTCCAAATCAAATTCTGTTAAACAAATTTTCCTTGTACAAATTTCCCATAGGAATGCACTGAAAACTGATTAATTCCTAATCACGACCATTTTTCTGTTGTACAGATTTGCCCCATAGGTGATTCTGTTAAGTGATTTCCCCCTATCTCTGGAAAATTTTTCCTTTAAGCGGATATTCTGTTAAACAAACCACTTGTTATACGAGGGTCCACTGTACTGCAGTTCAAGATGTGCTTATCTGTGGCTTTCATCCACAAAGGCAACAGAGTGAATACAACCATACAACAAACCATGAAAGAAAGGACATACAGTACAAAGAACAGTGCTAGGAAACCTTTCATACACACTGATTTTGACCAAAGACTCCAGTCCCAAGGACAATGCAAAAGATAAGCAAGCACATTTATTATTACTACTAAATTATCACACAGCAGACAAGATAACTATGCTGGATTTTGTATTACGAATCATTAGTCGAATGCTTCCCAAGCATTTAAGACTACAGGATGTATTGGCAAATTATGTGAGCAGATCCCAGTAAGGTGGCTTTCTGCAGCTGACTAATGGTGACTTTGTCAACTCCAGTTTCTTCTAAATGCTTGCTTAGCTATTTAGGCACCGCACCGTGCCGATTACCACTGGGATCACCTGTACCGGTTTATGCCAGAGCCTTTGAAGTTCAATCTTCAGATCCTGATGTCAGTTAATTTTTTCAAGTTGTTTCTCTGTGACTCTACTATTACCTGACATAGCAATATCAATGATCCACATTGTTTTCTTCTCCACAATCAGAATATCCGGAGAATTATGCTCCAGAACTCTGACTGTCTGTATTCAAAAGTCTCAAAGGAATTTTGCATGCTCACTTTCAATTACTTTTTCACTCTTATGATCCCACTAGTTCTTTGCCACGGGCAGATGATAGTTGTAACACAAACTCCAGTGGACCATTTGAGCAACTACATTATGACGCTGTTTGTAATCAGTCTGAGCAATTTTCTTGCAACAACTCAATATATGGCCAATAGTTTCATCCGCCTCTTTACAGAGTCTACATGTGGGATACTCAGCTGATTTTTCTATTCTACCCTTAACTGCATTTGCTCTAATAGCTTGTTCCTGAGCTGCAAAAATCAGGGCTTCTGTATCTCTTTTCAGTGTTCCATTGGTGAGCCATAACCAAGTATTTTCCTCATCTACTTTTCCTTTGATTTTTTTCAAGGAACTGTCCATGCAGTGCTTTATTATACCAGCTATCAGCTCATATTTGCATTGTTGTTTTCCTATATCGACCCTTTGTTTGCTTTACTTTAAACACCTCCTTGTTTTTCACCTCCAATAATGTTAGCTCTACTATTTTTAACATAATACGCCAATGCATGTCTCTCTTCTTCAACTGTCTGCTTCACTTGCAAAAGACCTCTACCACCTAATTTTCTAGGTAAATACAGCCTGGTGGTGGTGGTGGTGGTGGTGGTGATGATGATGATGATGATGATGATGATGATGATGATGATGATGATGATGATGATGATGATGATGATGATGATGATGATATATCTGCTGAATATTGCCTGCTTACAACAAGGATATTGTTCTTGCAAAATTAATGAAGAAAGACATGATCCTGGACAAAATCCTTTATAGGAAAATGCCATGTATAGAAAAACACCCAGTCAATCAAGCTATACTGATGATGTCTGGATGGCCATCTGTCAGAAATATTGTGATGGAGTTCCTGCATGGCAGGAGGTTGGACTAGATGGCCCTTGAGGTCTCTTCCAACTCTATGATTCTATGATTAATTATAATCACAAAATTTTCTGCTAACAGGAAGACATCTTAATGCACAACTACTTTCTCCATGAGATTGTTATTAAATAAGGAACCTAGATTAAATCATTTAATTGACACTAAGTTGATCTCAGTATATTTTCCCTTTCTATTCTCATAAGTAATGGACATGTTATTGAAAAGTGTGAGTATCCTTTTTAGTGGTTTCTGTTGCAGCATTCTGTTGAAACCTCCAGTTGTTTCCAAAGATGGATTCGGAGACAATTTTTTTTTGCCCCAACACTATAACTAATTAAAAATGCTCATATCTGTTTAGAGTACTCAAGAATTTATCTGCATATTAATTGTGAATTTAAAAATGCTGTCTACCTCTTGACTTTAATTTCAATAATTCCTTAAAAAACCAGAATCCTTATTGATCAATTTCAATACCTTGCTTAAGATTTAATATTTTACAAGAATGATCTATGAAGTGGCAGATAAAATAGAGTATTTTATGAACATCATAAATAAAATGCATACCTGAAATTTTATTGGTTAAAATAAGCAAGAAATTAAAATTCTAATGTACATTTACAATTCCTCTAGCAAATGCTCCCTTTAATTTGAGGTACTGAAAAGGAACAATAAAAATATTATGTGTCAAAATATAATCCACTGTAACTCTACAAGTTTATGCAAAGCAAATCCCAGGTGACTATGTACATTTAATTGTTGTTTAAATGTCAAAAGATTTTGTTTGTTAATTTAAAACACAAGCATTCTATATCAAAATATTTCAGGGGAAAGTTACAAGAAGTAGTAGTGCAAAGCAATATATTCAGTGTATCTTAAGGATTTTAAGCATGGAATAAGTCTAAGTAGGAAGCATATTAAATGGTCAAATAGATAAATGTTGTTGTTTTGTGCTTATGTTATTTTAAATTTAAAATAAACAATAAATTTGAATAACTTAGAACATATAACCTATTTGAAACTATTTTAAAAATATGAACAATTTAAGAATTTTAAAGCACCTTGTATCGCTGTAATTGAATTCCGCAACCTATTCAACCTAGATATTTAAACGAGGACAGTTTACCTAATTTTTTTCACTGTTTAATGTTAAAATGCTCTTTTCTTTTACAGTTCATTGAACACAATCCAAAACACGTCAATGGATGCTAAAACAGATGGGACCAACACTTGACTGTGCATTCAAGTACAGTGAGTTTTATGGGAGTTCATTTCTCATTTTATTTGGCATTTCAACATTCCTAATTTCTAAAGGCTCAAGAGAAGCAAGCTTCATGTGGTGCACTTTTAAAATTTCAAGTTGCACTGAACTTCCAATCTGCAACATTTCAGCACTGTAAAAGGACAAATGAAAGGCTGTCTCTTCCAAATGTTCTCTGCAGTTGCTTCTCAATGCAGGGAATGGCATCAGAGGTAATCAGTGCCTAAAGCCAATGGTTTGGCTGATCTGTTGAAGAGCAAAGGAGGCAGCATGAGCAAATTATTGCAGCATATCTCTTCACTCATCAGCAGTTCATCAAACTTCCCTCCTGCCTTTTTCAGTGTTCAGTTCACAATGGAGGTAGATTGAGAGGGGCTGACAGACTGCTTCTGCTCCATACCAAAGAACAGAATCATGTAGCATTGTAGCCTAGCAAAAGGTTTCATCCCCAACCACCCCCTGCATTCAATTGTCAAGAATAATAACAATCCTTTGAAAGTAGCATTAATGTATAGAACATGTGGAGAGGAAACCATATTGTCAAAGAGACCCATTCAAGCAACATAGCTTTGGCAATTTAAATGTTTTGGACTTGTCCCCGGAAGCCTGCCTAACAACAACAAAAACAACAAAAACCAAGAAAAACAACAACACTGTGGGACAACTGGAGTTGTATCACAAGGCATCCCATCCATGCTTTAGTTTAAAACAACAAAATGGGCAAAAAACACTATATTACTGCAAGAGAACCTATGGATCAGCTGCAAATATTAAATGCTTGAATGAACAGAAGGTCCTTTGAGTATCTACAGAAGCTGCTAGGGCTAATATATGAAAACCATTCCACAAGTAGGAACTGCTTATTAAGTATGATATGAATACAGAGTGGAAACATTAATAACCCTTTTTAAAGAAAAAATCCCCATGAATCTGGAGATTTATCTATTATTTATTTATTATGGAACTTATATACCGCCCGTCTTCCTGGAGAGGAACTCCGGGCGGTTTACAACAAATTAAAAGAACAGCAAAATACAATAACAGCCAATGGATTAAGCTAATCAAATAAACAAACAAAACAGCAGTAGCAGGAGATGCAGATGGCAAAAAAAAAAAATCATCCAAACGCCTCTCGGAAGAGAGGGGTTTTCAGAGCCTTCCGGAAGGCAGGCAGGGACTCTGCTAGGCACACTTCTGCTGGGAGATGATTCCACAACGTCGGGCCAGCCACAGAGAAGGCTCGGGAACGAGTGGAGGTTCTCCGAGCCTCCCTGGGCATAGCCACACGCAGCATGTGCGCCCGCGACAACCTAGTCGGACGGGCCGAAGTTGACCGCTGGTCGATCCACTCTGTCAGGTAGCCAGTTCCTAGACCATGGAGGGTTTTGTAAACCAAAACCAGGATCTTGAATCTAATTCGGGCTGCAACGGGTAGCCAATGCAGGCGGGCCAGAACTGGGGTGATGTGCTCAAATCGGCGCACACCCGCCACCAGTCTGGCCACCGCATTTTGGACCCACTGCAGGCGCCGAATGAGAGTCAAGGGCAACCCCATGTAGAGCGCATTGCAATAGTCCAGTCTCGAGATCACCAGCGCCTGGACCACTGTTCTAAGGGAGTCCTCATCCAGGTACGGGCGAATCTGGGCGATTCAGCGTAGGTGGAAAAAGGCAGCCCTGGACACAGCGGACACCTGGGCCTCCATGGTGAGCGCTGGGTCCAGGACTACACCCAGATTCCGGACAGAGTCCGATGGCCTGAGGGAAACATCCTCCAAGGTGGGAAACGGGCCACCGTAGCTGGATGAGGAAGCCCCAAAGAACATGACCTCGGTCTTATTGGGGTTGAGTTTGAGCCTGTTAGCCCTGGTCCATTCCATGACTGCGCCCAGGCACTGATCGAGGGTCCGGACAGCCTCATCTGCAGCGGTGGAAAAGGAGACATAGAGCTGCGTGTCATCAGCGTACTGATGACAGCAGACTCCATGTCCCCTAATGACCTCAGCCAGCAGCCTGATGTAAATGTTGAACAGCATGGGAGAGACGACCCCTGTGGAACCCCACAAGGGAGTGTCCAAGGGGCCGACAACTCGCCCCCATGCTGAACCTGCTGTGGACGGTCCCCGAGGAAGGACCGAAACCAACTGTGAACAGTGCCTCCGATCCCAACCCCGGAGAGCCGATCCAGCAGGATACCGTGGTCGGCGGTATCAAAGGCCGCTGACAGATCCAGGAGGACCAACAGGGAGGAACACCCCCTGTCGGCCCCCCGGAGGAGGTCATCTTGCAGAGCGACCAAGACTGTCTCGGTCCCCCGACCGGGCCTGAACCCAGACTGGAATGGGCCCAGGATATGCTCACCCTCCAGATATGATTGAAGCCGGATCGCGGCCACCCTCTTGATCACCTTGCCCATAAAGGGAACATTAGCAATCGGGCGATAGTTGGTTAAATTGCCCGGTGCTAGATTGGGTTTCTTCAGAATGGGCTTTACCACAGTCTCCTTCAGGCGAGAGGGAAAAATCCCTTCCCCGAAGGAGGCTGTGGCAATGATAGATGCCCATTCAGACATGTTCCCGCCTACGGCTTTCATAAGCCATGATGGGCAAGGGTCGAAGGGGGTGAATGCGGGTCGGCAGTGGGCAATAGCCCTGGAGGCCTCAAGTGAAGTAACAGGCCCAAACTCAACCATGCGAGGAGACCAAGGGGGCGCAGCCGCCGGGGATGCCGAGAGTGGGCTAGGGCAACAGGGTTCAAAACCAGTGTGGATGGCCTCAATTTTTGATCGAAAAAAGGCTGCAAAATGCTCACTACTGAAATCAGTAGGAGGAGGCCTAGACAGTCCAGGATTAGTGAGGTCACGAACCACACGGAATAATTCCGCTTGGCGGTTCAAGGCCTCACTAATTCTCAGGGTGTTATAAGATCTTCTGGCCACCCTGATCGCATGAACATAGCGCCTGGACTATGCGATGACAGCAGCCTTCTTAGTCGCCGACCGGTTCTTCCTCCAGCTGCGTTCCAGCCTCTTCCGTTCTTGCTTCATCGCTCAAAGCTCTTCCGTGAACCACGGTGAGGGACAAGCTCTGCAGCGGATGAGGCACCTACGGGCGATCTGGTCGACAGCCCGGGATGTTTTGTCACACCATTGATCTACCATGGAGTCTACCAGATCATCAGCCAGTCCACCAGGAGGCCCTCCCAAGACTTCCCGAAACCGATCAGGGTTAAGGAGTCTGCAGGGGCGGGCCCAAACAGTTGGTCGAAGGTCCCCGTGGGGTGGGGCGGCAATTGATACAGAGAAAGACAGCAGGTGATGGTCTGACCATGACACAGGGGTGAGAACAATGTCCCACACCCTCAGACACGAATCCTCAAACGTGGAGGAAAATACCAGATCCAGGGTGTGTCCGGATCTGTGGGTTGGGCATAAAACATGCTGGGACAGGTTCATGGAGGTCATGGACTGCATGAATTCCAGAGCGGCACCAGACAGGTCACCGCCAGCATGCACGTTGAGATCACCCACCACCAAAAGGCGGGGGGTTCTCAACAAAGCAGCGGCGATGAACTCGGTGAGCTCTGGTAGGGATTGTGCTGGGTTGCGGGGAGCACGGTAACCGAGCACAATGCCAAACCTGTCCCGCTGCCCAACCAACAGATGGACACATTCCAACCCTGGAATCACCAACGTCGAGGCCCTACTGATTTGAATAGTATCCCTGTAAACAATGGCCACCCCACTCCCCTTACGACCCTCTGATCTTCCCGCCCCCTGTACCAGAAACCCAGGGGGGCATAGCTGGGCAAGGGACGCCCCCCTCTGCGCCCACCCAGGTCTCGGTAATACACACCAGGTTGGCCCTGCCATCGGCGATGGTATAATGAATGATGGGTATCTTATTATGGACCGACCTGGCATTCAATAGGAGGCAAGAAAGATCGGAGGCGCTGGCGGAGTGGCTCCGAGGCACGTGACAGTGAGCTGAGGGGTCAGAACGGGGGACAGGCGCAAGATGCCTGGCCCGAGTTCTTCTTAGCCGACTAACCCCCCAGCCCCTAGCGTACCGACCACGGCCCACCACGACAGGTATGGTGGTCCCTGCCTGCATGGTAGCAAAAAAAAAAAAATACAACTATAAATAAGAGTGAAAGAGAATAAACAGCTATACAACAATCAGTTTCAAAATACAAACAAGATATACAACAGCATAACACAGAATACAACTGGCAAATAAAAATACAGATAAACCAAGCAAAATAAACTAAAAAGTAAGAAGTAGTGGGCTCACATAGGCTGCTGATGGAAAGCGGGGGAGATAGTACAGTACATGCATTTTCCCCAGGAAGATTTACTCCTTTAACTTTAATCACATTTAAAACTACCCAATACTTCCTGAATCCCATACTAGCAAACTTTATGGAAGGAACTGTTAGGAGAATGCTGGATGTACGCTGTACAGAAGAAACTCATGGGCTCAAAGATACGAGGCTCTCAGGTGGGCTGTTGAATTTCCGGTCAATTGGTGGTAAACCGAGGTAGCTTGGGTGGCTGACACAATGGCTTTCAAACAATCTCTTCTCAGGGCACATGCCCCCTCCCCCCAAAAAAAACACATACACAGAGGAGCTTCATGCTGTGAAGCTAATGAGGAGACAGCTTGAGAACTAGTGGAGGAAAGATCCATCAGAAATAAATTTAGTTTGACTGGAGATATGCTAATGACTTAAGATTGGTTTAAAACAGACTTCAAGTGTTAAAATTATTGGGGAGGCTGTGAATCAACAAGCAGAACTTTTCCAGGTGGTTTTTCTGCTTCACTAATCCTGGACAACAATGGCCTCACGCTGGTGATCTCACCAGAGGTCAGTTTTCAACCATTTTTAAATCTAAAATTGAGACCATCTGGTATGATCTAGACCCCACCAGTCAGCTTAGCCAATCTGACTGGGGTCTCTGGTGGATCCATATTCCTGGACCTAGGCTTTTCATTGAAATCCTAGATTTTGACTGTGACCAGATCAGTTTTTAACCAGCTGCACCACTGCTGGGTTGTTGTTTCTTATCTATAAGGCCCTCCATGGTTTTGGATCTTGCTAATTGTTTGAGCAACTTTCCCTAAAAGCATTTTCAAAGGCTTTCACAGCTGGGATCTGATAGCTGTTGTGAGTATTTTGGGCTCTTTGGCTGTGTTCTGGAAGTTTTTCTTCCTGATGATTCCCACCAGACTCTGTGCCAGGCATCTTCAGAGGGCAAGATGCTCAGGGAACTAGGAGTTCTTTCTGTGTTCTGGGGCTCAGGGAACTAGCAACATGGCATTATAAACAAATCCTTCCTAAGAAGTGAAGAACAGTTTGTTTATTTATTTTTGTCAATGCAACTTCTATGGAGTTCACTGGGCAAGATACATCACCAAACAGGCAATGGTTCATAGTGCCATAGACATGTCCAATTGTATGTATGTGTTGGACTCCTGTAAAACTGCTTTAATCTCTTTCCAAGTTCTTCATAAACAATCAATTGATAAGTTATTTAATTAGCTATTTATTTCCAGCCTGTAAATTTGAAATGTAGAATGATTATAAGTTTAAAATACAAGACTGAATTATTAAACCCACATCCAATATACAGTAGATCTGTTTTGAACTCTATCCAAGTTCTTCATAAACATTTATTTATTTACTTATTTACTTACTTATCTATTTGTTAGTTTATCCTACCTTATAAATTTGAAGTGTGGTATGATTACAGAAATTAAATCAACCAGTTCAAACATAAGATTACAATATTAAAACCATTGCCTTTAACATGGGCACTCTTTAATTACATTCCCCTCTGTGTGATTCCTCCTTTTATATCAATATGGATGCACCTTGATAAAATCTCATATTCTTTTCCTTTTCTCAGAGAACTGACACTGGATCTTTTAAAGAATTTGAAGAGAGTGGCAGAGAAAGAAAGAGAGGGACAGCTGTAGAGAAGTAAGGTCACACAGACACCGCAAGGTCACCTCTTCACATGAGTGGAGACAGGGCTACAATGCTCTTTGGTAGGCCTGCTTCCATGCAGGTGAACTGATGGGAGTTAGGGATCAGAGGGTGTGGTTATTTCAGTTAGATACAAGTCAGTACCACTTGATGGATTTTCGGAAGGTATAATATTGGCCTGGGTCTTAACCTTTTCCCAGTCACAAAGAAATAAATCATCCCTTAAGAGTATGTTGATGTTCTCTTTGTAGATTAATGATATTTGTTGACCAAGATAAACCATAAATACTTGCTAAATACAATCAATTTGCCTCTTCCAACACATCTGGTGAATAGCGGCCAAAGCAGCTATATAACTTGTGTACTAATAGGGACCAAATTTTGGTTCAGAGTGTTATATGCTTATAGCATCCAAGTCAAGTTAGCCAGTAATGTAGGAACAGACTGAGCAAGTTACATTACATTGTGAACAAACATACCAGTGTACATGGGGTAGAAAAGGAAGGGTGCTATGCTGTCTTGATGAAATACAAATCTAAAGCTAGGTCATGAGTTATATGACTTAGAAGGAGCTCTCACCCTACCTGACCATCTCGGCATGAATTAAATGCCCATGAAATCTGTACAGCTGGCCCTCTAGTATTTAAACAGAGCTTTGTGGTACGCAGTGCATAGTAAATAAGACTTTCTCAGATGGGCTGCAGTTTGACACAGTGCAGTTTGGAGTTAGTGTTTGTTGATTGCCAAGACATGCAAAGGTGCTTTACCCTTCAGAAATTTTGCTGGACTATTTTCAAAGGGCCCCCCTTTCAATTTCATATTGAGTACTAGGCCATCTTTTGCTGAATGTCAATTATTGAAATTCACATTCCATGCCTTATGCAATATAGGATCCAACATTTATAAAGATGGATCCTGGGCTTTGGCATTTGCCCTCAGACATCAAATTGCCAACGCAGTGACTAGGCTTTGTTTATGGTACATGTTTGAATAGAGGCGATGGAGAAACACACACATGGTAGAAATGATATTTGTGAGACCTGCCTATGATGAGCAATGAAAGAATATACCGTGTTTCCCTGAAAATAAGACAGTGTCTTATATTAATTTTTGCTCCCAAAGATGCACTAGGTCTTATTTTCAGGGGATGTCTTATTTTTCCATGAAGAAAAATACAGTACACATTTATTGTTATTATGGGGAGGCCTTATTTTCGGGGGATGCCTTATATTTCAGTGTGGGGCAAAACTGTAAGTAGGTCTTATTTTCAGGGGATGTCTTATTTTGGGGGAAATAGGGTATTTACCCGAGGGGTGATGCAGTAGGAACTTTTTTCATGCATCAAAATGGGCCCCCTTTGGGTAAGAGTCAAGGCTGTAATTGCATCTCAAGTATATGCAACTTTGGGATTCAGAATTACATATTTGAGACCCTTGTGGTTCACACGTTGTGATGTGTTCTCTTTAACTGGATAGGGATTTTGGAATTTACATCCCTAACCTTGAGAAATGTTGGGATCCCAAAGTATAAGGTGGGACCCATCCATCATCAGAGTTGCTTTCTGCCATCAAAATTTGCCACCTCTTTGGCTCAGTCCAGCCCAGCCTATGGGCTGTTTCTGAATGGAGGAAAACAGAAACTGTTCTGATATTTGCACAACAGGAACGATGGCAGGACATATTTTAATGGGAGATGATGCAGCAGATAATTTTGTTCATGCATACCAATGGTTTTCTCCCTTTTAATTAGAGATCAGACAAAAGTTAACATTTTTAATTGGGGCCCATTCATAATATCAGTAAATTACATCACAGGATTGTGCCAATTATATGGAATTTAGAGGAAAGCAGTACAAATGGCTTTGAAATCAAATTGTTCAGAACAGCCACCTCAGTTGCACTTTATGTAATTATTGGCTAACTGAGCTGATGGCAGAATCCAAAGCCGATTGTTCAGGACCTCCTTTGTGGCAGGCTGGCTTGTCAGTGGTGGAGGACTGCATCACATATACCCTGTACAAACTGAAGAAAGTATTGTCCTGGGCATGTGTGACATTTTAAAGAGCTGCACAGTGAGAGAAATGAATGACTAATGTGACCTGAGAATCTATGCCTAGGAACTTGGTCATGCATTATGATGCCCACCCTTAACTACGTGTACATTTTGTAATGTTTGGAAGTTGAGTCATGGCTACTGGACTTCTTTTTTGAGAGATAGAAACGTTTTGCTGCTCATCCAAACAGCTTCGTCAGTCTGATGAGGATCAGGACTGCTGAAGTTGGATTCATTCATACATAATTGGCAAAGCAGTAACAGCTGGTGCCATGGGGTACAATGCCACTTGACTACAGAGTGGAGACAAGAGAATATTACAAAACTTTTGATTATACTCAGTGTAGCCAAACTATTAGGTTCTAGCCATTGTTTTATTTCGTCACTCCAGAAGTGCTGCAACAGTGACATGCCACGTTAACTATCATGGGCAGCTAAGTATGCACGACATATAACTTTAGGTCAGAACCCGATCCAATGGGCCATGTTGAAGAAATGAAGCATGGAGACGAGTCCTGGGAGAGGTTTATGGAGCCTTCATCACAGGGTATTCAAAGTAACACATTCACAGTGTTGAGACACATAGTGGCTTCGCCTATGAAGGCCACGTTGAAATGGATGAGACAGGGACTCGGAGTAAACACCTGTCATGATGTGGAGCCACATGGTGGCTGGGCCCGTGAGGGTCACATTGAAATGGAGGAGACTGGGACTCAGAGTATGCACCTGTCATTGTGTTGAGCCACATGGTGGCTGGGTCTATGAGATCCACATTGAAATGGAGGAGACCAGGACTCAGAGTAGCACTTTTCATAGTAATAAGCCATATGGTGATTGGGCCTACAAGCGCCACGTTGAATTGGAGGAGACCAGGATTCATATGCTGGGATTGGTTCAAGTAAGCCATGTTCCACAGTGCTCTGGATGTGACCTTTGCCATTGTGTTGACCTACAGTGGTGGAGATGACTTGACCAAGCGGTCAAGCAAGTGACAGATTCTCCAGGCTAAGCCTGACCTGCAGAATCTTAGAGACAAGTTTACTAACATTGGGAGTCTGGCCTGGGAGGGAAAAGGTGACTTAAAGTTACCTAGGGAGTCTGTGTCTTCTCTTCCCTGAATTCTACTTGGAGAATCAGGTGAGGCAAAAAAATGGTATTGCATTTGAACATAATTCTTCAAAAAAGCAAAACTGTTCATGGAAACTTGAAAATTTTCACAGCATTTCTCAGTCTGGGTATCTGATCCATGCTGCACTTTGCATAGCATAAAGATAATAAACTATTGACTTCATTTTGACAGAAGGAGGAGAAAGAAGGGCAGGGGAGGGGCATTTAAAAATGTAAGCAAAAGATGCACTAGAACAATATCAGACTCCTGGTTTACGTGCAGAGGCCTCAGATTCAAATTCTTATATCTTCACTGGAAGAAATCTCAAACTGCAGGGTAGAAAAGGGCTTGTTTGTAAGATACTGGAGAGCTGTTGATAAAATACAACAGCTTCCCCAAGTATTGGACAATATTTTTTTATCACCAAAGTCTCACCTAGAAACCAACAAAGTAGATTTCTCTTGTTTAGAATGTATACTATGCATTCTAGATCTGGATCAGCCCTGTTCCAGATTAGGCAAGATTACAGTAGCAAGATCCTGCACCATGAAACCAAGAAGAAAAATCCAGACACCAGAACCAAAGTCAGGATGCAGAGAATAAACTAAACCAAGCAAGGAAAATGCAAAGCCAAAGTGCAATAATAATCCTAGCCCAACCTTTCAGTTGCAAACAAAGGACAAATTCAGAGATTCTAGGAGGGTAATGTAAGGTTGCAGCCTCCTGTAATTTGTGGCGCCAGGCAATTCCTTGTCATCTTCTGATTCTGGGGGTTCCAAATTATACTCATTGGAGGAATCCCCTAGTTTTACAGAGGACTGTTCTTTAATGAACTTTATTTCAGTAGTAGGTGAAGTTAGAGCACCTTTTAAACTACTCTCCATAAAATGAATAAAAACAATTTGAACTGAAACTTATATAACAGGATCTTGTCCAGACATCATAATGACATATGGAATAGAGGCATGATATCAATGCTAAGTGGCAGCTCATGCTAAGAACTTTTGAACTAGGAACTGTGGTAAGCATGTGAAATATGCAGAGGGATGAAATGATGCTTCGTCAGACATTTCTGGCTGTACAACAGTTACTTCCACTTTTGGCCCCAAACTGAGATAGTTCTGTAGAGCTAAACAATCATTTCACAATGGTGCTGCTGGTGGAGTGTTCTTTTCTGGTCTCTTTCTCTCATACACAAGACAAATACAATAAAGCCATTCCAATAGTAAATCCGAACTTCTCAGGTAAATGGCTTTAATACAGCAAAGTACAGAGCACTTGTCACCAGGCAAAAAGAACACTTTCAAATGGTAATCCTGAGAGAAAGCTCAGCACTGCTGCATGATGAGGCCCACAATAGTAAGAGAATCAGCTCTTGGGCCGGGGGGGGGGGATATCTGTGCATGAGAAGTTATCTACTCTCATTGCAGAAACAAAACAAGGCAAGAGTAACAATATTAATGGAACTAGAGGAGCGGTTTCTTAAGGCTAAAAGGATGTCAGAAGGAAAAGACACACAATTTGGCCCCCCAAAAAGCAAAATTCATTAAACCACGAAATAAAGAAACAAAAAAACACACTTTTTTGTGGACTGCCTCAAAAAAAAAACTATTTAAGGAAGAAGATAATACCACCAAGTGAACAAATCACAGGACTGGTAATTTCTACCTCCTCCTACCCACCACAAATAAAACCTACATTTGAAATGACCACAATCCTTCAGAGCTATATAACTGCACAAAGATTAGTGTGAAAACAAAATCAAGTATCAATACAACAAAAATCCACACAACTGAAATGTTGTCGTGGACGTAGAAATCTGGAAGTTGAGTCATGGCAACTCGGCTTCTTTTTCTTGAGAGACAGAAACATTGAGAGATAGAAACTACCTCTCAAGAAAAAGAAGTCCAGTTGCTATGACTCAACTTCCAGATAAACTCACCTGGATGATTGAGAATCTTCAGAGACATATTCCTGTAGGAATCTAAAATCATTAGGAAGTGCATCCCTTTAACCTGAGAGAACAGAACCTTCTATGGTCGCTTGAGTGCCATATTATCAGGAGACTTGAGAGAGAAACTTCACAAAGGCAAATTAAAACTGTAAGATTATAAATAAGAAGGGGAAAATGCTAGCACTGAATCAATTACTGTAGTGTTCATATCTTGGGGAGTCCCTTCTGAAAAAAGATCAAGGCTTCAGCTAAGGATCAAAGTGATTAGCTGACTAACCAGCAGCTAACAGAGATGCAGATAAGACATGTCAGATTATATACAGAGAGGGAATCTGAACTGGAAAACAGAGGCTTGCTATTGCATGTGAGGAAAGTAGTGTCATAACCTGAGTGACAATGTGTACACAAACATTGACAAAGATTATCTGCAGATCCTTGGAAGACATGGATTGTCATCTTGTTCAGCAGACATCAAGATATCCTATTGTGAATGGCTTCAGTTGAAATTGAAAATGTTGTGCATTTCCTATATAACTGGAGGATTATTAATCAAAAGTGTCCAATATAAGAAATGTTCAGATGTTTCTGACCATGGAAATTACATAGAGCACATTTTATCATCTAAATTACATTACCTATAAGAAAACTTTCAGTACCTGGAATATGTTCCCTGTTAGAAACATGAAAAACTGTCACTTCACTATTACTTCACAACAATTTTAGTAGATACTGTGGCATTTACCCCTTGGAGTTGAATAATTTATTTGATGTGTCTGTGTAGACTGGTTGTTTGAGGACCAATGAGAGAGTTTGGGGGGAGGAACCTGAGGAGATGTAAGGCTCAGCCCAGCACTGAATTAGTCAGATAGGGACAGATAGGGGCTGACACTGTCTGAGAGAAGGCATACTAAGAGGGCAATATTTCTATATTGCCTCCTTAGTACAAAACTTTTATTTTGTAAACCCAGGGCGGTTTACAAAAATATATTTCAAATATTTAAACATGGCTATCATATCCCCCTTAACCTTTTTTTTTTGTAAGGATAAACATTCCCAGCTCTCCTCATAAGACCATGCTTCCAAACCTTTAACCATCTTGACTGCACTCCTCTGAACGTCTTTGAAGTTGTCAACACCCTTTTTGAATTGAGGTGCACAGAAATGGACACAATGCTCCAGGTGAGGTCTGACCAGAGCAGAATAGAGCAGTCCTATCACCTCCCCGCCGACCCCCCGCGTGACTCCGAGGTGCAGGTACTGCCATCCCGCGATGTAGTGGGACTGCAGTACCTGAACCATGAAATGGTGGGGGTTGACTGTACCTTGATTTAAGTAGTTAATTCATTCTCCAGGCTGTTTTGTATTCCAAAAAAATCTTAAACTGAAATGCAGTTTCCCATAGGAGTGCATTGAAAACCAATTAATTCATTCCATTGGTTAGAAAAAAGACAACCCAAAGCATCCCATATAAAATTGTCTTAAATCAAAGCATCCTATTCTTTTCATCATGTGAATATCATACATCAACTTTTAATGCCTTACGAAAAAAAACTTAAACTGGGGCATTCCATTGAAAAAAATTCCTAAACCCAGGCATCCCCATTTCCAATAATTTCTTTTCTTAAAGTGACTTTTTCTTTAACTGAGACATTCAGGTTCTGAAAGAACACTTGCTGTCAGAGCAGATGCACAGGCTGAATCTGGATTCAATTCAGTGTTTGTTGTTTTCTCAGTCTGTTATATTCACTATCAACAGATTTAGCCTAATTTCTTGCTGTGTTGCACTCTTTCATTTATTGTATGTCCATCTTGGTTTTGACCAACATTTATTTTTGAATTTTAGATATATATACTCCTCTAAAATCACAAATTAACATGAAATCACTGGGTAACATGAAACTTTCTTCTCACCTTTTAACAAAAGAAAATCATGTTCATATAATTAGATCTCATTTTGGCAAAAAGTGAGACAGACAGACAGACAGACAGACAGACAGACAGACAGACAGACAGA